>OZ023252.1:18090506-18383081 GCA_964006365.1 Trididemnum miniatum | reverse complement strand
CTGTCATCATGCTGGTGGTATGCAAACTCTCAGTACGTCCTCCGCCACTGTTTTAATTTGATCACTGACCAATGACGACGCCCCATGAACAATAAATACTATTTTATTTTTCATGGGGCCAAGAGCAACAATAAAAACATCTCCCCCCCATTAAAAATTTTCTACTTCGCACACTGTTCTGCGTGTTAACTGTTTTAAACAACAAAAAACGTTATAATGTTCACCGGGCATAATTAATTTACCGTATAGTGCGGACCAAAAGACGCACCGTACTAACTTACAGGATGCATCGGTTTTTCAGAAGTAACGGGTTATCATCGTATAAAGCTCATTAAACAAAAAACTCAACAATTTAATGGCAATAAAACACTACCTTATCCATACATTAAGCACACTGCTTGCAAGATGCTTGATCAATTTTTGAGATAAAAAGGATTTCAAGTTCGTCTTATTGTCCATAAAATACGGTACTTTTGTTTTTCCGATAAAATTTCTACGAATAACCCCAAAATTGGTTCGGTTCATTGCTGACACTTTGCAACTGGTAGTGTTTAGCGTTTTAGCAATGTGTTAGTCCCTAGCACCAACAAATCGTCAACCAATAATCAACGTTTAGTGGAGAGCAGTTTTCAAATTACTTATACAAAACAGAAAATTCAACAAATTGAGGGAGACTTCGAAGTGAGCTCGTTGAGTCAGCATCAACCTGTTCATCGCTCCTATAGATCAATCGGCTCTTACTGTGATTCAACCAGCCATGTAGAACCAGTAACCCACATGAGGTATCAGTAACCTGCGCGCTAGTCCATGTCGCTGACTGAGGTGATTTGCAAACAAAATTACCGGAAAAACAAAAGATTTCAAGCAAATTTAAATTTTTTGTGAGGTGAGTCACTCAAAATTGACGAGGCACTTTTCCTTTAGCAAAAAAAAAAATCGTGCGTCATCCTTCACACTTATCAACCAATGACCTTCTTCTTCCTTTATTACGCCGATAAAGCTGAGGACGCGAACTCGGTCGAAGTTCGATGCAGCTGCAAACATAACAAAAAAGAAAACAAGATAAAAAAATCAAATATTCATAACACTCGCAACATTTTGCCAAAGCGTGTAATAAGCGGCGGAGTTCGTCTCTGAGGCGTAGCGCTACGCAGAAACGTAGCAACGGTGGCGAGCCGTTGGAACACTGTGTCTGATTTGACTCGCCCGGAAATCAATCCCCAGACCTGCCGCATCGACAGCGTTGCCTATGGCCTCTGCCCCAACCGGCTAGTAAAAAATTATTATTTTTAATCGCTTGACAAACAGGAGGTAATTTTGATGGATAAACAGCCACCAAGAACTACATCCCCACATAATGGGATGAAAACGTTAACACTACCTACAGACTGGCCAATTGGCGTAGTGGTAATGACGTTTCTATGGGCGTGGGAGTCTGGGGTCCGATTCCTGACCGGTTAAATTGGACACAGAGTCGCCAACGCTCGCCATCGTTGCGACGTTGTTTCGTAACAGCTCTACCCACTCTATAAGCAGCGCAGATGGACCCCGCCACTCGCTACAAGCTTCAACATAATTATCGCCAGTATAATGAAGATTTGAACATCATCTTTTAGAGATAGTGACGCTGTTTTAATCACTCAGTTCTCATCAGCGCGCACAGTGTCATCAGCATTGCAATGATTAACAACTACAACCCGTTAAAATTTGCTGATGAAACCCGAATGGTCCGAAAAGCGTTTACTGTTTGCAGTTAACTGTTCACAATTGCGTTTTTGCAGTGGTGTATGAAGAATGCAAAAACAAATCGTCCCCATTCTGCATTCAACTGGGAGCGATAGCTAGTGAAGGCAATTAAATGACAATTTGTGTTATTCAATCAATTTTTCATTAGGCAACGTCGCAGCGTGTAAGGAGTGGCAGGGTCATCTTCGCGACTGAACAACACAGTTCCCAAGAAACTTCGCAGCGCTGCCGAAATTCTGCCGCACAAGCATAAACTTCCCGGGCAAAAAAGGAAGTCTTTAACCACTGAGCCACGCGACCGTTTGAATGATCAAAAGTTGGTTAAAAATTTGCAATGAAAAAGTATCTGATAGGAACCCACAGTCTACCTTCGCCATCTGACTCACTTGTCCATCTGCCATGATACTTCAGGGTCCACCAATCCGGTAGCTGTCGCTCTTGTCGCGTATCCTCTGCGGGGAGGAAACGGGTTGTGTATGACGTAACGCAGTATGTTTGTGTCGTAATAAGGGGAAAGATTGTTGTATGAATGAGGTTTGAAAGGGAGCCTTGAAAAAAAAATCAAATCTTCATTATACTCGTGGTATTACGCTGAAGCGTGTAACGAGAACTCCGTGGCATAGCGACTGGTCAACACAGAAACGTCGCAGCGGTGACGTGCCTGCGGCTAGAGCGTGTGGTATAACCGGCCCGGCAATTAAAACCCAAATCTTCCGCGCTGACAGCGATGTCGCTTTGTCAACCGCCAAGAAAATTAAAAGTGCGAACAAAACTCAATGATATTGTTTTCTTAGTTACAGTTAAAAAAACGCTGAAAAAGTATTCCACCAGAGTTCTCTATAACTGTGATTCCACAAATCATCTAATTTAATTAGCCCCATAGAATGTTCAGATGCTGTTAAATGACTTCACTCTAAGTCGCTAAAAATAGCTGCTCTATTTCACGATAAAGTGGAAGAAGACTTCAATAAGCTATTAATTTTCATAGTTTTTACTGGGCTTTACTAAGTTCAAATATTTAGCTTCATGCCAACAACTGAAAAATAGCCTTCGTGAGTGAGCAATTTTTGACTATATCAGCACAACCAAGGTACAACTAAGATGAGGCGGAACGAACGACCAAGTGTTTTTATTGGTTGCGGGAACACTTATTTACAGTAAAAGCTTGAAATTTTCACCACATTTTTAAGAAAAAATAGCAAATCCAAAATGTTCATTGCAACAAAAACTTTTAAAACAAAAATCAAATCTCCATCATACTCGCGGTGTTACGTCAACAAAGCGTGTAACGAGTGGCGGGACCATCTCTGCAGTTTAGCGTCTGGACAACACAGCTCCGAAGAAACATCGCGTTGATGGCGAATTGTTGACGACACTGTGTCCAATTTGACGGGCCCGATAATGGAACCCAGACCTCCCGCACTGATAGCGATGTACTAAACAACTGAGCAAATCTTAGATCTTGATTGCATTTTAGATTTAATATCAACTTTTACATCCGGGGTCGGGAACTTGGGGCTTGTTTGACTTGTGGCCAAGGCGGCATCGAATCATTTATCACTCAAGACTGCCGTCAGGTCGAACAGCGACAGGTCAAAAATACTTACATCTTGGGACGATTTTGTCGGTTCTTTTTGGCCATCTCCCCCATCCTTCTTTCGATCCGAATCAATTCCCGATATAAATAATTCAAATTCGAACTTTGTGCGTGGAAACCACGTGAGCGCACTGGAGCGGAACGACTTGTTCTATGATTATAAATTTTTTTTACTTTTACGAACCTTTAAATTTCACAAAATAGGCCCATGTTTTTCCAATTATGACGTCATTTTTGCCATTATTTTCTTTCAGTTGAACAAATGAAATCAAACAACAGCTCAGATGGCCGAGTGGTAAGAGCGTCCGCCTCTGGAGCTGTGCACTCGGGTTTGATTCCGAGTCAGGTCAAACCAATGACTTTAAAATTGGTATTTGCAGCTTCCCTGCTTGACGCTCAGCATTAAAGGGATAGTGTGAAGAACAAGGCGTTTACTTGTTGCGCCGTTGGGAAAGGCATTTAGCGGGATTGCCCCATCTTTGTGTGGTAGACAGATGGCTGGCAACTCCTAAGCGAGCTCGTATAGCGCATTGATCGCTTTCTCGTGATAGGAGGATAAATATGCAACTAACTACAAAAATATTGAGGTATTGTTGCGTCGTCTTCTTACCTTTGTACGTTTCTTGGTGGTGGTCTCAGCGTGACTTGGGGTTTGGGGGCGCTTTCCAGTTTATGTCTAGGACTGTGGGGATGAGCAGCGTTTGGCCCCACCCTCTGTGATTCTGATATACATTGTATTTTAATTAATGTTACGCTTCAATCGCCATTTTGTAAATAGTGCAGTACAGGCCTGCATTTATCAGACTACATGTCCAATCTTCGTTGACTTTAGACCCGCGGGCGTAAAACCCACTAAAATTTTTCATGTGGACAGGGTGATTTCTAACGACTAACGAGAAGCTGTTTTAATTTTTGTGGACGTCTAGGTGGTAAATCTAATCATTCAAGCATACTGACGAGTGACGATAAATTTTTACTTTCTGCATTATCCATAGCTCGTCAGGCGACAAAACAATAACGCACATTGACGCGACAACGATTTCATGTTGCCGTCAACCACAACAAAAATCAAATCAAAATCAAATCTTCATTATACTCGCCGTATTACGCCGAAGCGTGTAACGAGTTGCGGGGCCCATCTCCACGGCTTAGCGCCTGGGCGACACAGCTCCGAAGAGTCGTCGCAACGGTGGCGAGTTGTTGGCGACACTGTCGATTTGACCGGCCCGGGAATCGAACCCCAGACCTCCCGCACCGATAGCGTGCGCTTAGCAACTGAGCTATCGGCCGGTTCAACCACAACAAATGAAGCATAAACAAAATTACTGCAAAATACGAAACGGACAACCGCGAGTGACCAGGGTACGCGAATGAACCTATTCGGACAAAAATTAGTTCAAATCGAAGACCGAAGATGTCCATTCGCGCACTCTAGTCACTTGAAACTCAGGGCAAATGTTCTCCAGTGACGTAGTTAGACTTTTGGGGGGTGGGGCAAATTTTTTTGTACTTCAAGCAAATAAATTCTTTGATGGTCGATGCAAAAAAGAGTTTTTAGAGTTGCGTAAAAACTGCTCTCGTGGGCATAATTCGACGTAAATATTTTCATTGACACCGGTACTAAAGTATTTTGATTGATCCCTGGCCCCTGCTCATGTTCCCACGAGAGCACGTCAAAAGTCATAGGATCAAGTGATTTTGTCAAGAACAAAGCGATGCTTCGATTGAGAATCAAACCGGGATCAAAACTTTTGCGATTACAAACGTTATTGTTACCAATATTTTGTAATCGTCCTAAGTCAGAGCCTGGTAATGAGTACTTTTATGGATCTCAGTGCCTAGTAGGCCTATGCCAGTGCAGAATATTTTGAGTGAAATTCTAGCAGTCATATTATTTTAACCAACTTAACATATTATTTTAATTTTGGTAATCATATCTATTGTACACTATGCATCTTGCTGGAGTTGCTCTTGCAACTGTTGGTGATGGAGGACGTACTATCCTCCGACCCAACATGTGGAGGTCGTTCTGACTTCTTATTCAGCAGGCTAGGTAGAACGACGTTCGTTTTATTGTTGTACTTTGGCCACATGGGGATTTGACCGGAATGGTATTTTAACTTGTTAGGCACCACAAAAGTTAATTTTTTTACGGGGTATACAAATCCGGAGGGGTGTTTGGCTGATCAAGGTCAAGCATTCTAAAGGATAAGTGTATCTTTACCGGAGTGCGGCTGATGAGGGCTTATAGCCAGAAACAGCGCTGATCCGCTCTATGGTACCCTATGAATCATATTATTTCAAAAACAAAATTAACGAAACGTCAAAAACAGGAAAAATAAAACCATAGTAAGTCTTAAAACTGGACGTTTCGACAGTATAGATTCAGCTGTCGTCGTTAGCAGTGTAAGCAAGGCAGTACAAATCTGAAAAGTTATCTTTTTTTAAATTTTGTGCGGCTTTTCTTATCTTGATAATGATGACAACTGAATCTATGTTGTCGAAACGTCCAGTTTTAAGAATTACTATGACTTTACTTTTTCAACCTTAAGCTTTTTTCGTCTCGTATTTATTGTAAGTCAGAAATAATTATTAAACCAAGCAAAAATAACAGCGAGAGGCTAGGGAAGGACAGATCTACCAACCTGTGATTTCTGATTCATCACTTGAAGAATTGGATGAACTTTCAGACGAAGATTTTTGAGAAACTTTTTCAGGTTCCGATTCATCGCTGGCCGACTTATCGGACTCGCGATGACTCGATGCCCGACGTTTCGATTGACGATCTGCCGAGTCGTCGCTACCCGACTCACTTGATGACGTACTCTTTGAAGTGACTTCAACTTTCTAAAAATTTCAGAAAATCCGCTAGGAAAAAACGGTTAATGAAAGACTGATGATAACAACAGTAAAACGTACACAAAATGTTTAAAAAAACTGTTTACTCAGGGTCGTTTGGTTTATAATCATTAACATTGACAAAATATAATGCTTTTGAATGAAATGTGGTACATGCCCGGTTAAATTTAGTCAACTCACAACAGTATCCGACAAAAATGTCCATAACACAAGATAATAAAAATACACAAAATTCAAGTTAAAATACGAAATATCAGAAGTTTAGTTTTGGCGGAGATTATAGATTTGCCATTTTGTGGCATAGCGCCAGGGCAAGGCAGCTCTGAAAAAGCATTGAAGCAGTGGCGAACCTTTGGCGACGCTGTGTCGACTCGGACTTGAGCGGCCCGGGAATTAAACCCCAGACCTTCCGCACCGCTAGCAACGTGCTTGGCAACTGAGCTAACCGGCCCAATAGTTTGAAATTTGTTCGCTTATATTCTTCGGTTCGTGCGAACAGGTCTTCACTACTACAAAGGACCAGCTTACTTTACGTCGCTTTTTCACTTTTCTTCCACTTTTCTTCGATTTATCATCGTTTTCGCTGCTGCTACCGTCACGTGATTCTGTGAATGAAATTGTGTCAAGTGAGAAATGATTCGAGCGAACAGCTTCGATGGCCGAGTGGCAAAAGCGTTTGCTTCTGGAGCTGTAAAGTAGGGTTTGATTCCGAGTCGGGTTGAACCAACCACTTTAAATTCACAGCTTTCCCGCTTGACACTCAGCAATAAGGGAACAGTAGCAGCTGGAAGTAGTAGTAATTTATTTATGGTAATCTAGAGCGCATAAAGTATGAACATAATATTGCAAACACAGGAGACCGCCAAGGAACTGATGAAGGTCTTCGAGTCAAGCAGTCACCAGATGCGTCTAGGAGTGAACTTGTAAGAGATAAATCAAAAATTTGCAGAAAACATAAAAAGAAATCGCACAAGGATCATTAATTTCGAGCTCGATACCTCTCAAGCAACATTTTTTTTGTTGTCCAATTTGAATTTTTAAAGGACTGATCTCTCAACAGTATGGAGAACAAGCTGGCAAGTTTACTTGCTGCGCCGTTGGGAAAAGCGCTTGACGGGATTCACCTACCAAAGAGTGGCAGACGGATGGTCGGCAGGTCCTAAGCCAGCTCATCCTAACGCTTTGATCGCTTTCTCGTAATAAGAGGATAAACATACTACTAAATCAAAGTTTCATTATCGGATCCTTGTCTTAAAATGGGTACCGGGTTCGTAACCTGGCAAGGTTGATTTTGTGGTGCAGACAATGACTTGCGACGAATGAAGTTGTAGGCGGAATCAAAATCACTGAATTTCGATTTCTTAAAAACTGAACTTGACTTTTCCCGGTACTTATTGACGAAAATAGCGTCAGCTCTACAGCGGTTCCCAACCTTTGTTTTTTCATTGTTCACAATGGATGTGACTGACCCTCAATTAACCACAACATAATGTTTTAAACTAAATCGAAATTCGGCTGCAAAAACCGGTGTTCTTCAAACAAAAAGATCTTTACAGTTGAGAGTGAAATTCCGGAACAAATTTTTAACCGGCACAGGGCCGTGTTTCTTTTTTCAAGAGGGGTTTAGTTCCTCACCTGAAAACCTTAAAGTCTCCACTTGTGGGTAACTACCACCGGAAAACTTTAAATTCCTACCGGTTAAGAATTTCCCACCAATGGGGAATTCATAGGCTACAGCGTATAAATTCAATCTCACAAACTCACCAGATCCTGAACTTGATCTTCCAAATGATTTCTTTCGAGAGCGCTTTGAGGGAGACTCCGATTCCGAATCCGTTTTTGACTTTGCTTTGGATTTCGACATGGATGTTTTTGATTCCGAATCGGAGTTGCTCTCCAATGAAGATGAAGATTTGGAATCGGGGTTTTGATCATAGGAGGCGGATTTTGCGGATAAAGCGATTAAAGCGGATACTGGAGGTTCAGTAGTTTCTTTTGACTCCGTTTCTGAATCCGTTTGTGGCCTTGTTTTCAATTCCACTTCGACATCCGATTCACTGCTGGATGAAGAAGAGCTTTCCGATTCGGAACGACGATTATCGGAAACGGATTTTGCTGACATTGCAATTAATGCGGAGATGGGCGGAGTCTCAGTTTTGCTGGGTTTCTGCAAATTTCAATAAAGTTAATCCAGTTAAATTCCGATCGTCACCGCATTAAGAACAGCTCTACGTTTACTTCGACAACATTGCAGGACATTTGCTATGCTCCCCCCCGTCTCCCATTGACTTTGCCGTTTAGTAAAAAAGAGCAATTGTTGCTAAGTGATTGAAATATACCTGACTTTCGATATCTTTCGTAGTTAATGACCCCTTTTAAATTTCTCGCCACGTCACTGCAACGTTGATAGTTATGTAACTGACAGCAGCTGGAGAAGCTGTTAAAGTAACATTGAGTAGTCTTCATAAAATATTATAAAATCAGAGTGTGGACTGCCCAATGACCACTTTGGTAGGCTAACTTCGGTTACCCTTGTTTTAATTATAAAGAACAAATTAGGGAGCTCCCAGGTTCCCAAGTTTGGTAGGCTTTTGGTCAAGATAGACTCTTCTGCATCGATTCCGTGATAATGATACGTCACTTAAATCCTCGAAGCGAGAATATCTTGCCTTCCCACGATGCACAATTAGAGTTAGAGTCAGTGCATGAAGCAACGCAGTTTCGAAAGTAACGGGATATAAGACTTAAAGATTAGGAGAGGGTAGATGACAAGAAAGCATCGCAAAAAATAGCAATGCAGGGGATGGAGTAGCAATCCACGACCGGTTTCGCTCTCATTTTGAGCTCATCAGGTGAATATAGCTGGAAAATGGCGCAAAAACGGAACCGAAGTTTACTTGCTTTTGCTCTTGATTCTCTTGATTCCGATTTAAATCTCAATTTGTTGTTATCGATGATGACGAAACAATGGATCCAATTTCGATGACAATCACAAATCCAAATTATCGGATGGACATCATTTCGCTTACGTTGGCAACTGGTGTATTTAAGAAAGTTTTCCTTCATCTCTATGAAACCTACTGTTTCCAGTTTAAACTTTTCGAAGGAACAACGAATGCGGTTCGCTGGAAACGGTGAGCTGCATTACTTGTTATTCTCAATCTTATACTTTTTCTCAAATCCCTTCACTTCGGTGCCATTTTTGCACCATTTTCCAGCTATATTCACCTGATGAGCTCAAAATGAGAGCGAAACCGGTCGTGGATTGCTACTCCATCCCCTGCATTGCTATTTTTTGCGATGCTTTCTTGTCATCTACCCTCTCCTAATCTTTAAGTCTTATATCCCGTTACTTTCGAAACTGCGTTGCTTCATGCACTGACTCTAACTCTAATTGTGCATCGTGGGAAGGCAAGATATTCTCGCTTCGAGGATTTAAGTGACGTATCATTATCACGGAATCGATGCAGAAGAGTCTATCTTGACCAAAAGCCTACCAAACTTGGGAACCTGGGAGCTCCCTAATTTGTTCTTTATAAAATATTTTGAACGTTTAATGTGCTATAATGGGAGTCTTTATAGACTTAAGTTCGAACCCAGAAATTTGTAATTAAGAGTCAAGCTCTCTCACCACTGGGCGACCGGGCTAACAGCTTTTAGATAGAGATATTGACTTTCAATTACAAGGTCCAGGGTTCGAACCTGAGTCTACCTGATGAGCGGCCAAACCGCGAAACTAGTCGCACAATTGGTTTTACAGCGTTTATTCAGAAAGTTAATTTTTTAAGGCCTACCATAAACTTTCACACATATATACATTTACATCGGCTCCACATATTAAACACAGAAACAGTTAGACGCGTGTTTTTAGCACTTCTGAGTTCTGGCAAGAATCCATAGTTGCTTTGTTCTAATAAAAACTTGCAAAATATGACGTACTTGCGACGTAATAATTGGGATTTTTGTCTGGTCACTGGGAAAAAAAGTAGAATCGTTCAGATCATCTTTAGATCGCGACAACGCTGCATCAAAAACCAACAAATCACATTTAGAAAAGATGCGAGAGATAAAGCGCATATTTTGAAATGCACTTCTGAGCATATTACTTGCAACTTCTCACTAGTGTAAGTAGAAAACAAGCAGCCAGAATATCAATTGACGTTTTAAGATGTTACTTATAGCCTACAATTGCCAAAAGTAAAATGAGCTGAAGAGCAGCTAAGAATATTCAAGCGAAAAATGGATGAACATGTTAGGATCATAACTAAAACAACATATGTCAAACTAATGTCAATAACGCAGCACTCCCAATCAGCAACACAGCTTCCAAAAAACGTCGCGGCGGTGGCGAGTCGTTGGCGACACTGCGACCGATCTGACCGTGCCGCAAGTCGAACCCAGACCTGTCACACCAACAGCAATGTTTTGAACCAGCTCCAAATAAAGTTAACCCGTTAAACTTACCTTGCTCTGATGATGCATTCGCCTCGGATTTGCTCAAATCCGTTTTACTCCACTCCGTATCCATTCCACTTTGCTGACCACCCAAGTTTAAATCAGCAGAATGCGTCCAAGATTTTTCTTTCTGGAGATTGGATGTGGAGTTCGTGGGATTTTCATTGTTCTCCTCATCAGAAGATGACTTTTCGGATGATGAAGATGACGATGAAGATGGTCTTGATTTATGAGAGCATTTATCTTCAATTTTTTCGGATGATGTGGCTGCTTTCGTGATTTTTTCTTTGCTTTCATCTTCCTGTCAAATACACCATAGTAACAAAGGAATCCAAGGTGATTTTTACTGCAGACAGTCAGGAAGTTTGGTGGAAGCTGGGTTCATTGTTTTTCGGACCATAATGTGCACTTTCAATCAATGCTTTCATTCTTTGCTCGCTTCATAAATAAGGCGCACTGGTTTTTGAAAAGCATCGGGTTACCGTATTAAGATTGATAATTTTATTTTATTCAAAATTCAATACAACAATATGTACCAGAGTATTTAACAACGAACTGACAAGACTGGAAAGCGGCGGAAAGATCTTTAGGGTTATCGAGTCTGCAGCCATTAAACTTAAAGCTCATTGAACAAAAATACTCGTATTTTAACGGTAATAAAGCATAAAGCACTACCAGGTCTATACATTAGGCACCAGGTTACAAGGCGCGCGATCAATTTTTGAAAGAAAAAAGATTTAAAGCCTCTAATAGTCCGTAAAATGCGTTAATCAATTTTTATTGTTAAATATCAGATGGTGGAATGGATAAAGTATCTGCCGGGGGCGCTAGGTTCGAAACATAGGTTCAAATATAAGTGTTCACAACTTTCACGCTTGACGTTCAGAATTAACAGCCAGAAGGTTCACTTGTGCGCGCCAAGAAAGACACTTAACGAGACTTTCCTATTGCAAAATCGTCTTCGACACACGTATGCAACTAATTACAACAAACAAATAAAAAAATTCATCCACTTTGAAATTGGATGAAACGTCAAAACTTAATCTCGCAAAATAACAAAAAAGGATTCACTCCACACGCTCAACATTGCGGTATAAACGTTGCAGAGAATTTGGAAATTTTTTTTCGAGTCAAACTCGAATCAAAATCTCTGCATGTTGAGAAAGGAACTTCAGAAAAACCCGGCGTATTAGTGGCGGGTCGCAAATAAGTGACGAATGATTTGACTCTAAAAAATCAATCCTCATCATACTCGCGGTATTACGCCAAAACGTGCAACAAGTGACGGGCTCCATCTCAACGGCTTAGCGCATGAGCAACACAGCTCCGAAGAAACATCGCACGGTGGCGAGCCGTTGGCGACACTGTGTCTGATTTGAAACAGCCGGGAATTGAACCGGTAGCGGCGTGTTTTACAGGCGATCTACTGGACATAATTTGACCCAGGTTCGAAAATAAAACTTATGAGGTCGGTTGTCTCCATGATCACGGCCAGGGAGCACCGACGTCCGACAATCAAACTAACCCAATTTTGCCCACTTTTGTTACTGACATCTTCTTCATTCGCTCCGATGTTTCTTTCATTCGTCGAATAAGAATCTGAAAAATAAACAGACTAAGTGCCGGTGTATCGGTTACAAGTGTCGCTTGGTAGCCGGTAGACTTGAAACAGCAAGTATTTTGTATGTTTTTGTGGGGACTTTGTTGCATATTTATTCTCCTATTACGAGAAAGCGATCGATGCGCTATACGAGCTCACTTAGGAGTTGCCGGCCATCTGTCTACCACGCCAAGATAGGGTAATCCCAATAAGTGCATTTCCAGCGGCACAACATGTAAACTTGCCGGCTTGTTCTCCACACTGTACCTTCAATGCTGAGCGTCAAGCAGGGAAGCTGTGAATATCAATTTTAAAGTCATTGGTTTGAACCAACGTGGAATCAAACTTAATTAAGTCTACAGCTCCCGAGGCGGACGCTCTTACCACTCGGCCATCTGAGCAAGTATTGTACATTGAGTGCACAATTACCCCGTCCACATGTCCAATTTTCTTAGGCTTTAGACCCACAGTTCTTGCTTCTACAGTAGTTTCTGCATCATCATCAATTTCTTGACAGAAATGAAAAAAAGTGATTATGACGTCGAAAAATTGATTTTGATGAAGAAACTAAAAATGCGGGTCTGATTAATGCGGACATGTGGCCAGGGTAATTGTATAATCCATTCTCATATAACAGCGTATTGCAAAAGTCAAATTTGAACGATTGAGAGTTTGTTATTAAATAAACAATGCAAACAACACGCATGAAATGGTAGTGTGCGTTGGTGTACTTCTCACTTGAGTTCGCAGCTCCCCCACCAAGCCCTTATCAACCCTTCGCACTTCCCGCTTGTGCTAAGCGTCTGGCGGGGAATCTGCGAACAATAGTTTTACATTTTAGTGTGACCCGACCGAGAATAAAACCCAGTCCACCGGCTGCCAGGTGGACGCTTTTAACCGATTCACCAAAGGCCGGTTAAGTAATGAAGAAACAAACCATACAAGCTTCCGTCATGCGATTCAAACGCGAGACGCAGACTTCCCGGAAAAACTTTGAATCTGCCATCTCAGCGTTCAGCCATGCTCATAATTCAAAAAACTATAGTAAAAAAATCAAATCTTCATGATTCTCGCGGTATTACGCCGAAGCGTGTAACGAGTGGCGGGCCCATCTCCGTGACTTAACACCTGATGGGCGACACAGAAACGTGGCAGCGGTGGCGAGCTGTCTGATTTGACCGGACCAGGAATCAAACCCAAGACCTCCCGCGCCGATAGAAACGTCTTTGAACTCTACACCAACCTGCCGCCGGTTAGGTTAAATTCAATCAAACGAAATCGAGATACCGACCATAATGCGACGCTGAGAAACTAAGGAAAAAGAATCTCAGCCATGATATTGTTTGGCGTCGCTCATATTTGTTCTGTTTCTATGTAACAAGTGATTTAAAGTTTGCGAAATAAAGGTATTTAAACATTGACGCTCACAAGTAACCGGTTCACTCATCTAAACTATGTGTTGTAGCAAGCGTGGAAGAATTGTTATCCAGGGCTTAAATTCTAGTAAGAGAATGATGAATCAATTCTTTACTTTTTTGCTTCTCTGTAGCACTGCATATTATTTAAATCATAAAACTGGACGTTTTAACTACACAGATTCAGCTGTCATCATCAGCAGTGTAAGCAAGGCATGTATTTGCTTATATTATGATGGTAGCGAAATCAAACTCAATTCAATTTTAAGTCAATGTGAAAAATTTTTATGACATTGCTGAAATTTGTCTACTGGTACTTTGTTCAGCAAGCAACCTCTGTGCTTTGTCGGTTACCCTCTTCTGTTTTTTTCCTTGATATTATTTCTACTTGTAGTAGATTCAAACTAGAGCACAAACCTCATGCGAATTCATAAACTTGACTGTCTTTTGCTTGATAAAGTATAAAAGCTACATGGATTGGAATTTTCTGGTTTAAAATAGATGCGACCATGTTTCTGCATCGTTTTTCACTCACCCCATCGCTATGACGTAGGTCTAATTGAATGTTTGAAAATCAAAAAACTTCCAATTGCGCGAAACGTCATAAATACTTGGATCTGTACTCGCCCCGTAAATCAAGGCTGCGAACTCGAATTCGGGCTTTTTTGTCCAACTCGAAAAACATAAGTTCCTGAACTTGAAAAACTTGATTGAGTTTTGATTTTATCCTAAACTTGACGAAAACTGCTTGAACTTGGCCTGAACGCGATTAAAATTAGGCTGCTGAACTCGAATTTGAACTCGCAAAACTAACAATGAAGAAATTTAACTCGAAATTTTCAGCGACCTTGAACTTCATTAAATGCTTGCGGGTTTGCGTCCCTGCGAGTATATTGCCGTCAATATTCCCTACTCGGCGAGACCAAGTAATTTTCGTAAGGGCACATCCTTATTTCTGGAAATAATTGCACATATTCAAAATTCTCAACTTGTCAAACTTTTTGAATTCACCGAACACAAATTATGATTACCTTAATCACAAAAATAAGAGCCAATAGCGTAAATATTTCTGTTTGAATATGATTGACAATGGTTTAAGTATAAATTGAAATGTCTCGAAAAAAGCGTTACGATTTTTCAAAACAATTGGCTCTTATGTTTGTGATCAAAGTATCCAAAAATTCCTTCTTTTTTTAGATCTACAATCACACATTTTTTACCTAAACTACTCGAAGAAGGTGAACTGCTGTGCGATGAATAACTTCTCTCCGACATATCCGCTAATCAGAGTGCTTTAACTCGCTAATTACGACATCACAATGAACTTGCTACTCAATATCAACACTTGACCATCTATATCGCGTATGCTGCGTCACAATGGATGACGACAGGTTCTTGTTGACTTTTAATAGCATTGTGACGTATTTAAATATGGTTCCAACAGCGGGCAAAGGCGATAATTATTTGCTCGACAAATAAACGACTGGTTTCCAGGGAAACGACAGAACAAAACCAAAAAAATGGGCGCCAAATTGCGCAGCAAGTTTACCGTGTAACCAGTAGGTTGGCTCAGTTGTCAAGTCATTGTTATCGGTGAGAGAGATCCCGGGTTCAAATACCGGTCGATCGAATCAAACACAATGCCGCCACTGTTGCGACGTTTTTTCGGGGTTGTGTTGCCCTGGCGCGGAGATGGACCACGACAGTCGTCACACGTTGCGGCGAAATACCGCGAGTATACCCCCGTAATGAAGATTTGGTGCGCTGAACATGAAAAAAAACTGGAATGTACAGAAGAAATTAGACACGCACCAAAAACAACCTCATTCAAAGAAAGAAATCAAAACAACATAAAATACAGAAGGAACTAAAACAGATAAAACAAAAAAATTTAAAAAATCTCTGACATTGTCAAAAAAAACACGTTGTACTGAAGGCAGTGCATAGAAGGGGGAATAGTGGAATTACAAAACCAGATCAACCGGTCGGATGGAACCCGTCGTGTTTCTTCTCACCCACAACTCACGATCCTTCTCGATGTCAATTTGTTTCATTTGTTCATTTATGATGTCACAACTCTGAAAAATACAAATCACCATCAATTCAAACCAGAGCAGCGAACTTGAACTCTGTCGTTTTTGCCGAACTCGAAAATCAAAAATCTCCAAACTCGATCTTGAAAAAGTTGGTCGAGTTTTGAACTGATCTTGAACTTGACAAAAACTACTTAAACTCAGTATAACCGCGGGAAAGCTACTGAGCTTGAACTGGTAAAATTAAAAATGAAGAACTCGCACTCAAGCTCGGTTTGCAGATTGCTAGTGAACACGAATGATCATGCTTATAAATGCGTAGCCCTGTTCAAATCTTCTCATCGCTAATTACCAGCATTTCTGCAAGTGACTAATGCCAATCGGTCTCTTTTTAAAGGTCAACTATTTCCTCTCTTAATAAAAAAATATTTGGTCATCCGAGACGTTCCAAAATTCTTACATTCTTAAAAGAATTGCTCATGTCATTGACTCGTGATAGACACATTAGACATCGCAGAAAGGCCAACGTCCCCCCCACCCACCTGTCTTATCTCTTACGAGCGCAGGCTATAAATGACACTTACGTCACTGCATCCGTCACTGGACTCGCGGAGGGTTTTCGAATATTGAGTCAACAAATTTTTCACACTTTCAATTCTTTCTCCTTCGTGCCGCTCCAGCAACAATGATGACGTCACGAGCTCCTCAAACCACTGCTGACGTTGTTGGTTGTAACTCTCTAGCGCCTTCGCGAGGTCTTCGGCTATCAAGGTAAAAATAAGTAAAGAAATTAAATCGATTATTTCATCAAATCAAAAATCAAATCTTCATTATACTCGCGGTATTATGCCGAAGCGTGTAACGAGTGGCGGGGTTTATCTATGGGGCTTGGCGCCTGGGCAGTGGGCAACACAGCTCCGAAGAAACATCGCAGCGATGGCAAGCCGTCGATGACACTGTGTCCGATTTAAACGGCCTGAGAATCGAACCCCAGACCTCCCGCACCGACAGCGATGCGCTTGCCAACTGCGCTGACAAATTATTCAGCGAATTTTTATTGTTATGATGACGTCATGGAACAGGTGTTTCCAAAGTACGCGATGTTTTTATGACATAGCAAGTCCGCAATTATAATCGTATGGCTTTGTTACAACAATGGCGCTTTACTTAAATATTCTATTTCAAGTTGGTAATTTTGAGTTTGTGGGAACATGTGTTATGAACAGTGAGACTGCATCTGCTTCATGTATAATTAACTTCATGAAAATGATGATGAAGAAAACACAGAGTAGATAGCATTATAATAAACATATTCAATCTATTCTAACAAAACTAGTAAAAAAGATTCTTCCTTGTGTAAAAAATGCTAAAAACTGTGCACTGGGTGTCAAATTTCGAGTCGGGTCAAACGAACAAAAATCAAATCGTCATTATACTAGCGCCGTTATGCTGAAGCGTGGAACGAGTGGCGGGGCGCACATTTCGGGATGGTTGTACAGAAATAGATAGGGCTCGATCGACATTACTATAAATGAAAAAATTGCACTGAAAACTGCAAAAGCGGAGAAGTGTAGTGGAGAAATAGATAGGGCCCGATCGACATTACTATAAATGAAAAAATTGCACTGAAAACTGCAAAAGCGGAGAGGTGTAGTGGTCAGTATGCTGAACTGCTACGCATTGAGTCTCGGTTCGATGCTGCTCTAGATTTTAATTTTAATCACTAACCTATATCTAATTCGGGATGAGGCAGAGTGGTCGTAATAGAATAAACAAAACATTTTCTGTAGAACCAAATGGAAATACGCTGGCGAGGCTCATTTCCGCGGCTTGGCAACTGGACAGCACAGAAAAGTTGCAGAGGTGGCGAGTCGTTAGCGTCAATATCCGACTTGACCGGCCCGGGAATTGAACCCAGACCTTCCGCACAGTTAGCGGTTTTTTAACCACAAGGCCAAATTGCCGGTAGACGATTTGGCCTTGTGAACATGCAAAGGAGGTGAACATGCAAACTTCAATCTCACCTTGTCTGGTCGACTTTCTTCTAGCCCGGCTCACTTCATCTTTCGTCTACAAAATGAAAAACAAATGGAAATTTTGATTATATTTTGAGAGATCAATAATGTCATTATGACGGAGCTGCATTCATAGCAAATCAAATCTTCATTATACTCGCGGTATTACGCCGAAGCGTGTAACGAGTTGCGGGGTCCATCTCCGCGGCTTAGCGCCTGGACAACACAACTCCGAAGAAACGTCGCAACGGTGGCGAGTCGTTGGCGACAATGTGTCCGGTTTTATCGGCCTGGGGATCGAACCTAAGACTTCCCGCGTCGTCATTAAACCACAAGTCAAGTTTTATCATTCATAGAATATTACAAGCAGTCAGTGGCGTAGCAAGAAATTTGAAGGGCGGAGACATATACTGCCAAAGTCATCAAAAGTCTGAGTCTGGCATATTTTTGTCACTTAAAAACATTTCTTCAAAAGCGCGGGGGCCATGACGCAATGCCTGCCCCTAAATACGCAACTGCAAGCAGTGTCACAAATGATATCGAGCATGCAAAATCAAGACATGGCCAAACGCGCCCTTTTATCTTCTTTCCTGCTAATGCGTCTTTTTTACCCGCATAATTGCAGCTAAGATCTTAAATCAGTGAAGTTTATGCACCAAGGAAGATGACGTAGTTAAGTATCGATCTCCGCTTCTACGTACAATGCACCAACAAATCGGAAATTCTTTGTGTGCCAATGCCAATGCGCGTTTTTACAGTTAGATTGGAAACATAGCGCCACCATGAGAATCCAAAATATTTTAAGTGGCGCCAAAACGTGGCAGCAGAAATTTGAAGTAGAGCGTGGCCACAATTTACATCGATTGAATTTTTCCAAATAAATTAGTTTAACGCTAGACATCAAAATAATATTTGATTGAGGAAGAAAAACAAAGCCACTGTAACTTTCAATATTGGACGTTTCGACAACATAAATTCAGTTGTCATCATCAGCAGTGCAAGCAAGGCAATATAAAACTGAAAGAGATTCTGTTTCAGTAAAGTACTGCACCGCTTATTCTCCTCATTTTAATTTTTTCGCTACGCCACTGCCCAAGCCCATGCACCTATCAGTGTATGAAACGAGTGACGTTTTTTTAAATCTCAAATCAATAAGCTGACATTCGTTAAGCCTATGACGTTATCCATCTTCATTTTCACAGAACTTCCTCAATTAACTTCCGGTTATGAAATTATCAAAAATTTATGAACATCGAAGCACTTGAAAGGATGAAGTTCTTCGAAAATCACAAAATCATCAACAACTTTACCGCTTTGCATATCTGCTTCACACAATGCTTCATCAATGCGTCTTTGTTTAAATCAAACCTTCATTACACTCGCGATATTACACCGAAGCGAGTGGCAGGGCCCATCTCCGCGGCTCAGCGCCAGGGCGACACAAAAACTGTGACCACCTACCATGTAACTAAAAATGTAATCTAGCTTTAACTAAGCAATTGCTAGCGTCAACATGACGTCACTTACGTGTTTTGATGACGACACTTTGTTTTCGTAGTCTTTTGTCTTTTCAAGCAAGTTTTGTTTAATTTTCTCGGTGGTCTGGTACCTACAATATAGGACGAGAAATTGAAACAACGACAAACTGATAACAACACACAATCGGAGATAAGTATGATGACGATTTAACTTGATTTTTTCGAATGAATGGTGTCAAAACTGCAGAGCTACGAATTTGGTTCGTCTAGATTTGTTATGACGTCAAATAAACTGAACCGACATTAATATGTTCATGAATATGACGTTTAATTACCACGAACTAGTCAAAAACATTAAATATGAACACTGCCCATCAAAAATATTGATAAAAATTTTGAAACTACAAGCAGATTAGCTAGTACAAGTTATAAATAACTGTGAGTCACAATTAGCAAGTTTTTTAGCAAATTGTCTCGCTGCTAGTTATGGTTAAGACTCAAAATAAAAAATATGCGAGCTCATAACTGCGCGACACTTATTCATTTCCTCAACAAGCACATTGTGATATCACGACCTCAATCTGACCGCACGATCACTGGCAACCAGCCAACCACTAAAGTTGGAATCGACCCAAGAACCTGACACATGCACGCTTGACCACTTGCATAATATTTGCGATTTAAGAATGTTGCCATTTCATGCAAGGCACAAGTTTGCAGCAGAAGAAATTTTTGCCTTCATTTTAAAAAGTTATGGCCGGTTCGCTGCGTCGTTAAGCACATCCTATCCGTGCGGGAGGTCTGGGGTTCGATTTTATGGCCAGTCGAATCGGGCACAGTGTCGCCATAAGGCCCGCCCTCGCTGCGTCGTTTCTTCGCAGCTGTGTTGTCCAGGTGCTAAGCCGCGGAGATGCACCCCGCCATTTCACGCTTTCGCGAGGTCCTACTAAACACCGCAAAGTACGACAAAGGACCGGATAACCCCAAGCCTAACCCTAATTTAACCCTAATTCTAATTTAAAGTCTTTTGTCGTTCTTTGTTATGGTATAATTCCAAGTCCTTTGTCGTTGCTTGCGGTGTTTAGTAAGTCCTTTGTCGCTCCTTCGCGGTGTTTTGTAAGACTGGTTTTGACGTAATACCCCGAGCATACTGAGAATTTGGCTTTGTCATATTTATGAGCATTTAACCTACTTGACACCAACCCAGTGTAAAGACGTAACTAGATTGAAATTTTTCCCAGCTAAAAATCAAAAAGGCTTAAAACTGAAGCATATCTTACCCAAGGTTGACTGGTTGCTGCAATATTTAAATCAAATCTTGATTATTATACCCATGATATTACGCCGAAGCGTGTAACGAGTTGCGGGATCCATCTCCGCAGCTTAGCGCCTGGACAACTCGGCTCTAAAGAAACGTCGCAGCGGTGGCGAGCCTTTTGCGACACTGTGTCCGATTCGACTGGCCCGGTAATCGAATCCAAGACCTCCCGCACCGACAGCGATACTTTTAACGACTGAGCTAAACGGCAATGATTTCATAAACTTGTTCTTCCGGTAATAATCAAAGACGGAAACTAATACAGGAACTCCAACTTTTTTATTGACGTTTCGCTCAGCAATTCACGCCGAGCTTCTTCAGAATAACAGGTGACAGGGTGGAAAATCCAGCCCTGGAAGAGAACAGCAAAATAGTAGCACTTTTTAAACTGAACTGATTATGGTAAAGCAAAAAAAAAAACAAGTTTATGAAATACGAAAAAAAAAACAAGTTTATGAAATAGCTAGCCTAGCCTACTGTGCCCGGTAAACAAAATCCCCTACAAAACGTTTCCTTCAATGCAGTGTCTAAACGGCAATATCAAGTAAAAACTGGGTGATCTTGTGTTATGCCGTTTCGTCTGCAGCAATTAAAAAAACGAAAAAGCAACGACAGTCAACAGATGTTCCTCACCTGGATTGAACCTGCTTTCTGAGATCCGCAATCGACGCCTCCAATTTCTTCATATCCTTTCGATCTCTTTCTCTTTCATCTAAGAAGCGCTGCGACACTTCGTTCTTGATCTAAAGTACCGTGATAATGACGTCATAAACAAAGTTTTGAACCAAAAACCCCAATAAAATGTTTTCAACTAATTTGGGATACGATTTACAAAGTTTGAAGCATTCCAAAAACTATTGGTCGCAATATTCTCACATAAAAATCAAGAAATCTTCATTATTCTCGCGGTTATACATCGAAGCGTGTAACGAGTGGCGGGACCCATTCTTCGCGGCTTACCGCCTGGGCAACACAGCTCCGAAAAAACGTCGAGGCAACGGTGAGCCGTTGGCGACACTGTGTCGATTTGACCGACCCGAGAATCAAACCCCAGACCTCCCGCACCGATAGTGAATAGACGAGCTTAACAACCGAGCTAATCTCAAATAGCTTGTTCAACACGTCGCAATTTCCAGTCGGATTTCCTGCGCAGTCAAACCAAAGTGATTGCAAGCAATGAATGCAATGAACCTGCGCTGAACTGTCAGAGCCAAAGTGTCGCGCAGACAAAATCTACATAACCTACACTGCTTGTATCACGACCAATCACTATCCATCAAACTACGTTATTTTTATAATTCAAGAGAAGTTCATGCCAAACGCGTACAACGTGGGTGCTGTCAGCAAGGTCCGTACGTTAAATGCGGGTTAACTCCAAGCGGGTTAACATTAGGTCAATATTCTTAAAATCCTAGCAAAACATGGCTGGGAATTTACAGATAGCTGACTTTTATGACGTCAAAACGTAGAAAAGCTCTCATTTAGTGAGTCTGTTATTCTTGAAAATGCTGAAACATTGAAAAACGACGGAGTTAAGAGAAAAAATTAGCCGGTTTGACGCAGTGGTTCAAAATATCGCTGTCAGCGCGGAAAGACCGGGGCTCGAGTCCCGAACTGACAAATCGGACACAGGGCCGCCAACAGCTCGCCACCACTGCCACGTTTTCTTCGGAGCTGTGTTGCCCAGGCCTTAAGCCGCGGAGATGGACCCCGCCCTCGTTACACGCTTCGGCGTAATACCGCGAGTATAATGAAGATTTGATTGATTTTGACGAGTAAAATAAAACAAGCGATAAAATAAAAGATACAAGAGATCCAAAATGAAACTACAAGCACATAATGTGAAACCCATGCAGAAGGATGAAGGCTTTTACAGAAATTACCACGATTTTCAGCAAGTGCACGTAAATTTGTATTCCTCCAAAAAAATTCAAAAAGCAAACACTTGCGAAAATAGCAGAAATGCTGCAAGCAGGTCACCACATTTCCTGTCAAGTGCTGACAGCTGAAAAGTAGCAGAATGGTCATGCTCATGGAGTTTATTTGTCCGCAGCTTCAAACACTGAAAGTGCGTTCACCGACAACTCTTACGATAGCTAAGGTGCGTTCACTTTTACCAACAAGTTAAACTTAAGGTAACTTGCTTTAGGTGATTTAGGTGCGTGGACCGCGCGTTTATCGACAAGCGAGAGGTAATGTGCGATAACATAACAAAAATGAAAATGTAAGTGAATGTAGAAGGTTGCAGGGCGACCGCTATATCGTCAAGCAAGACACAATAAAAAAAATAGTCACGTTGCCGCGTTGCAGTGGAGGAACCTTTACCTACAACTTCACAACTGACCTTGGAAGCGAAATCTTGATGAATTCTCGATTCCAACAACGTTGTCGACTTCACCTGCTTCCATGCTTCACCCAATGTCCTGCAAAAACGTCACTGATCACGTCACTGATTACGTCATGTCGATAAGGGCAAAATGATTCATATTTAGCGATTATTCACACCTAATTATGGCAATCGGTTAGAATGACGTCATGCAGGCGGACAATCTCGAATAACCTCAATATCTGTACAGATGACGTCATTTTAGCAGAGCAATGTTTTAACGTTTGTTTGAAAATGACCATGTGCTTCGTCTTGGCACAAATGAAGACAAATCAATCAAATGATATTGGCATTGTTTTCGCAATAACGTCTGCTTTTTCATTATCTTATCAAATCCAAACAGCCACAAGAAAGCAGGCCAAAAATATCACTGAAATTCCAACGAAATAAACATGTTATGTCGGCATGATGACCGTAAGCTCACTTGTTCAGTACATCGTTATCCGATCGGGACGGGTTCGATTCCCGGGCCCGTCAAATCGGACAGTAGACCGATGGCTCGTCACCGCTCCGACGTTTCTTCGGAGCTGTCGCCCAGGCGCTTAAGTTGCGGAGATCGATCCGCTGCTCTCTACTCGCTTCGGTGTAATACCGCGAGTATAATGAAGGTCTGATTTCTTTTTAATGTATTGATCGCTTTCAAAAAGGCTTAATATACCCGCAGTGTAATTGACACATTTGTGTCTGCAGTACTATACAGGGGCGTGCCCACGAATTTGAAAGGGGAGTAGCCGCAATTTAAAGCTATGCTAACGGGGCCGGATATATTTTCTCTGCGCAAGAGGACAGGTTGTTTGAAGGTCATTACGTCCGTTTTTTGCCCAAAGTCAAGTGAAGAGCAAAAAAAGGTCTTCACGCCCTCAATTTGTCCTTTGTCCGTATGTTACCTTTACACCACGAAAGTTTTGTGCATTTTTCTGCGAGGGGGGCGGCCCCAGCGTCCCCCTCCTGGATACGCCCCTGCCATAGTTTATTCAATGATCAATGAAAGCTAGTAGTGTAGTCAATACAGTGAGTGATTTAAGCTTTTAAATCAATATAAAGAATTATAATTAATGATAATGATACTACTGCTCATGCCAAACTTGGGATTTGGATTGGAATGTTCTTTTAAGGACTCTGCTTTTATGTGATTTGTTTTGGTCGTCATGCACCTGATGAGACCCATGACCCATAAGGTCGAAACATTGCGCTTTGTCGTGCATTATTTTGTGTTGCTGTTTGCTGGTATTTTACACTGGTTGTGCTGAGTAAGTTTATGCATCAAATGTTTGGTTTTTTACATCCTCGCCTGGGGAAGAGTGATTCTGCCCCCTTTTGGTTAATATGAGTTAGGTAAAGAAAATAAGGTGGGACATGCATAAGTCACATTCACAACTAAGATATTTCTACAATGCTGTGATAGTTTACTGGGGTTGTGTGTGTTGAAAAGTTCTTGAAATTTTGTATTTTATTGGAATCTTGTGCTTTGCATAATGTTGTTATGTAAAATCCTTCCGAACTTTACATTTATGAAAAAGTTGTTCTTGATGAAAGACCGGTATTGTGCAAGCTTTCCTCAGGAGCAAGTCTTTCCTAAATATGGTTTGCATAAATTAGTTTTTGAACGATGAAGAGCACTTTTGGCTTCTCAAAATGATATATACTGTGTCTTTTTTTTTTTCTGGCAGATGTTCTGAGCCAAAATTTTTAACCATATTTAATGGATGCTGTTTACATCTAAAGTTAGCCTAGCTTGATGTTGTGAAGTAGAAACTCATTGGCTTGTTATACTGGTTATCACTGCGGAATACAATAAATATGGGACGAAAATAGCTTAAGGAGGAAAAATAAAGCCGCTGTTTATATTTTTATTAAAAAATAAATAAATTATATTAAATAAAATAGTAAATATTTATAATAAATAAAGCCGCTGTTTCCCTCATTCTACCCCCCTAGATCCGCCCCTAGCCATAAGCTACAGAAACCATCAAAAGAGTATGGCATATTTCAGTTACTTGGCACAATCAATTTTGTTTTTGTTTACTAAAAGGCAGAGTCAAAAGGGGGGGGGGGGAGAATGGCCCGATGCCCCCCTAAATACGCTACTGGTAGTGTCGCGAATGTTAAAGGGGATATTGCGCAAGTGAGCTTTTCGATAATCTGGTTACCCATTTCCATACTTTGTTTTCTGGGGCCTAAACGTTAATGCCTGCCTCACTTTTGTTTGTGCAACAAACCAAGAAATTCTATAAACAAAGATGAAATCTTTGGAACTGCTGTGAACTGTATTACATTATGGCTGTTAAGATTTTTTTCCATAACGTTTAAGTTCTTCAGTTCCAACCATCCCTCTTGCAAATTTTTTACTGCGTTGCTTAAATTTCTAACTTTCAATGTTTTAGCCTATAATCTTTAGTGTACGCGTGTTTGCTCAGCTACCGACCTATCTGAAAACAGCGTATCTAATAATATTTAGGTCAACCTATGCAACAAAAAGAAAAAGTAGTTCCACCAAGCACCAAGTGCCTTTTCCTGACGACAGTAAAAGCGAGCTTGTCGGTTTGTTCTCCACACTGTCCGTTTATACTGAGCCTATATAAGGTTAGATTAATTCACTTTTTTTAATTCGGGGCTGTTGTTTAGAGAAAAAATAAGTGCATACAACCTACTAAAACTTTTTTTTACTTGCACGGCATAGGTGAGCCCATTATTTTAAATTGATTGGCCAATAGATGCACGTACAGTATATCAGATAATAGCTTTTAACAGCCAAAAGATAGCTTAGTAAGATCGAGATCTGTAATTCAACTTCTTTGTTTGACGTCGAGCATTGAAACAACCTTGCAAAAAACAAGTCAGTAAGTTTACTTGTTCAGTTGGGAAAGGCACCTAACAGGATTCGCGCACCTTCAGGAAATAGACAGGTCGTAGTGGCGTTGCCAAAAAATATTTGAAGGGGTTCATGACTATGCTGTATAGCTTAATGTAAGCAAAGTGAGTGCTAGTTTTTGCATCGTTTTTTCCGTTTTCGTAAAATTTAAGGGGGCATGGCCCCGGTACCTTCCACCCTTGGCTACGCCACTCAAATATGGCAGGTTGCCAAGTGATAGCAGGTTTTCTAAACACGCCTGTTCGGTGCAAACCAATCTTTCAGGGCAAAGAAAGTTATAAGACTCCCCCTTTATAGCACCTCGAAACTGCAACGCTCAATTATTTATCAAGATGTCAATATCTAAAACGATATTTTAAAAACAGAAAGTCCTTCTTTACGCGTAGTTTTTAGAAGAAACTTTACAGCATTTTATTCCAAAATGTATTAACTTTGACCTTACAGGAGTCCAAGCAGCAGCGTATATCGAGAAATTATATGAATGCTGCTTATTTTCGGAAATCTGAATAAAAATAAAAGTCCACTGTTTAGATTTTGATTTTTCCGTCGGTATAAGGGTGGCTGCTTGACTCTTTATGACCCTGAGGAAAAGTTGCATCACGCTGCTGCTGCCTTCATCATCTGCATAACGCTATAATATGGTATAGGTTTCAGCTGCATACAGCAAAGGAAAAACTAGTGAAAGTTACGTATTCACTAAATATTCTTCAGAATTTTGAACTTGAATGTTTGAGTAAATTTGTTTTGTTCAATTTAAAATTGGGTAAAATTTTTTAATAATACAACGAAATTTTTTACGTTTGGGTAATTTTCAAAAATACCCAAAATTATTCTGTTTAGTACAAAATATTACCCAAAAGCGAAAAAGTCGGACTTGGGTAGAAGGTGTGTTTAACCCCCAAAAAATTGGGTAAAAGTTGTATTTTCCCATAAAATTTCATGTTTACCCAAAAACTTTTTTACCCAAAAAAATTATTTAAGTTATGTTTTGGGCATATCGATTTATGCCCAAAATATTTTGGGTAAAACGTGTTTTACCCAAATATGAATTGGGTTGAGTGGAGTTTTACCAAGAGCTCTACCCAATTATATTTGCAGTGTAGAGTTGTAAAATGAGGGAAATACCGTAATTAGTAACTTCCACTTAAGCGCAATTTCTTACCCGTCTTCGTTGTTAGCTAGTGCTCCGTTGGCAAGAGAGGCCAGGCTCTTCGCATATTGGTTTTCAATTGCTTCTCTGTGATGAAACACAATGGTCAGGGTTATGTGATAATGTTAATTGTAGAGTGCATGATATCACAGATAAAGACGACTGTGTTTACACACAGTGAATTACGGAACCAGCTCGGTGATTAAATGTAAGCGACAACAAATGATCAAATCAAAATCCTCATGAAACCCGCGGGGTCGCGGTATTACGTCGAAGCGTGTACCTATAGTGTCGGGGCTCACCACTGCGGCTCAGCGCCTGGCCAACACAGAAACGTCGCAACGGTGTCGAGCCGTTGCGACACTGTCTAATTTGATCGCCCCGGAATTAAACCTAAGACCTTCCACACCACAAGCGTTGTCTTTCTTAATCTTTCATGATCATTTTCGATGAACAATTCGGTTCTTGTTTATGGGACTAGAGATTTTGTTAGAATCTTCTAATCAAACGTCACCACAAAAAATAAAGGGAAACAAACAAGTGGGAAAACGACAAAATTTGAAAAAAAAATGCCAAATAAGGTAAAAATTAAAAAAGGTGAAAATTACTACAAAAATGGAAGTAATATTTTCACGAAAATTTTTTTAATTTTTCATTTTTTAATATTCTTCATATTACACCTTGATATTTCAATTCATATTACCACCATTTTCGTAGTAACTTTCATCTATTTTAATTTTTACCTTATTTGGCATTTTTTTCAAATTTTGTGTTTTTCTTACTTGTTTGTTTCCCTTTATTTCCCATGGTGGCGTTTGATTAGAACAGGAGTGGACAAACTTTTCGCACGAAGGGCCGCATTGCAAAAAATTTTGAAATCGAGGGCCGCATTGATTGGTGGAGAAAAATAAAAAAGATGGTCACGACCGCAGATGTCCTAATTTCCACTCTAATCCAAGTGAAGAGCAAGAAAAAAAGGTCCGCACGTCCGCAAATGTCCTAATGTTCCACTCAATATCAGTAAAGTAAGGACTAAATAGTCAGGTTTATACTTTTGTAAGTGCCCGCGGGCCGCATAAAATTATCTCGCCGGCCGTAGTTTGCCCACCCCTGGATTAGAAGGTTCTCCTAAAATCTTTGGTCTCATAAACATGAATTCAATTGTTCATCATTTATAATTTTGTTGATAAGTATACGAGATCCCAGAAAAATTGGAGATCCCTTACTGATTCAACTCATTCATTCTTTAATCATTTTAGCGTTGGTCTGTCGTCATGTAGCCTAAGCACAGTAAGCAGTTGACCTGAGTTTGATTACAGCGGTGGTTACTCGCGAGGTCCGGCCACCAGCCTGCCAACGTTGCAATGGTTGAAATATCAAGTCAAACAAACGGTGTCAAACGACCGGCGGGTTAAGCCAGTTGTAAAAGACGGTGTTATCGGTGCTGAAGGTCTGGGGTTCCATTCCCGGGCAGGTCAAATCCGACGCAGTGTCACCAACGGCTCGACAACCTCACGATGTTTTTTCGAAATTGTGTTGCCCTGGCGTAAAGCCGCGGAGATGGGTCCTCTTACTCGTTACACTCGGCGTAATGACGAAGATTTGATTTTTTAACCGCTAACACCCAGCAAAGCGTTTACCTGGCTTTAAAGAACTCGGCCATTTCTTTGCACATTTGTTTTCCTTTGAGTAACTTTTGATACAAAACGACAAATCCACTTTGACAATTGTTGTTTTCTACTTTGTCAGCCTGGAAATACAAATATAGTTGAAAACAAAGAGATCATTAGTAGAAGCGCGGCGCAGGGTTAGTCGTCTCAACCAGGAACTCGATGATCTCGCTCTTTTTTGCTGATCTCGAAAAGCGAGAATTGCTGAACTTGATCTCGTTCTTGGAAAAAGCTGCTGAAGTTTTCAACATATTTTTACGAGAAAAAAGAGCGAGATGAGCGAGTTCGAGTTCACGAGCTCAATCCGGCCATCTCCATGCAACGGGGACAACACCGCATAATGACATCATCATCTCACTTGTCAAAATTGATTCCATAAACTCAGTGGAAGTTACTGAAGTCGAACTACACTTGAAAATGTTTAATGAACTCTGAGCTGAACTTGATTAAAAACGCTTGCGACTCTTGCGAATTCGCAACTCTGATCTCAAGCAAGTAAAGAATTCGCAGCTCTGGAACGCTGACGCAATGGTGAGGAAGAATTCATTAATGACCACACAATTTAGTGAGTCAATGGTGAATGGCAAAAAATCAAAACCTGAGGAGCGAATTTGATGACGAGTTCTGCACGAAAAGCTAAAAATGTAATGAATAGTCGGGCAAATGCTCAATAAACAAGGAACTTAGATAGCCGAGTGGTGAGAGGGTGCGCCTCTGGAGATGTAGATTAGGGTTTGATTCCAAATCGAGTCGAACCAATGACTTTAAAATTGATATTCACAGCTTCTCTGCTTGACGCCCAGCATTAAAAGGTGAGCGTGGAGAATAAGCCGGCAAGTTTACTTAGAGTGCTGTTGAAAAAGACACTTAGCGGGATTTCCCCCATCTTAGTGTGGTTGACAGACGACCGGAAATTCCTAAGCAAGCTCGTTAGAGCGCTTTGATGATATTCTCGTGATGGGAGGATAAACATGCGTTAAATGAAATAACACAAATCAACTCCATAAAGTCAGATTTCGTCAATGGCCCAAATCATATCAGCAAGTTACGATTTTAACGACACGTTCAGTCCGAAGAAACATGTTTAGTTTGTTTAAGGCAAACACAGCGTAGATGAAGACTGGCACATTACTAAGTACTAAATAGTTTCCATAAAAATCTAAAGCAGCATAAAATTTAAACCACTGGTCCATTACAACTCACAGAAGTCGTAAAATATTGTGCTCAACTTGAAGAACAAACAAGTTTTATTACTAGGCGTAGAAGATTATGTTCAGTATACCAGCAAGATATCACAAAGATTTCTACCACACGATCTATTTCCCACTAGTTCCGATAAATTTACAAGATACTTTAACTTCGCTTTGCATAGAGCAAACAAGCTGCCCGGGTGTGCTGATACAAACTACTCGTCAGCCGTCACAAACTCAACTTTTTCAATCAAGACAGCTCAGATGGTCAAGTGGTAAAAGCGACGACCTCTGGGGCTGTAGACTCGGGTATGAATCCGAGTCGGGCCAAACCAATCACTTTAAAATTGGCATTCACATCTTTCCCGCTTGACGCTCAGCATTAAAGGGGCAGTGTGAAGAACCATCTGGCAAGTTTACTGCTACGCCGTTGGAAAAGGCACTGAGCAAAATTCTCCCATCTTGGTGTGGTTGACATAATAATGAGCGTCAATTCTAGGGCGAGCTCGTTATTGCGTTTTGATGGTTTTCTCGTGATAGGTTAAATACGCTACAAGATACATTAGACCTAACTTCACGTGTCAGCGACATGACCTAAGGTAACCTGAAGAGATGCTGTACGTAGGTCGCCGATCCTAAGTGCTGAGTTCAATTCATGACCAGGACCGTACCAAGACTTTGGGAACCCCCGGGACTAATTTTTCAGGAGAGTGCTATGCTTTCTTGCACGCTTGATTTTGACGTTGGTGGCATCTTTTTTTGAAAGATACGATTTACTAGGGGTGCCACATCATGATGGGGGGCTTCGGGGGTATAAACCCATAGACGACCACATTTGACCTCTTATGTTTCCGGCGGCTTCTGGCTAGAGCAGGGGTTCTAAACAGGAGACTATTGACCCTCCAAAGCAGGTCACAAGCGCAAGGTTATTAACGGTAATTAATAACTTGAAACCCGCCCACAGCTGCAGCTGTCACGAATCAAACACCAACAAAATTTTTATTGCTGAGCAAGCGGGCCACTGGTGTTGGGAGTCATTAGAAAGGCACAAACCATAAAAGATTGAAAATCACTGGGCCGGAGCAACGCAAGCTCATTTTGTAGTTCTGCATCTAAGCTTTGAAAAAACCTCTCAAGCAAAAGCTTTTATTTCTATTCGTAATATTCAAACACCAAACATTATCGTTAGCTCAATACGATGCTAGGAAGTCGGAAGCATAATGAAACAATTACAAATAAACAAATAAACGAAAATAATTCAAACAAAAGTATTTACCCAGAAATAGTCACAGTAACTGAACTTTCCAGGATGCAATAAATTCTGTTCCCTTGCTTCGACCTCACCAGGAAAAGAAATCCCATTGACCTGTGACAAAAATAAATCACGTAGAAGGAAATATCACAATAGCGTGATGAGAGAATTATCTGAAAGGCACAACGCTTTTTTTTCAGGAAGTCAAAAATCGAAAAGTCAATATTTCAAGGAATATTAAAGTCACAGTAATTTTTAAAACTGTGCGTCGGATCTGACCGACGCGGAGATCGAGCCCTAGTCCTCCTACGCCGATAGCAATGTCTTTTACTGCTTGACCAAACGGCTGTTCGCACTTTATTTTGCACCGAATTTCAGGTGCTGCGAACTACTGTATACAACGGTTTCGATCTTAAAATAACATTAGCGAGAACACAGAAATGACGCAGCAATTTCTTTGTTTCTGGGAGTTTCGATTGTTAAAAGTTAACTGTTTATTCTTGTGCTTGTGCATTTGTCGTTAGCAACAAGTTGATATTTGCAAAAAGGTGCGCTTGTTGCACGGTAATCGATCCTCCGATAATTAAATTTTAAACCATGTTACAGACAGTAAAGCAGAGCAACATATTATTCTAATACGCTCTACTGTAGTCAGTTGACATATGGTAACTTATAATGTTTCACAAACGGAAAGCATTGTCAGAATTTTAAGTTTATAAATGGTTTAAAATTTGTAAAAGTGAATGTACCCACTATGCTCTGACAAGAAAAATAATAAAGCCACAATAATACTTAAAACTGGACGTTTTGACAACATAAATTCAGCTGTCATCATCAGCAGTGTAAGCCCATTCTGGTTCTTTCAGTTTTGTTTTGCCTTGCATACACCGCTGGTGATGACAGCTGAATCTATGTTTCGAAACGTTCAGTTATTACCGTGGCTTTATTTTTCCTGCTTCAGTTATTTTCGTTCCATTACCATACGATAGTTTGCGAAACAAAAAATTTTGTAAAAAAATGCACATTGCTGACGAAATTATACATGTCTTCCATTTATGTCAATCGACGACAGACAAATTGATTGTGACGTCAAGTTGACGTAATAGAAAGATGCATTATGACCAAACAATCAGATTTGTTGCATTAGTACTTGAGATTAATGTTGAATCACTCTGACAGTTAAATCAATGCAGATTTAGTGAAGTCACAATTACATAAAAATGTTCAAATGTTTGGTGATAATTATCTAATACGTAATTTACGATTTCTTCATAAAACAAAAACCAATCGTTAGTCAAGGAGAAAAATGAAGTCACATTAAATCTCAAAACTGGACGCTGTGACAACATAGATTCAGCTGTTATCATTAGCAGTGGAAGGAAAGCAGTACAAGACTAAGAGTCCTTTCAGTTTTGTACCGCCTTGCTTACACTGCTGATGCTGAATCTATGTTGTCGAAACGTCCAGTTTTAAGAAATGCTGAGGGTTTATTTTCCTCCCCAAGCTATTTTCGTTCCATATTTATTGTACTCCGACATTGTTTGTTGATGTTTATTTTCACACGAAAATATTAAGGGGTTGTCCCTAAACTAAGATAAGCCCTTCAACATGAATTCAGACGTCAAACACTCGTAAAACTTAACAATGACGACACATAATATCTTTAAATAACATGTGTTACCACAAGCTTTGTTTCTAAACAATGCAGTTGTGATGTCACAATGCGAGCACACGCTTGCCGGCACTAGTAGCAAAACAGCAGAGTGAAAACGTAATTAGTGGAAATTTCAACGAAAAGAATTTAAAAAACAATGAATTCATAGAACATAGACAAAGAAGCTGACGAGTAAAAAAATCATTATGTCGCGACCTCAAATCGTTTTCGACGAAAATGTAAAACTATTTTTATTTGCGGTAATTTTTCATACTTTTGTCCGCCATGTTTTGATCACATACAAAAATTATAATTGTGCAAAAAGTTTCACATCACAATAAAGAACTCTGAGTTCTACCAACTGAATAATTACCAGATTAATTCAGTTCATCTCCATTCTCCATTTTTTGAGAGATATGATAAAAATATATCATAATCTTCGAAATGCAATAAATCTGGGACGAAAATAGCTGAAGAAGGAAAAATAAAGCAAGGTTATTTCTTAAAACTGGACGTTTCGACAACTTAGATTCAGCTGTCATCATCATCATCAGTCAAGCAAGGGCTGCAAGGCAACACAAAACTGGAAACAATACAGTATAAATCTTGCAGTTTTGTCCTGCCTTGCTTACACTGATGATGATGACAGCTGATTCTATGTTGTCGAAACGCCCAGCTTTAAAAATTAACTTGGCTTTATTTTTCTTCCTTCAGCTATTTTCGTCCCAAATTTATTGTTTGTATAAATGGTTTGTAAGTGCACAATCAATTGCCTCATGACTAGTGAGGGAAACATTATCAATTCATTGATGAACTCACCACTTTTAGATTAGGCTTTGCAGTGATTTGACTTGAGGACAGGCTCGGAGGGGAGGAGAAAGTTTTGGAACGCTGAATTGGGGGGGAAGGAGTGGATTGATCAGATACATGGAGGGATACAGTATCTGCAGGTTCTGGAGACTCCTTTTTCTCTTCTGTAGGCGAGTTAGGCTGGAAGAATGCACAGTGGAATATCAACTCAAAAATCAGACAACTTCGAAACAAAAATAAAATCTTTATCATAGTCGCGGCAATACGCTGAATTGTGTGCCGAGTGGCGAGATCCATCTGCTTGGGCAACACAGCTCCGAAAAATCGTCGCAGCGGTTGGCGACACTGTGTTCGATTTAACCAGCCTGGGAACCGAACTCAACCCCTTCCGCACCGGTTAGACTTGTCTTGTTTTTACCCACTACTCCAACCGACCGGTTCGACAACCAACTTGAAAAGAGAAAATTTTAAACACGGAAAGTTAAGGGTTTTTTTGGCGAAAAAACGTGCAATGATAATCCCCATTGCTTGTCCAAATGCGCTTAAAATTTCTAACAGATCAATTTCACAAAACCACAATATTTCCTTGCGATCTTAACTTGCAAAATATTTGGTCACAAAAGTTTAACCAAACTGCAAGAAGAAAAAAGCCCGTAAGTCTTAAGCTGGACGTTTCAACAACATAGATTCAGCTGTCATCATCAGCAGCAGCATAAGAAGGGAGTACAAAACTGAAAGAACCAGAATATAATCTGTAGATACAATTGCAAATTCTAGTTTTTCAGTTTTGTGTTGCTTTGCTTATGCTGCTGATGATGACAGCTGACAATATGTCGTCGAAAGTGCAAGAGTTTGAGCGAAAATTAGTCGATGCAGAAACTAAATCATTTCTTATAACATTCAGAAAACTGCATAATGAACATCCGGGATGCAGCATTTAAACTCGAACAGTCATAAAGAAAATATTGAACTAGCAATGTAGTTATCGGTTGGAGTGTAATGAGCAGGAACCTTTAATGGAATCGTGATCTATTTCAACGAATTCCATGTAAATTCACCAAGACTGTTGGAAATCGTTAATCTTTCAAGACATGACGTCATTATACCTGTGATTGCGCTTTGTCAGGTTGATCGTCGCTTTTAAGTGGAAGATTGAGATGTATGCTGTTGCTGTTCGCTAGAAATAAAATCTCCATTATATTCGCGTTATTACCCCCAAGCGTGATACAAGTGACGGGCTCCATCTCCGCTGCTTCGCGTCTGGGGAACGTAGTTAAGAAAAGTCACAGCGTTTGCGTCACTGTGTCCGATTTGACCGACCCGGGAATCGAACCCCAGATCTCTCGCACCAATAACGGTGCGCTTAATAACTGAGCTAACAGTCTGATATCTTTGTTGTCTACAAAAAACATGGGAATTTACTTAAAAAGCGACTCAGACAAGTTGACATAGTCATGAATCAAAAACACGTATGTACACATACATACAGTTTCAGTTAACATGTTATGAAGCATATTGTTCAAATATTAAGCAATATTTTAGCATCTAAAAATCAATATTATCAACTAAACACACGATCACTTTTCTAGAACAGAAACATAGAGCGCAGAAAATTGTATACCTATTTCACTTTATTGTTGTATGAGTGAGCTTATGCCAATTTTAAATATCCCTGTGAACAAACTTTGCACTTTCAGTGCGCGTAAATAAAGCAAAATAATATTATAAAAAGACTATATAGATACTGTTCGTCCAACTCTAAAGCATGAAATGTTACGCAAGAAAAAGTAGAAATCATAAGCTGCAAAGAACTGTTGCCAAGGGCTTCCTGAAACTGAATTACAGAGAAATGAAAAGGAAACGAAATCAATGTTGCAATATTTTTACCTTTCGCAGACTCTACTCCGGGTAAAAGAAAAATTTTATTCTAAAATCAATGGAGTAGCGGAAAATCTTAAAAGGAGAACAAAAATTACAAAAGCCATGAAAAGGTTCTGACATATTTCACTCACTCAGCAACATCTGTTCATTTTAACTACTAGGCAAAGTGAAAAGGGGGGGCCTTGGCACAATGCTCCCCTCTCCTCCTCCCCCCTCCCAAATACGCTATCGCTTGCAACGTTTTGGTTTTCACTTGACCAGGTATAGAACACGGTGTTGTTGTTTTTTTCAATTTTTGAATGCTACAGGTAAATTTATTCACAAGCAAATAAAAAATATGACTCGCTTATAGCCTAGACTCCCTACGTCACGTTTCGTGCATACAAAGATAAATAAACTTCTTTTCTTCGTTTTTCCAATAATTACGCTAAGTTTACTGAAAAATCCAATCTTAAATCCTTGCCACCTGCGGTATTACGCCGAAGCGTGTAACAAGGGATGGGGTCCATCTCTACGGCTTAGTGCCCGGGAAACACAGCTCCGAAGAAACATTACAGCGGTGGCGGGCCGTTGACGACATACTGTCCCATTTGATCATCTCGGGAATCGAACCCCCACCCCCCGCACCGATATGCTTAGCAACTAAGCTAACCGGCAGGTCATACAGCATATTTCACTTACTATTATTCGTTGAAATTGTGGCGGATCTTCGAACGGGTCTGCGTTCGTTTGCTTTTGCTTCAACCGGTTTTGGAATATCCCAAGACGTTTCTAAAACATTGCGCTTGTTTTGATGATAGAATGAAGATTGGAAAGTTATTTTTTAAGAATAGCTTTGAAAACACCTGTTTTCGCATTACTTAGCCTTCAAAAAACTCTGCCGTAACTGTTTTGTGTAGCTTTAAAAAAGCTGTTTGTCTCAGAAGCTTTTTGTGACGCACTCGTCAATGTAATCACGTCAAAATGAAAACGAGAAGCAATTTCAGATTATTGGTTAGAAACCTATCGACGACTGAGTTAGTCCCGAAAAAGACGTAAAAAACCGTCAGGAAAAGAGTTTTAAAGCATAAAACTAGAGTTTAGATCAGAGCCGAGCCAAAATAACCATGGAACACTTCCTTTTAGCCACAGTCGGCCTCGCGTGAACCAGCTCACAATGTTCTTAAATCAATAACGAGCAGTAATTACAACCGCAGTGTAAACCACCAGTCTTGATCAACTTCAAAAGTGAAAAAGAAGTTGTCTTTCTCGTAAATGCTATTTCTTCTTTTGTCGCAAAAGAAGATAGGAAGAGCGGACCACATTACATTCACTTGCTTCATATTCGAGAACCAAGCATAACCACTCAACTAGCCACAAGTTTACTTTGCAGCGGAGGAGCATAAATGGCTCATCTACGCTATTACATAACATGGAAAGCATTTGAAAGTATAGTAGACAATTTATACATACAATAAGAAGGAAAAATTCTCATTGCTGAACGTTTCGACAGCATAGATTCAACTGTCATCATCAGCAGTAAACCCACGGCAAAACAAAACTGAAAGATTTGCAGACCTACTGCATTGCTTTCGGTTTTGAACTCCCTGGCGTACACTGTTGATGATGACAGCTGAATCTACTTCGTCGAAATGTTTAGTTTTAAGATTTACTGTGGTTTGATTTTTTTCCTCAAGCTATTTTCGTTCTACATTTATTGTATATAAATGCAATGCTTTCATTAAATAACTTGAAAACAAGCTCACCATTTGTACTTGTATTCACATAATATATCTCCCCCTCATCAGTCGCAACTTCTCGCCATTCATCCGAATAATTCGAATCCACATCTTCCTCCTGCTGTGTGAGTAATTAATGATTAGCAAAAGCAATAACTGACTAAGGTCGGCCGGTTAGCTGAGTTGTGAAAGCCATGGCTATCGGTGCAAGAAGTCTGAAGTTCGACTCCCGGGCCGATCAAACTGGATACTGTCGCCAACGGCTCGCCACCATCGCGACGTTTCTTCGCAGCTGTGTTGCCCAAGCGCTAAGTCGCGGAGATAAGCCCACCCTCTCGTCACACGCTTCGGCGTAATACCGCGAGTGCAATGGAAATTTGATAATTGAATAAAACCAGGTGAAATTAGCATTGATTTGATAGTTTGATTTCTTCATCTTTATCCTCCTATCACGAGAAAGCGACGGAGGCGCTATGCGTAGGACGAATCCAGACTCGCTTAGGAGTTGCCTTTGTTTCCAAGTTTTCCGCTTGAATTTTCTTCTGACTTCTTTAATTTGCTGCTTGCCAGATTCCACCAAGCAGAGATAATCATCGTGAAGCATCTTATCCAAGGACGCAACAACGAGACTAGGTTGGGAGGTGAACCATCAACCTTGCAATCATGGTCGTCGTAAAAACGACGCTCCGAACCACTACGCCACGGCGCCGACTTTGATACCGACATTGATAAACAGCATAGATATTGCACTAACAAGGAAACAATTTCGTATTTTTAGTCGATGAATACCTGCACTATTGTGACGTAAGAAGCGGGAAACCACCCTCTCGCTCCGTCTTTCTCTCCCTCCCACCAGCCAGTGTTTCCAGAAAAAATCACATTAATCATTTCTCCTGCCTCGAAATTCAAAGTAGTAATCTAAAGCAAGTTAATAAAATTGTTAAAGAAAAAAAGCGCCAGAGCAAGCTTTCGCACGAAGCAAAATCAAGGCATTGCTAGTCAAATTCAGCAGCTTAGATGGCAGAGTGATAAGAGCGTCTGCTTCTAGAATTGTAAAATCGGGTTTTATTCCGAGTCAGGTCAAACCAATGACTATAAAATTGGTATTGACAGCTTCCCTGCTTGACGCTCAGCATTAAAGGGACAGTGTGAAGAATAAGTCGGCAAGATAACTTGTTGTGTCGTTGGGAACGGCACTTAGCGGAATTCCCCGGTGTAATAGACAGGTGGGCGGCAACTCCCAAGCAAGCTTGTTGTTACGCTTTGAATGGTTTTTCGTGATAGGAGAATAAATGTGCAACTAAATACTAAATACATCAAAAAATGAAAAGGCCAATTGAATACTTCATCGATATGCTTTCCGTGACTTTTATCGATCATCAACCACCAGAGATGTGAACTCGCAGCATTTTCAATCGAGTTCGAGTTCACTACAAACTTGCAAACCGAGTGCAAATTCTTCATTTTAATTTTGCGAGTTCAGTAATTTTTATCGAGTTCACGCTAAGTCCAACTACTTTCTACTGGGTTTGGTCAAGTTCAAGCGATTTTGGTCAAGTTCAAGCGATTTTGGTCAAGTTCAAGCGATTTTGGTCAAGTTCAAGCGATTTTGGTCAAGTTCAAGCGATTTTGGTCAAGTTTAGGTCAAAATTCAAATCAACTTTTTTCGAGTTCAGAGATTTCGTTTGTCGAGGTCAAGTTCGAGTTCGGCAAAGAAGAGCGAATTGAGCGAGTATTAGTTCCAATTCGAGTTCACATCCGCGCCAACCACACCTTGCACGTATTTTGTCAATCACGTTGTCACATTTAGTCGCGACGTCGCCTTCCGGTCAATAAGCTGAGCATTTTACAGTAGAAAGTATGTGTGTATTTGGCTACTAGCTAATTAAGCCGGGCACTATGCAGTCAGCGCAATTTGATTATTACCATCCGGTCAGCTCAGTCGCTGAAGCACATCTTTATAGGCGAGGAATGTCGCTTCCCGGGATGCTCAAATCGGGCACAGTGTCAGCAACGGCTCGCCACCGCTGACACGTTTCTTCGGAGCTGTGTTGTCCAGGGACTAAGCCGCGGAAATAGGTCTCACCACTTGTTTCACGCTTCGGCGTCATACCGCCAGTATAATGAAGATTTGATTTGACTATACCGTTGATAATAATTTGTGGCTGATGAATGGAGCATTATTTTTAAAGCAACAAATCGCTCCTAATTTTAGTATTATTCAACCAATCCAAGAAAGGAACCATATATCTGGATCATACAAGTGAACAAAATCGGTGCAAAAACAATGCAAAAGTTTGCAGCTTTCAATTAGATCGTATGTCTCAAAAGGTCACAAGCGTGATATGTTTATTGCACTTTCGCTACAGACGTTAAAATGACGTCACTAGAACTGATTTTGCGAGCAGTATACAGTGCGGACAAGTCACCAAACAAAAGGTCAAATCTAAGCCCTTTTTATATCATATCGCTCTGAAGCATGCACTTACTCACACCGGCTCAACTCTGAATTATGTAACAGCCTATTCACCGCAAGAGAACTAAATTAAATGAGAAAATCAACAAGAACCGTCCGGTCGGTGCAGTGGTTGAACACGCCGCTGACATTGCGGGAGGTCGTGGGTTAGTCCTGGACGGGTCAAATTGGACACAGTGTCGCCAATCATAGTTGTCAATGGGTCTCGGGCTTTTCGGGTCGGGTTTGGGCCGGAGCTCAACCTCTGACCTGGATTTTGAAGTTTTCGGGCTTCAATCGGGCCGAACGCCGGAGCAAAATCAAGATTTTCAGTGAGTGACAAGGCTATTGTGATTGCTAGAATAAAGCAAAGAGAAGACCTTGTATTAATATTGCTGTTCGCAACTCGTGTGACTGTGAATGGGTAAAACTCATTTTCTTTTTTATTAAAACTTCTTCCATACTTACAGCGATGTTTTTGATTTCGAGTTAAAATTAGGGGTTAGACTGGTCGCTAAATTAGAATTCGGGCTCGGGTTGGGTTTGGGCTCAACATCTTCAGCTCGTCGACAACTCTGTCGCCAAGGGCCAGCCACCCCTGTGACATTTCTTCGGAGCTGTGTTGCCCAGGGAGTAAGCAGCGGAGACGAACCTTTCGGCGTAATACCGCGAGTATAATGAACATTTAGTAACTGTTTTATTTGAAATTCTGTACGCACATCGGTTTTTCTCGGTTACTTCCATTTGCAATGAAAAAAGTATTTAAAAAACTGACTGAAATTCATTATAAAAATGATGCGGAGAACCACCAGTCGCAGAAACCACCTTAACGATTTCGCATCAAAATAAACGTGTTGGTAGAAATTCCAGTTGAATGCTAAAATCAGTGAAAAATATCACTGCTTACGTCGCATTCAATTTAAATCGATCTCACCCTCACGCCATAATCAGTAAATTCTTATTCAAATAGAAGATATACAATTACAAAAACAGATAACAACAAAAATATACAAAAAAGGTGCAAATTAAGACCTAAGCCATCCTGTTTCGGAATTACGCCGCTCATCAGTGATACCAACCAGGGAGGGCCATATCGAAGACCACGCAACAAAATCACTGAATATGGCGTTTGGGCAATGGGCATTCAATGCAGTGAAAGAAACAATCGCAGAAGAAAAAAGGAAAGAACGGACGAATGGAGTTAGTTGGATTTAGTCTTTCTTTCCAGAAGGTCGAAACGGAAAATTTCCCGGAACATTTGGGGTTTTAAAATTTCCCGTTTCCCGGAAAATTTATGTCGGGATCCCGGGAAATTTTTTGTGCATTAGTAAAGACTTCAGGGGTACTGATATCCATCGTTACGACATGAAAAATGCGTTAGTGCAAATAAACTTTTTTTGCTTACTAAAAATTATTTTTCAAAATTCGCAAAATTTTTTACGACGAAATGCTTGTGAGATCAAATGTTTTTCCTCAATTTGTCGAAAAAATTGAAAAATTTAAATTAAGATTGTCAAAACAACATAAGAAAATGCTAAAAATTGAATCTGCAATGCTAAAAATCAGAAAAAATGGCAAAATAATCAAGCTTCAGAAAAACTTCTGGAAAAATTTCCCGGGAATTACCCGAATCCCTGGAATTTTTTTGAAAATTTCCCGTTTCCGGGAAGTTGAAAATCTGGGATAAAGGGAAACCCTAAACGGGTTAATTCCAAGAGAAACAAGGACAACATTATAAATGATGGTGCCCATGGCAGGAAATGCTCTTGCAACTGTTGTTGATGGAGGAAGTTCTATCCTCCGACCCAACACGTGGAAGTCGTTCTGACTTTCCATTTAGCAGGCCAGGTAACACGACGTTTGTCATGTAATGAATAATGTTGCTGAGGATGGAAATAGCAATCTACGACCGGTTTCGCTCTCATTTTGAACTCGTCAGGAAAATATAGCAAATAGAAAGTCGAGTAAAAAGACACAAAAATATGGTGTAGAAAGGCAAAATAAATAGATGAACGGTATAAGATAGGGAATACCAAGAGGTCAAGATAGCAATTGATGGCATTTTGGATGCAAAAAAAAATGATGAAAACATAACTTTAAAGACACGCATAGATATTGCTACATGCTTGAGATTCGAACAAAAATAACTGCCAGGATCTTTGAAAATGTGCAACAATGCATGATGTACGTTATGTGCAACTATGCAGCTTCTAAGTAGTAAAAAAACTGGTCAAATTTTGAGCAAACAGCTGCAGCACATACCTTTTCTCCACCCACTCCATTGTATGCGTATAATGCTTTGCATATATCCGTCATAATCTTCGCTTGGTGATGCAATAAATTATTTTCGAATATGATCAGAAAGCACAAAACTCTTACACCGAAAATTTAAAACAATATTTTCCTAATCTGACAACTTTAATATATATCATAGTTATGGCAGGTTGGCCCAGTCGTTAAGACGTTGCAATTGGTGAGGAGGTTTGGGGTTTAATTCCCAGGCCGGTCAAATCAGACACAGTGTCGCCAACGACCGACCACCGCTGCGAAGTTTCTTCGGAGCTGAGTTGCCCTGGTGCAAGCCCGAGGAGATGGATCCCACCACTCGTTACACGGAATACACGCTTCAGCGAATACCATGAGTTTAATGAAGATTTGATTTTTGATTTGTGACTCAACGCGTCCTCATTGGTACGAGCTGGAATTCAACGATAAAAAAAAGCTCAAAACTTAACAGGAAAGTTAATGGCCATCTTCTCTGTTGTTTTTTTGAAGTTAAAAACAGCTCAGCATTATCGCTTTTTTCGATTTATAATATCGCTAAAAAATGCCAGGTTGCTTTCGAGTCTCAAAATCGCGATTTTCCAAGTTCATGGTCATGAACCGAAACGGTTAAATAAAAAACATGCAGCCCAAATAATTGACAGCATTTTTTATTAATCGATGTTTCAATTGCTACTCAAGTAAAAGTTTTTACATTTTGACAATGAAATGAGTAGCATCGTGAAACGTCAAGTAGAAATAACAAACAATGTTTTCAATTATTCAGGCTGTTTGTTTTTTTATTAAAACGGTAAAGTTTCGCGTAAACATGTGATTTTTGGCTCAAAAACAATACTGGTGATGGCAAACGGAAACGAGCCTCCACTGAATGACGTGGCGAAATTTTTGGCTTTAAATGTTTTGCAGTCATCGCAGCAATTAAGTTGCGGAGTCGGCAAACATATGAGGATCACACCAGAAATGCCATGGGCCGCTAAGAGACCCGCTAATGAGTCGTTGACCGTCTTTTTTACTGGTCCACCAATGGCCCAGTTCTACCTTTTGTTTCCTATTGGGCCGCTAACTATTTTTGAAATCCTTTAGGTTTGACTAAATGTGATCAAAAGTTCTCAAAAAATTAGGTTGTAGGAGGGCAGGGCTTCATTTTTGGAATGACTGGTCGGTTACGGTTACCGGGCGAGAGGTTCCAGGTCATGGGCGGCCCGGGCTGTAAAAACGGTCCATTGTCTGCGACATGGCCTAGTGCAGACATGGGCAAACTACGGCCCGCGGACCAAGTCCGGCCCGCCGGTCCTTACACAAACTTAAATTCTCACCGTGAATTTAGCGGAAGACCTTTTTTTCCTTTAGAGGTCATGGATGGCAGTGATTTTCAAAAAATAAGCCTCAACGGTGCAAAATTGAAATGAAAAACGAGGTGAAAACCTTTTATTTTAGAGATCACATTCGTACGTGGACCGTGATCTCCAAAAAAAGATCTTCACTTTGTTTCCCAATCAGCGTGCGGCCTGCGGCTTCAATAGTTTTTCCAAATCTGGCCCTTCGTGTGAAATAATTGCCCACTCCTGGCCTAGTGGTACCGCGTACAGGTTGTAGATCCTAAGTGACGGGTCGATTTACAGCTGGAGCCAATCGCATTTGACATATTTACTTGGTGGCTGCTAAATCGAAGAGTGCAAGCTCACTTCGCAGTATCCCTCAATTATTGTTGAGCCATCAGTTCAATGTAACTTGAAAATAATCCCAGTAAAAAAAAGAAAAGTCAGCATGCGCCATCTCTAACCCACACCGAGTTAGTTTTGATCGAAGAACACCGGTTAGTGCCGAAACGGTTAAGTTCGGTTAAGTGGGAGACATCTCGTGTTTTTCAAAGCCAGTTCGTCTGTGAGCCTTATTAAGGATTCAATGTCATTCAACTTCAGTAAAACATCCGAAAGACCAAAATTTCAGAGCTCCTGGCTACCAGCTTCTTCTTCCTCTTTTTCCCTATTCAAGGTCGCCACAGCGCGAAAGTCTTTTCCACTCGGTCAACTTCGTTCCCCTCCCCCCCCAAGCTCCAACTATCTCCATGTCTTCTCTCACCAAATCCATTCATCTTCTCTTTGTCTTGGTTCCAGCTATTCTGTGAAAACTCACCTAGTGCTAAACTACTCAAAATACAAATCTCTAATTGCTATCAAAGCCAAACCCTTTTAACAACTACACCGCTTGCCACTATAACAAGCAGACAAACCCATTCAACAGATCTGATCAAATTCTAATTAATCATGCTCAGGCAAAATTTACCTGAAGCAAAACGCTTATTCGACTGTTATCCGGTGCGTTACCCGTTTCCTAACGCAGGGGCACCTAATAAATTACATAGTGCTGTAGTTAAATACCAGCCATATCCACTGATTTATCACTTAGTACTAAATCTCGCCGCAGTTCTCGAGAACAGAACCTCACCGCGGTCAAAAGCCACATAACCAACTAACTAATTAACTTTTCTAAACCCGCATATCTTTTTTGGGGGGAAGGGAGGGTAGTAGCTCAAGGTGGGGCCTTTAAGCACCTCGGTCCTCTGCGACAAACAGTAGATGTTGTATCAAGGCCAGACCAACTAGGGTCTTCAACGGAATCTCGGCATCGAGTAGTGCGACGACCTCAACAAATCTACAGTACTTACTAAAATCACTGGCTCAAAAATCAAGTTTAATGCATTGCTGTCTGCACAATTTTTTATCTCGCTTTTTTGAACTTCATACTGTAGTAAGACACAACGTCGTCCTACCTGGCGTGCTGAATGGGAAGTCAGATCCCCAGCACAATACTGCCAGGAAGGTCGAGTTGTCTCTCGTGAGCCGTAACACCACGAGTCAACTCAGAAAAATGAAGTAAGTTAATAACAGGACTGTCATTCTACTCGGCCGTTCAAAGTTGTAGGAAAGGTAACTTTGTAGTTTGTACGTACCAGGGCTTCGAACTCAGTTTAAACTCGCTGAATTCAATTTTTTGCCGAACTTGAACTCGATAGCATCGAAAAAAGTTGATGAGTCAAGAACTTACCCTGTTACCCTAACGTTGAACTAAACAAGGCCTACTCGTCTTGAACTAGCCTAAACCCGATAAAAACTGCGTGAACTCAACATACACTCGATAAAAATAACTAAACTCGATGTTAAACTCGCAAAATTGAAGAACCTAAAGTCAAACTTTTCGTGAACTCGAACTTGAACTCAATCAAAAACGTTGCGAGTTCGCAGCTTCTATACGAACCAGATTTGGACTCGGGCCGGGCTTTTCGGGTCGGGTTTGGGCCAGGTTAAGGCCGTGATTTTCAAATTATTTCGGGTTCTTTTTGGGCTGATATTCAGCATGTCAACGCAAAAGATTTTTTATCTCTTTTTTTCAATATTTTTGCTGTATTTTTTATCTGAAACTGTATTCTGTAGCAAGCACTCGTTTGAGTTCTTTTTTATTTATTTTGCAATAATGGCATAATGGCATAGAGCAGCATAGAATAACCTGTAGGTCTACATTTGCACACTACATTATTTCGGGCCGAAATCGGGCTTTAGATTCTTTTGTCGGATTCGGACAGTGGGCGTCGGGTTCGGGCCGAGAAAATCCGCCCGCGTCCAACTCTGATACGAACTAGGCTATAACTGGACATGAAATGAATGTATGTGGTCTTTCCCAAACGGAAAATGCCACTTCTTGCATCAGAATTTACTCCAATTAGTTGCATGGCTTTACAGGAATATCAAAAAAATTTGGAAAGACAAGCAACGCACTACTTCCTCTGGCAGAGTGCTCGATAACTGTCAATAGTTAGAACTAGTATATTATAAAAAAAAATCACTAAATCATAAAGAGGCAGCGATGGTTACATGATTTAGTGATTTAGTGGTTTAGTGATTTAGTGAAGTAGTGATTTCACTACATTTTAGAACTTCGAAAAGATAAGAAATGTTGTACTTTCACCTCCAGTCTATGCTGCATCCTTATCTCATTAACGCAACGCACTGGCGCTACTATAAATTTCTTGCATCTTTGCAGTTAAAATCGTTCGTTCATGTCTATTCAATCAATGATAATGCTAACTTACCCTCTCACACGGCACATCTGTGATCTGTCTCAACTTCAACCGCTTACCGCGTGGAAATCTGATTACTGAGACAACGTATGTATGACGTAACAATAGCTGCGTCAATAGCACGTTTCGAACGTTCACGTTGCGTCAATTTGCTTTCAGTGATCTTTATTATTACGAAATAGTAAAAAGTTTAAAATCTAGTTGACGCATTATGGAATTACAGCGTACACAAAAAATTAATTAACTAAAAAATAATTTTTGATTAATTAATTAACTGCGCAAACTCTCTCCCAGCGTAAGAAAAAATCATGTTCGTGTTTAGTTCGTTAGCAACGGCAAGCAGTGACGCATGGACAGCAAAAGACGTATCTGACCTTTCTTCTTAATTTTTTAGAGTCTGCATTCTTGTTTTTGGACAATCTGTGAACCAGGGGTAGGAGCAAGATGGATCAAGAGGGGATCAGGGACCTACAAGTCAGGGGCGCGTTACACTGCTACAATTAAAAAAGGGTCGCAAAAATCTGCTGGTAACGTTAAAATCAACTTTGCGCAAAAGCGTGGGCCTTCAAAAATTAGCTCTAGGCATAGGTAGCGAAACCGGGGGGCCCTGCCCCTCCCACCGTTTTTTCAGGGGGGTCCTTGGGGGGGCCTAATTTACTCGTTTATTTTTACAATATTGCCTCTGTATGAATGCTTAATAGGCCTGCCATCGAAATTAAAACCCAGGAAAGAGCTTAAATCCAAACATGTCTTCTTTAAATTTTGTTTGTGGGGTGGGGGGAACAGAAACTAGAAGCAGGAACCGTGGGTCCGAAGCTTACACAAATGAGACATGTCACATCAGGGGCGTGCCCGGAAATTTGAAAAGGGGGAGGCCGCAATTTCCTGTTTTCGTTTCCACTGAAAATGTCGGTGAAGATCAAAAAAAAGGTCTTTTCGTCTTTCGACGTCCAATTTACCCCCAAAATCAAATGAAGACCAAAAAAAAAACAGATCTTCACGTCTTTTGTCGTCCAATTTTACCCCCAAAATCAAGCGAAGACCAAAATAAAAAAAAAGGTCAACGTGTCCTCAGATGTCCTGTTTCTACTGTTTCGCTGACTGCAAATATATATCAGCTTATATTTCAGCGGAGGGGCGGCGTGACCCCAGCGGCTCCCCCCTTGGATACGCCCCTGCATATGTGGACAGGTTAAATATAGATTGTAGGCATAGGGCCGGATTTACGTATAGGCTAAGCACGCTGAAACCTAGAGCCTCGGAGAAATTTGGGTCCTCATCACGAACAATGAAGACCTTTTTCTTCCTCTTTACCAATACTTTCATTGGAAAACAGAACATCTGAGAATGTGTATACCTTTTTTTTGCTCTTTACCATACCGATATTTTCAGTGGAAACAGGACATCTGAGGACGTGAAGACCTTTTTTGCTCTTCCAATCAGTGTGGTTAAATAGCCTAGGGCCTCTCATTGTCTAAATCCGGCCCTCAAAAGCGTATTTAGGGACGGGACAATCGTGCCATGCCCCCCCTCCTTTTGTCTCTGCCTTTTAGTAAACAAGAACAATACTAATGGTGCAAAGTGACTGAAATATCCTACTGCAGACTCTTTTGATGATTTTTCTAGCTTATGGCCAGGAGTGAATCCAAAGGGGTAAGATGAAGAATATGCATCCTCCCACCAGCGATTTTCAAAAATACTTTTGATGCATACAATTTTTCTATAATTTCAAACCCCTTCGAAAGCTATAATAAGCCTTCCGTCTTAAGCATGCATAATTAAAAATGTGCGAACAAAATGTATCATATTTGGCGAAGCACTCAGAATTAGGATCAAAAAATTTAAACACGATTTGCCAAAAAATTATTCAAAAAGCACCAAAATAGCCATTTCAGTATGTAATTTTTTTTTAATTTTCCGGGGGAGCATGCCTCCGGACCCCCATAGAGCTTATCTTCTTTCTTAATTAGCTTCAAATTAGTTCTGCCGAAAAAATTGCGCAAGAAAAATGTGGAAATTATGCCACCCCCCTTTTAAAATTTCTCCCTACGCCATCGCCGGCCCTGGTTGAGGGTGAAGAAAATCTGGGCATTACTTTTGGGGCCCCCTACTTTAGAAATGCTTCCACCATCGCTGGCCTCAAGTCCAGGGCTTTTAAAGTCTTATTACGGCTCTGGGTGGGGAACATGAGGCCCACTTCACGGCTCTGGGTGGGGAACATGAGGCCCACTTCATCTTTCGATTAAGTTCACGTCAGAACTTTTGTAATCGGTCTCTCGCCAAGACTGCCACACTTTCAACTAGGTGCGCTATAATTGTTACGAAACATCACCTTGTGATCTCTGAACTTGCGCAGAGCAATAATTTGCTGTGTTTAATAAAATTACGACGCAACGCCTTTTACGTGAAATTAAAAAACTATTGTAAATTTAATATCAAAAATCAAAGTTTCATGATACTCGCAGTATTACATCGAAGCGTGTAAAGAGTGGCGGAGCTCATCTCCGCGATTTAACGTCTGAGCTACATAGCTTTAAAGAAACGTCGCGGCCGTGGCGAACTTTTTTCAGCACTGTGTTCGGGTGGATAGGCCCGGGAATCGAACCCTAGACACTGATAACGATGTGCTTAACAACTGGGCTAACCGGCCTGTGTTAATTTTATACGCTTAAAACATTATGCCTTTGATGTGACTCGCAATGCGTTGCAGCACTGTAGGTTTCTCAGTCACCCTGCGCTAGAAAAATTTTATCGGATGGAATAAACAGCTTCACGAGTTGTTAAAGTTTTACCCTCTGTGATGAATTCAATATAAACGGAAATCCTTTGTTCGTGATACCAATATAATAAAGGAACCAAGGCGGTTGTGCAAGCGTGCATTATTACGTCATAAGAAGAACAAACTGGAGCTGCTACCGTCTCTATGGCAATTAGTTTTATTTTTGGTTTTCGAAAGGAAATTTTCGAACGTTAATTCAGCAGACAAACATTATCACCAAATAATAAAGAGCTCGCCTTATTATCGTTGGCCTATGACGTAACAAAGTAAGGAATCTCTGCAGTGCGTGATTTTTAAAATTAAAAATTTTCGCCAAAAAATATATCAAAATTAAAACTTTGAGAATGGAACATGCACAACATACACTTCGCGTAAAGAGGGATGGTGCAACTCCTACGGGATTCTTTCTTTTTTTTGTTTTTCAGGACAAATGTTTATATTTTTCGAAAAGGAGCCAACTTGATAGCAATGCCTGAATATATTTTATTTAGATTTGAAAAGAATGAAATCGCAGGGTCTAATAACAAATACAAACGAAAGTATTGCGTGTTAGTTTTGTGACGCATCCAGGTGGTTAGCAGTGCTTTACGGCGGGGCGATCTTTGATGGTGACCACATCGTTTCAAGTCACTCATTACCACTCATGCTCGACTCATTACCACTGATGCTCGACTCATTACCACTCATGCTCGTTGCGCAAATACGCACTGTCATTAGCGTAACACGTAAATGTAGTCTACAAACATTTCTTGTATGATTTGCTAGTTCAATTTTTTTGATTCTTTGTTTTCCAACTTTGTAAATCTTTTCTCAACTTAATATGTTTATTTTTGAACTGTGTCAGTCAAATAAAAAACAAAATTATTGCATGATGCGAGCCACTCGCAATCAACCTGGCTTGGTTTTGCTTTTGCTCCTTGCTTTTAGCCATGTTAGCAAACCTTGTTGATAGAAAAACAGCTCTTGTGCGTCACCACGCGACTATTGCGTACTATGACTTATTTCGTCTATAATTGCTAAATGTTTGGAAGCAAAAAATACTGATATAACATGAAAAGTTAAATCTAGCAAAATTGATTAATTTATTTGGTATTTAGTCGCATATTTATCCTCCTATCACGAGAAAGCGATCAATGCGCTATACGAGCTCGCTTGGGAGTTGCCAGCCATCTGTCTACCTCACCAAGATGGGGGAATCCCGCTAAGTGTCTTTCCCAATGGCGCAACAAGCAAACTTGCCGGCTTGTTCTTTGTAATGTCTCTTTAATGCTGAGCGTCAAGCAGGGAAACTGTGAATACCAATTTTAAGTGTCATCGGTTTTGACCCGACTCGGAATCAAACCCAAGTCTACAGCTCTCGAGGCGGACCCTCGTATCATTCGGCCATCTGAGCTGATTGTTGAGACTGTGTAAGCGAGAATTGCGCCGATAAATCGCTGTTTCAGATGTTAACATTATCAAATAAATACTTAGTTTAAAAATATTGACCCAGGTGGCAAATAAAACATTCCCATTTTAAACATTTAGGCCTATTTGTTTGGAATTTTAACATCAGAAAATGATGGAAACACTTTAATAAACTTGCTCAGGAAATGAAGTCAAACAAATGTGTCCAGAGCTTTCGCAACGGCACAACCCGGGCAGAAACTCGTAGCATTTTTATTCAAGTTCAAGTTCACTCAAAATTGCCTATGTTTGAATTTTACGAGTTTAGGTTCAGTAGTTTTTATCGCGTTTATGCTGAAGTTCAAGCAATTTTTGTCAAGTTTAGGATAAGTTCAAAACTTGATAAACTTTCGTCGAGATCGAAGTCAGGGGTTTTTGTTTTTGAGTCGAGTTCGACAGAAAAGAACGAGTTCAGCGAATTCGAGTTCACACTCTGCACAAAATAAGTGAAATTGTTGCGAAACAAGTAAACTTTATTTTTGGAATTGCAACGGATTACTTTTCACTTTGTTGCAATTGTAAGAGCCGAAGGGGTCCACGACTGGCAACTTCTTGGTAAAACCGCTTCGTTACGCTTGATTAAATGTTAATAGCCAGGCTCATACATTTCAATCTGCATTTGTGCGTAGTTGAAATCGCGAATCGCTCCCAGAGCGATTTCTGCGTAGCGCAAATCGAATCGCACGCGAGCACACGCACAACTTTGCACAAAGTTGCGCGTAGTAGAAATCGCCGATCGCGATCTAAACATAATAAAACAAACAAACTTCCTGATCACAACTACGCACGTGTAAACGCACCGTTAACGAGCAACTGATTGGCGGTACATAACTTGAGAATAGCTTTGAAAAAAGCTGTTTTCGCGTTGGGCTTGAAAAAAACCTCTGTCACTCAGTGGCGCTGCCAAAATTAAAGAGGTGGGGGGGGTCAAAATAACATCACAAATTGATGACCTCACGTACGGGAAATTCCTTAACCGGCCCGCAACCTCGCGCTGTGTGCATTCGGCGTTAGCTGAAGCTAAGTTAGCATCCAATGAGGAGAAGGCGTTGATGATGGCTAGCTTCGAATAGTGCTGCTGAACTTATTGTCATTCAATCAAAAAACAGATCGTTTAATGTCAGAAGAGCTTTATTGTCATAAAAAGAACCATTGCAAAAAACATTGCGAAGAGCAACAAAATCGTGAGCTCATGACTAACAGCAGTGATGTTTTAACAGATAGCTGCTAGGCTTGATTAGCAGCCGTATTACCAACAAATCCACGCAGTAACGCGCAAGTATAGCCTGCAACATATTGTCAGTAACCAGGCCCAGGCGTGACGGATTAATCTTGCAACTTCCACCAGTGCTCGATATGTGAAAACCCTTATGAGGGCAAGCTTTTCACGCAGACGTACAGTAAAAGAGGGACGGTCCTCATTCATAGGGGAATGGTTTACGCTATGGGGGGAAGGTAGTGTTTTACGGGGGGGATGGAACCCCCCTTTAACTAGAGAACTGACTCCCACCCTCCCAAGCTTCATAGTTCCACCCGTGGAAAAAATGCTTCACCATGAGAAATTGCTGCTTGGTTGATTCCTAACAAGCGGCAATTTGAAGCAAATACTAACCAGAAACTTAGAATAAGTGGCGTAGCAAGAAATTCTAAAAGAGGGGGGCATAATTTTCACATTTTTTCAAGCGTATTTTTTTGGCAAAACTAATTTTAAGTTGAGTCAAAAAACAAGAAAAACTGTAGGGGGTCCGAATAGGCATGCTCCCCAGGAAGTATTTTTAAAATTAACTTACTGTAAAGGCTATTTTAGTGCTTTTTTGAACAATTTTCAGGGAAGTTTTGTTTAAATTTTTTCACCCTAATTCTGATTGCTTTGCCAGATATGATGCATTTTGTTTCAATGTTTTCGATTACGCGTGCTTGGCGTAAGGCTTATTGCAATCGAAGAGGTTTAAATTTTTGGAAAAATTGTATAGATCTACATCAAAAACACTTTTCAAAATGGAAGATGTATACCCCTCAAGATCCTCACTCCATCCCCTGGATCCGCTCCTGAACATAAGCTACAGAAACCATCAAAAGAGTCTGGGATATTTCAGTCACTTGGCACCATTAGTGTTGTTCTTTTTTACTATAAGGCAGAGTCAAAAGGAGGGAGACATGGTACAATGCCCCCTCCTAAATACGCTCCTGCTTAGAATCACCGGAGAGGTTTAATGTATGACGATTGAGTCGATTTTATCGTAGCCTAAGTGGAGACAAAAATGAAATTATCAATCCAACTATGTTGGTTTATCACTGACAAAAATGCTATGAAGGTAAGCTCATGCGATGAGGGGCAACTACTCGTCGCTTTGTAATTAAGTAATAAAATTTGCAATAAAATTAAGTAGGCCTACTGAAAAACATTAGGCTACTCCTCTATTTTATCAGCAGCAAATATTTCGGAAAAACTTTAAGGTTTAACGCGTAAAAGACTTTCATTATTTTATGATGACGTAAAAATACTATCCCTATTAAAGCGGAAAAAATAATCTCAAAGTAATATTTCGCAACACAACTAAACTCTAGTTTTTTAGCTTTATCTTTCTCAGTACTGGGGCGTAGCCAGGTGGGGGGGAAGGGCCAGGGGGCCCGGCTCCCCCCCCCAATCAAAATATGTTTGACTACTAAAAGTTAAGTACAGAAGAAAAAACTCAGCAGCCTTTATTATGGTTTGGTTGGATAGCTTGTCTTGCAGCTACGTTATAAAATCTATGTGTTGGTCTGATGAATGTTTTCAGGGCAAGTAGGGTAGACCTTATTGCCAAGTTGAAGTTACTGTCGGAACCAAGCAAATCGGCACCAATCACATTCCGCACTGTATAAAAATGCTCATCTCTATCAGGTGTTTGAAAGAACAATACGCAACCTAGGCGCGCATCAATTATCTCACGCTGCGATGATTTCTCTAATAAGCAAAATATGCCGAAAAAAATTATTTTAAAATCCCTAACCGACCTCAGCGCTGTTTTAATTAATTTTTTTAAATCAAACTTTTTACAAGTTTTACGGTTTTACGACTGTAACATTAATTTTCGTTAGCGTAATAAACCTTGGTTATCATATCAATGTAAGGCCTACTGCTTTTTAAGCAGGTGAAGTTTGACTATATCGACCACAGTCCCTCGCAATATTAACGTCGTTGTCGACATTTCTAATCTATATGGGCTTTTGGCCCACATTGATATGGGCTTGTTGCTGAGGGTTTGATGTCGTAATCACTTTTTTAAATTATGATATCAAAAATTTAATTGTGATAGTGAAAGCCCACAGCAACAAGCCCATTTAAATTGGACATGTGGACAGGCTAAAATGTCATAAATTCAAACTTCTAGCGATTCGTTTGACGAACCAATTTTGATCCACTTTGCTTGCGTAGTCGCACACCCCTAATGCTTTTGTGCAAAAACCATGGTAAACCTGTGAAACCTACAAGCTTCTAAACGCCTACCATGTACGACCTCATTCGAAGCCAGGCGCATGAAATAGGAAGTTAATACTGTTGCTGTAACTTATATTTCATAAAATGTGTATTTGGACAGAAGAAAATTACGCTTTCGTTCATTCAGCCAGATTAAAAAATCGTTTAGTTACAAGCGATTTTGCCTACAGCAGCCTACATTTCAAACAAGAGCAGTGCAATTGTAGTCCAACATTCTTTTTAACTCTCCCCCCCCAACCGTCAGCACCTTTCTACACACACGTACACAAACAAATTAATGTTGCATCGCAACACGTATTAAAATCACTTTAAAGTAAAAAACGCCGCGGTGTTTAGGGCGGGGCCCCTGATCAGCCTTGGGCTCCCCCCGGCCGGGGGGTTCAGAAGCGGTTCCGCCGGCCCTGATGTATTGTATACATTTTTGTTTGAGTAAGTAATTTTGAGGGCAATTGTACGCGAGCACTGAAGCTGTCGTAAAACTACCAGAAGAGAGAGCAAAATATGATAGATCAACTTACTGAGAAGCAATATTGTTTTAGTAATTAATATGCAGGCTTATTCGAAATTTATGAAGTTCTTTAGGTCAGCTTTTGGCTTCCACAAAGCGAAACCGCATCTCGCAAACTGCAAAACTGCTAAAGAAGAAAATCAACTTTGTAAGGTTTTATACTAGAGAAGAAAATGAACTTGTAAGGTTTCTTATTACGCACGATGCATGTCGCGATAACAAGGAGGGGTCTGGGGGGCTTCACCCCCCAGACGTTGGTATGGCAACACAAAATTTCAGCCCCCCCCCTACTTAAAAGTAGTATACTTCCAACGCCACTGTCTGTATGTAAAGTTCTTGGGATCACTTTTTTGGTTCGTTGCCTGTACGTCTGGTATGCAAACTATACGCATTTTTTTAAGGGGTGCTGCTTGACTCAAAGACCTCTGGTCCCTTCGCAGCTGCCCGTTGCTGCATTGATGTTATTACTTTTTTTTTTTGCTACGTCATGTTGTTGAATAGTATTGAAAGTGAGCATTGGAATAAACTTTTGTTCTTGTTCTGTGACTTAAAAGCCAAAGATGGTTTGGGAAGTCCTCCCCGACTCCTTATTTTTTGCGCTTATATTAGGACCGTGTTCTTAGCTTTTATGAAGTTTTCTGACAAGGCTTCCAAAAGAAATATATGCTTTGAAGATGACAAAGAGATAAAAACGAACTATTTACGCAATATTTTTGCAGTTACTTGACTGATTCGCTGCAATAATCCACTTGAAGGCGTCAAAAATGGGTAGGAACAACTTCGCACAAGTAAGGATTTTGAAGTGTGTTTCTAAACTGTGGTCTTTCAGTGACAAAAAGCCGAACTAAGTAAGTGGCAACACTGATTGCCCCTGAGACGAGCGTGTATTATTATGAGATCACAACGCAAACAGGAGCAAGCGGTAAGGAGAAACCTACAACCCTGTGCACGTGTAAGGGGTTGCGCTCTGCGCTAGTCAGGGGCTCTTAGAACATTACGGGTTTTAATCACCATTGGTGATTTAATGGTTCCCTGGATGGGTTACTAGTAGCCTACAAGTACGGTACTTCGCAGTCCTAAAATCATTTCGGCATTACGGAGCTTGGAGCCTCAGATGTCAGAGCTGGGAGGCGTCTGGTTTAGTCAATTAGGGTAACTCTGTAACCTAGGAACAGATGGAGTTACAGATTTTTATTTTAAACAGTAGGCTATCAGCTGTTTAGGTGAGCAGTACTCAGATAAAATGAAATGTTGTGTGGTTTTATGGCGCTTTATAACTACTAAGGTCCTTTAGCGCCAGGACTAAACATTGTCAAGAATTCACTGAGGTATTTTTATTCTCTGTTCATTTGATCCTCCGCGCTACACTTAATTGCTGAGCGTTTATCAAGTGTAACAGCAGATACCAGTTTTAAAGTCTTTGGTTTGATCCGACTGAGAGTAGAACCAAGTCTACCAGCTTCCAAGGCGAACGCTCTTAACCACTAGGCCATGGCGCTGGGATTCAGATATTAGTCAAGTGCAGTGTTTCCTCTAAGATTTTGACTAGTGCGAATTTGCCCAAATGATAAATTCATTGAAATTTTCGCCCAAAGATTTGGGTGTCTTTAGACTATTTATGGAATGGTATCAGAGTATGGCATAGTACCGGTATGGAATAGTATGGAACATATAGTAGGGCATAGTAAATATGCATAGTATATACTCCAAATGAGCTGAATCCCATATTATATCGGCCATATGCCCCAGAGCTTCAAATGGCCCATTCATCCCAACCGTCCTTAAGACCTGTTTGTCCCAGAGACCAAAACATGCTGAGACCCAGATCTCCTATTGCCCGAAATGCCCTGAGGCCCATTGGTCCTAGAGCCCCATTTATGCATAGGATATGCCTCAGTGCCCTAAGTTAACATCCTATTCCTGGGGCCTGTTTATTGCTTCAACCGTCATGTCCTGAAGTCCTTTTGCCCTAAATTAGACCTGAGGAACCTTTACCCTGAGGACCAGTCACCCCAAATTTATCATAATTCTTTATACGGGCCCCTTTACTCTAGTGCAGCGCTTCTCAAACTATCTGACTATGGGTCGTTTTATGGGTACTGACCTTCCCTGTAGGTGACCTATTGGCAGAGTGGAAAAAAATCAATCATGGATCATTTGTTTTATTTTAACTTTGCCCAGGATTAGGATACCTATGTTTCGAAAATATTAACAAATTAACCTACCGTAAATATCAAGATCATCCTCATCTATAAGTTGCGTAATTTTGCGAATGCATGCAGCTTAGCCAGGCGCATCAACAACATTCAGCTGAGAATTCATTCATAACCAATAACCATTCTTTTATGAAAGCGAACAAAAAAGCCCCAAAATGAAAAGAAAACTTAAGCTACCAAAGAAATTTGCTCACATAAAAATCATAAACACTACGTGGACTCTAACAGGTCACCTCGTGTTAAAAGCATGATAACTTAGTCTAAAATGAATTTGTTTAAACTGACAACGCGTATGTTAACACTATTTTTGGGGTTGCCAGTAACTTCGCCACACTTTCATACATCGAAAATTTATATTGCCTACACCGAAACAAGACTTTAAATTCCCGGTTGTCGTAAAAAATTTTATCAGGCTTTTCCGCCTAAATTTATTAAGGTAACATCATCACATGGTAACTTCGCCACATAATCGAAACTGTGGGTAGAGGTGTGGAAGAGTGCGTGGGGTGAGTGGGGAAGTGTGTTGGGGTGTAGGGGGAGCTGAGGAAAGAAGTATGGGGGGTGTAGGGTAGGAGTAGGAAAGTGTGTTGGGAGGAAAGGAAAGATGTATTGGGAGTGGAGAAGTGTAGGGAGGGGTGTGGATGAGTGTATGGGGTGAGTGGGGAATTGTGTTGGCGTGTGGTGAAAAGATGTGGGGAGAGGAATGGGGAAGGAGTAGTAAAACGTGTTAGGATGTGGGACCCCAACACACTTCCCCACATCTCCTCCCTCACCTTTCCCTACATCTCCCCTTACCTCCCCCACACCCCAACACACTTTCCTACATCTCCTCTCATACCTCCTCCCACATCTTCCCTTCCTCCCTCCACAACCCAACACATTTTCCTACTCTCCCCACATCCCTCCTCACCTTCCATAACTGTGGCAAAGTTATTATGTGACGAAGTTTCTGTGGTAAAGTTACTGTGGCGAAGTTACTGGCAACCATTTTGGGCGGGGGGCGGTCCTACTGAACACCGCAAAGAACGACAAAGAACAACAACGAACTACAAAGAACTGAAAAACACTGCAAAGGACCACAAAGAGCGACAACGGACTTTAAATTAGTTACTAAACACCGCAAAGACTAAACGCTTACCAGAAACGACAAAGGACTTGGAATCATGATCTCGAACATAACTAGAAACGACAAAGGACTTTAAATTAATTACTAAACACCGCAAAGAACGACAAAGGACTGAAAACATTGCAAAGAACGACAAAGAACGACAACGGACTTTAAATTAGTTACTAAACACCGCAAAGAACGACAAAGGACTTGGAATCATAGTCTCGAACATTACTAGAAACAACAACGGACTTTAAATTAATTACTAAACACTTCATGGAACGACAATTTGGACTTGGAATCATAATCTCGAACATAACAAGGAACGACAAAGGACTTGGAATCATAATCTCGAGCATAACTACGAACGGCAAAAAACTTTAAATTAGTGACTAAACACCGCAAAGAACGACAAAGGACTTGTGAACATAACAAGGAATGACAAAGAACTTCAAATTAGTTACTAAACACCGCAAAGAACGACAAAGGACTTGGAATCATAATCTCGAACATAACTAGAAGCGACAACGGGCTTTAAATTAGTTACTAAACACCACAAAGAACGACAAAGGACTTGTGAACATAACAAGGAACGACAAAGGACTTTAAATTAATTGCTAAACACGGTAAAGAACAATAGACTAGGAATTACAGTAATTACTAAACACCCCAAAGAACTTTTGAATCAATTACGCTACTGATTGGGGTCAGGGTTGTTGGGGTGGGGAGGTTTGGATCGGAGATTGGAGTGGGGTCGAAGGGGTTCGGGTGGGGTCCGAGGGGTTCGGGTGGGGTCGAAGGGGATGGAGTTGGGTTCGGAAGGGTTCAAGTCAAGGGGTTGGGGTCAAGGAGATCAAAGTTGGGACTGGGTAGGTCGGAGGGGTTGGGTTCGGGAGGTTGGGGTCGGGGGAATTGAGGTTAGGGAAGTCAATTGGGATTAGGGGAGTTGGAGTTAGAGGGGTTGGAGTGGCTCAGGTTGGGTCGGGGGTTACGGCCGGAGGAGATAGAGTTGGGTTTGGAGCTAGGGTTCACGTCAGGGGTTTGGGGTCAAAGAGGTCAGAGGAGTTGAGGGTGGGGTCGAAAGGGTTGCAGTTGGGGTCAAAAGAGTTTGGGTCGAGGGGTCAGGTTGGAATCGGGGAGGTTGGAGTCGGGGCGTGGGGTTGGGTTCGGGACGTTGGGATCAGGGGGTGGTTTCGGGACGTTGGGGTCAGGGGTGTTGGGGTCGGGTGGTTTGAGGTCAGGGGTTGGGGTCGGGGGGAATTGGAGTTGGGGGGACTAGGGTTAGGCAAGTTAATTGGGATCAGGAAAGTTGGGGTCGAAAAGTTGGAGTCAGGGGGGTTGGAGTGAGGTTGGAGGGTTTCGGGTTGGGTCGGGGAGGTTGGGGTCGGAGGGAATGGTGTTGGGTTCAAAGGGGTTCAAGTCAAGGGGTTGGGGTCGAGGAGGTCAGAGGAGTTGGGGGGGCTGGGGTCAAAGGGGTTATGGATGGGGCCGAAGGAGTTTGGGTCAAGGAATCGAGGAGATCGGAGGGGTTTGGGTGTGGGTCAGGGGTTGGGTTCGGGAAGTTGGGGTCGATGAGGTCAGGGGTAGTTGGGGTCGGAGGGATTGAGGTTAGGGAAGTTGGGATCAGGGAAGTTGTGGTCGGGGGGTACTTGGGGTCGAAAAAGTCGGGGTCAGGGGGGTTTGATGACATCTCCAACTTCTTTGACCCCAATCCCCCCGACTTTCCTAACTAACCCCAATCCCCACGACCCCAACCCACCCTGACCCCAACCCCCCAACCTCAGCCCTCCAACCCCTTTGCCTCCCCAGTCCCAACCCAACCCTTCGACTCAAACTCATCCAACCCCTTCGACCCCAACCCCCCTAACTCCTCTGACCTCCCAACCCCCTGACTTGAACCCCTACGAACCCAACTCCATCCCTCCAACCCCCGACCCCAACCTCCCCATGAACCTAAACACCCCATGACTCCAACCTCCCCACCCCAACCCCTCTGACCTCAATCAGTAGCCTAATTGATTTAAGAGTTCTTTGCGGTGCTTACTAACTAATTTAAAGTTCTTTGCCGTTACTAGTTATGTTCAAGATTATGATTCCTAGTCCTTTGTCGTTCTTTGCGGTGTTTAGTAACTAATTTAAAGTTCGTTGTCGTTCTTTGTAGTCCTATGCAGTGTTTTCAGTTCTTTGTTGTTCTTTGTCGTTCTTTGCGGTGTTTAGTAATTAATTTAAAGTCCGTTGTCGTTCCTTGTTATGTTCGAGATTATGATTCCCAGTCCTTTGTCGTTCTTTGCGGTGTTTAGTAACTAATTTAAAGTCAGTTGTCGTTCTTTGTCGTCCTTTGCAGTGTTTTCAGTTCTTCGTGGTTCTTTGTTGTTCTTTGTCGTTCTCAATGGCGTACGCAGGATTTTTTAATGGAGGGGTTGCAGTGACGTCACATCGTGACGACTTAAAATACTACGTCATCACGATGTGACGTCACTGGAAGTGTCAATTTAAATTTTTAACATTTATAATAATTTTTCATCAAACCGGACGGTTATAGCAAAGACTATATAATCTTTGGTTATAGCGTAGTGTTACCGTAATCCATGGTGTTACAGATGTTGCTATCGATGCGGAAGATTTGAGGTTTAATTTAAAGGCCGATCAAATCAGACACAGTGTAGCCAACGACTCGCCATCGCAGCGACGTTTCTTCGGACCTGCGTTGCTTAAGCCCTAAGACGCGGGGTCGGACCCCTCCACTCGCTACCATGCTTCGGTACTGCAGCGAGTTTAATAAAAAGAGTAAGCCTACAGTGAAGATTTGATTTGATTTTAAAAAAATTTGTGAGTAGCCATAGCTACTGCAGAGACACCGCATTTAAGAAAACTCCTCCTTTTTTTTCTATCAATTTTTTCTGCAATTGTCAAGGAGGGGTAATTCCCGGCCCCCTCCGTTGCGTAGGCCACTAGGGGTCATCTTCGCGACTTAGTGACTGGGGAACACAGAATCGTCGCAGCATTGGCGAGCTGTTGGCGACATTGTGCCGATTTGACCGGTCCGGGAGTCAAGCCCCAGACCTTCCGCACCGACAGTCCGTGCGCTTGACCACTAAGCTAACGACCGGTACCGGCCCAGAAATTGAACCCCAAACCTCCCGAGCCGATAGCGATGTTTTTGGTTAACTCCAACTGGCTGGTTTGATTAACTCAAAGTTATGACATTGCAAGCGGAACATCCGCCTACGTTGCAACCATTCTCTTCCAAGAACACCTCCTGCACTGCAACGTTGCGTTGTCCAGCTTTAATAGCCGTTGAAAACAATCGCTTCATGATATCACAACACGACTCCAGCTTTAACAATACCCATTGACTTTGTTCTGGTTTGCATTTTGTATTAGTCGTTGGTACAAGCGCAACCACTGCCGAAACTGCTCCAAAAGGGCCGGGGCCCCGTAAATAGTCAGTACGTAGTACTATTTAATCAACGCATGATAAAGGTGCCTTGAATAAGCCTATTCTAAGATTCAATATATTTTTTGTCTTAACTCGCGCGATGTGGGGCCCCCATACCATTTTTATGCTTTTGGCCTTGGGGGTCCCTGCAAATTTTTCGAAAAATAGTTGTCGCAAAACTAGCAAACAAACGTTTAGTAGCATACCTAGGGCCAGGAGCGGATCCAGGGGGGATGTGGGGGATGCATCCCCCCACCAGCCATTTTCAACAATGCTTTGGATAAATAAAGTTTTTCTGTAATTTCGAACCTTTCATAACCATGGGTGCAAATCCATGGAGGGATGTATCCCCCCCAATAATCCGGCAGCATCCCCCCCAATATTTTCATGTCCCAAAACTAGGCGTCAGCGCAGGTGATAACCTTTTTTTGGCCTTCACTTCATTTTGGGCAAAAAATTGGCATCTGGGAACGTTATGACCTTTGTTTTGGTCTTCACTTCATAGTGGGCAAAAAATTGGACATCTGCAGACGTGTCAATTTAGCTAAATCATCCCCCCCAATATCTAAAAATGGTCGATTGGCTAAATCATCTCCCCCATTGCTGAACATAGATTTGCAGCTCTGTTCATAACAATAAACCTTAGTCGCCTTAAGCACGCATAATCGAAACTGTGCTTACAAAATGCATCATATTTGATAAAGCACTCAAAGTTAGGGGCCAAAAATATGATCAAACTTTGCCTGAGAATTGTTCGAAAAGCGCTAAAATGACCATTACAGTATGCAAATTTTCAAAAATTTTTCGGGGTAGCATGCCCCGGACCCCCTTAAAGTCGTTTTTGTTACTTCATTACGAATTAAGAGATGGTTCAATTATATCGATTTCACCGATTACAAATACGATTACAATTACGCACCCATGTAATCAATTTTCGATCGCGATTACAATTGCAAAGAATGGCGTAATCGATTATAAATTACAGATTGCGATTATATTCGAGAACTTCTCTGATCTGGACAACGCAACCTACACACGACGCAATCTTCAACTTGAATTTCAGCCGTTCCCTCTTTTGGTCTTCACGGGTATGACGAATGACGATGCCCAGCAACCACGCCTCCAAGCACTTCTAACAGACATCCACGAAGTCAACAGGCATGCAGCATCAAGCTTCACTTACAGCGGTACTCTACTCTAGTTGGTACTACAAATTTATAATTTTGCAACAATCAATAGCCTATTTTATATACCAATCGGAAACAAGCCAAATCCAACGCCCGGGCGCCAGAAGCTCTTCGCATATGAACAATCGCTTTTTTGACGTTTGGTTACATTGGTGACAACCCGACGTGATCTGGACAACGCAACTTACGCACGACGCAATCTTCAACTTAGATTTCAGTCGTTCTCTCTTTCCGTCTTCACGGGTACCATGAATGACGATGCCGTGCAACCACGCCTCCAAGCACTTCATACAGACATCCACGGAGTCAACAGGCTTGCAGCATCAATTAGTAGTAGTTCAAATTTGTTCACGAGATGCAAAAAAAAACGTACGAAAAGCAAACAAGCAACACAAAATACACTTTCACAAACATATCAAAAAAAAGATAACGCATCTCGAGGGAGACTGCGAAGTGACCGATAAAGGTCTTCAAGTCAAGCAGCCACCCAGAGAATGTGTCAGTCGCCACATTTAAGGCGACAGATATAAATTGTCATTCATAATGTTTAGAGTACACTAGGTAAAAAGAGAAAAAAAAATTGAAATTCGGTGTTCTATGCCTGTGCATAGTTTTCCAGTAAATGATTTTTCAAGCTGACTTTAAATTTTTTATGGGATTATTTTTTTAGATCCGGGTTGAATGAGTTCCAAATTTTAACTTCTTGAAACCTCAGAGATCTTTGATAGAGACATGTGGAAAACTTGGGAAGATAAAGGTTGTTTTTTGATTTTGCCCTGTATTGTCGATCGAGGATTTTAGAAAGCGAACTGAAAAAGGTTGAAAAACACGGCTGAAGCATGTTTTTGGAATATTGATGCATAAGCTTAGCAATCTCATAAGTGTACAGGTCTGCAATTTTAAGAACATTGAAGTTTCGAAACTGTGGCGTAATGGAAGAACGCCTGTCTGAGTTGGTAATGACGCGAATGGCTTTATTTTGGAGGATCTGCAGTTTGTCAAGGTAGGTTTTAAATGTGCTATCCCAGAATGGGAGTGGGGATGTACGAGCATGATAAAAGACTAGAAGGGTAGAAGAGGGAAACAGGAACCTTAGCTTGCTAAGGATTCCTATAGACCTGGATTCACGTTTTTCGAGGGTAAGAATATAAAGTTGGAAATTTAACTTGTTATCTAAAATAACGCCGAGATATTTATTGGAATCATTTAAAGAAATATTTGCGGTATTATAAAGTAAGTTTAATTCTGGTTGAGGAGTATTTAGTTTTGGAGATATAATTATTGCGTTATATTTCACGGGGTTGATTTGCAGTTCATTAGGACAGCACCATCGGTTTAAGTTACGTAGTGCGGAATTACATTTGATTTCAAGTTCATTTAGTGCGGAGTTCTTTACTATTAAATAAGTATCATCTGCAAATAAACGGGGTGGACAGGAGGAAGCATTTAAAAGACCATTAATATAAATAAGAAAAAGAAGCGGGTCTAAAATAGATCCTTGAGGTACTCCTATACTAATAGGTTTTGGGGAGGATTCAAATTTATTAACTGAAACAAATTGCTGTCGATCAGACAAATAACTTTCTATTAATGTGTAAGCAGGGCCTTGAATGCCATAATGAAGGAGTTTATGGAGCAATATTCGGTGGGATACAAAAGAAGATATGTCATCACAGCCCGCGGCTTTTTGAATGTTAAGCGAATTTATGGCAACTTCGACTTTGATTGGTTGTGGAGGGTCAAGGACTATGGTCTGGGATACAGAACTTTTCAAAAAAGATTTAAAATCTGGGTTTTCGCAGGCGCTGGCACTTTTAGCTATTGAATGACCTATTTCAACTAAGTAGTTATTGAAGTGTTCAGAAATTTCATCAAGATTGACAATTTCGGCGTTATCGACTTTTATTGTGGTGGGGGAGGGAAAAGAACGTTTTCAAGGAATGACCGAGTTAATAAATCTCCAAAGTTCTTTGGGATTATCTTTCTTATCATTTATTGCCTCATTATAATAGAGTTTTTTGGCAAGGTTTTTTACTGTAGTTAGTTTGTTGGCGTATTTTTTGTAATATAATTTGCCGAATTCATTGCTACCGAGAAAAAAGTTTTTATGTAATAATTGTTTATTTTTGATAGAGGTTAGGAAACCTTTAGTGAGGCAGGGTTTACTTTGAATTTTTTTTTGCTTTCGGGAGGCAGTATGAAGGGGTGCGTGTTTCTCAATTACCTCGAAATTGTCGTGATCAGGCAGGCTGTTGAAGTAAAAATCAAGCGTGGAAGAAGTTACGGAGGAGTTTGTTATGTCATTGATTAAGGGCAGCAGAGATGATTCTAAGTCAGTACGGAATTAGAGCCATCAACAGAGCGATAATTGCGGCAGGCGTACGTATTTCTAATGTTATTAGTATTTTTAAAGTTAGGGTTAGTAATCGAACAGTAAATGGCGTAATGGTCAGCCAGTTTATATAAGAAAACACCTGGTGAGATTAGAGATTCGTTATCATTGGTGAGGATATGATCAATAATTGTTTGTGAATCAGCAGTCACGCGAGTTGGCTGAGTAATTAAGCTTGAAAAAGCGTTACTTTCAATCAAATTTACGTAATCAGCTCGTCGGGAGGAATCAGAATTTAAATCAATGTTTAAATCGCCCATTAATATTAATTTTCTGCGATTGTTGTTTAGTATTTGTAATTTATCATCTAGTGCATCCAAAAATATATTAACATTATTCCCTGGGTGACGATAACAGCGATGGTATATCTATCTGTTCGTCCAGAAAATTGCACTTCGAACCATTGGTCTTCACATCTGTTTTTAATTTCAGACACTTGATTTCAGTAAAACTGATGAGGTTTGAGAAATACGCACCGATATTAATTTGTTTTTAATTTCAGACACTTAATTTCAGTAAAACTGGAAATACGAACCGACGCCTCCGACAATGGTAGGCGAGGGAAAGTGAACAAACGTGTACCCAGGAATGTCAATATTGGTGTGCGGTTCTACGTTTATTCTACTTTCAGAGAGAAGAATTATGGAGGGTGGGGTTTTCATGCACTTAAGGAACTGGTTTAGGTTTTGGAAGTAGGATTGTGAAGAACAAATATTAACGTGAATAATTAAATGTGCAATATTACTGTTAACAGAAAACGTTTCGTTGCTGATAAGATCAAACGTTTCACAGGAGTTAAGATTTGTTTTAAGTGATTGAAAAAACATGTCTGAGAAACTATCGTAATTAATTGTTACCTCATTCTCTGTAGTGGCTGCTTGACGAGTCTCATCGCAGTTCAAATTACAGCCATAACCAAATAACGAGCACACAAAAGTGGGAAACAGCCAGTGAATATGCCTCTTGTTAATTGTATCGAAGTAGAGCCAAAGCGCAAAGCAAGTCTTCTGCCTTGCCACAAATGGCAAGTAATTAAGTTTGCAACAAGTTTTCAGCCGTTTTTTTTTCCCTTTTTTTTCTCAGGCGCCTATTGCACAATCGAGTCTCTTACCTAAAAGGAATCTTGATCGCGCAAGAAACGCCTAGGGTTTATTCTACATCGTAGCAAGACTAGTTCGAAACCTGGCACAGTCAAGAGACATGAATCAAATAGGCCGAGACCGTAGTTTGTCGAGCGTCATGAAAACCAACATAATTTCTCATATTGTCATAATACGGTGATCTTATATTGTCATAATGTGGATGACAATATCTCATAAGACAGTGGTCGCAGATCAGTCCGAATCTGATATCATGTTGTCTTTGTCAGTTGGCGAAGTTGGAAGATCAACTTTTATGCCATCGACGTATAGCGAATAATGTCCATTTTCGGCCTTTCAAACCGTTTTTTGCTTTCTACGCTTGGCTTCTTTGAAAAATGGTAAAAGCAGTTTTCTTTCTGTTGAAATTGTTTCGGAAGATGTTCAGTTATGTAAACAGAGCTTTGCTTATTCATTCGTCTTTCTTCGTTGAAAGCTTTCAGGTTTCGTTGTTGTAGATTTTACGTTTGTCACTTGCGTTGGTTAGTTTGATGATGATAGGCCTCATTAGTTTAGCTCCCGTTCTATCGTAGATTGGCCTTTGCGGCAAGCGATGGTGATCAGCTAAAGGGATTAACGTAGGGTCTTCAATACGCAGTCCTTTTTTCATGAAAGTATGTATGAGGCCGAAAGTCTGAAGGGGGGTCTCCCAAGCACTTTCTTCTTGTTCGGGAATGTCGTGTATCAGAACATTAAATCGTTTTTCATACGACTCCCGCATTATTAAGACTTTGTCTTGTTCTTTTTTAGCGCCTTCTAGCTTTGAGATTCTTGCTTGCAGCTTTTCAACCTCTGTTTTATCGGCTTTCAAAAGTTGATTTGACTATATTTCGTCCCATTTTTCTTAAAAAAGGTTTTCCAACACATTTAATCTGCAGGTGACGCCATCTAATTTTTCATCTAACTTATTTACTTTTTTGTTTAAGGAGCTGTTCAACTTGTCAAGCTTTTCCGATAACTTGTTACAAACTTCTTCCAATTTTTTATTAAGAGACGCTGTTGACATTTTAGAATTATAACTTTACAATTTTTGCTCTGAAAGCTTCCCTTTCTTGGCTGCAATTTTTGCGTAGTTAGTAATTCGATGGCAAGCTGGCAGCTGCTGCTCACACACGTCTGTACACTAGCATTGCAAAACGACGACTGATTCACTTACAGCGGTACTCTACATTAGTTGGTACCACAAACTTAAAATTTCGCAACAATCGATAGCCTGCTTTATATACCAGTCGGAAACAAGCCAAAGCTAACGCCCGGACGCCAAAAGCGCTTCGCATATGCACGATCGCTCTTTTGACGTTTGGTTACATTGGTGACAACCCGACGTGATCTGGACAATGCAATTTACACTCGACGCAATCGGCAACTTGAATATTAACCGTTCCCTTATTTGGTCTTCACGGGTACGACGATGTTCTGCAACCACGTCCCACGCCTTTAAGCACTTTATACAGACATCAACCAACGTCTTCCACGGAGTCAACAGGCCTGCAGCATCAAGCTTCACTTACAGCGGAGGGAGAAAGTAGCCTACTGTTACTAGCAACGCTCGCTCGCTTCAGCTACATCAGTTAGTAGTACAAACTTAAAATTATGAATGATCGTTCTTATGACGTTTGGCTACATTGGTGACAACCCGACGCTATCTGGACCACGTAACGAACGCACGACGCAATCTCCAACTTGGATTTCAGCCGTTCCCTCTTTTGGTCTTCACGGGTACGACGACACCCCACAACCACGCTTCCAAGCACTTCATGCAGACATCCACGCCTTCCACGAAGTCAACAGACGTGCAGCATCAAGCTTCACTCACAGCGGAAAGGGAAGTAGGCCTACTGTAGCAAGCTAATTGGTATCACAAACTTAAAATCTCGCAATAATCAGCAATACTTTATATAGGCCTATCAATTAGAGATGTGCTTAACCGTTACTTTCGAGTGATGGTTCCAAGTGATTACGTTAGAAAAGATATTCGCTACTTTTTATCCGTTACCTGTATTTGTTCAGTAATCACGAATCAAAATTTATTCAAATGTACAGTAAAGAGAGCAGCAGAATCAAAACAAATTAAATACCACGCGACGACGAATGTTTTTCTCTTTTGTCTACGTGTGATGCTCACAAGCAGAGAGAAGATCTGTTACTTTTTATCTGATGCTTAGTAATCATTATACGAATTCGAATCAAACAATTCCGATTCCAGCTGAAAAGAGAGCAGAGGAATGAAAACAAACACGCCGCGACGGCGAATATTTTTCTCTTTTTCTACGCATGACGCTCACAAGCGGAGAGAAGGTATCTATTACTTTTTATCTGATACGTAGTAATCATTATACGAATTCGAATCAAACGATTCCGATTCCAGCTGAAAAGAGAGCAGTGGAATGAAAACAAACACGCCGCGACGGCGAATATTTTTCTCTTTTTCTGCGCATTGCGCTCACAAGCAGAGAGAAGATACCTGTTATTTTTCATCTGATAAGTATTTAGTAATCATTATACGAATTTAAATCAAACGATTCCGATTCCAGCTAAAAAGAGAACAGTGGAATGACAATCATTGAACACGCCGCGATGGCAAATATTTTTTCTATTTGTTTGCACAATGCGCATGCCGCCGCTCACATGCAGAGAGGAAGTGTTTGTTACTTGGAATCATGAGAAAAAGTTAGAATCACACGATTCCAGCTAATTTAGTTGAGTTGTCAGAAGCAGTATGAGATGAAAGTGGGCAAATAATAGGAGTCGTTTTCTCGTTTGGTTTTGAAGAAAAGCTTTTTTTATAACTGTTTTCAGGCAAGCGTGAAAAGAGAGAATCAGATAATAATCGAATACAATTTGGAATCGTTATTTTGACAAAACGAATCTGTTACTTCTTGTTAACCGTTACTTTTTAACGAATGATCACTATTCGCTCATCGCTACTATCAATCGAAAACAAGTCAAATCTAAAGTCCGGAGCGCTTCGCATTTGAACGATCGTTCTTTTGACGTTTGGCTACAATCTTTGTAGTGTGAAATGGTGCAACAGAACTTGCTAGACAGTATCGTTTTTTTTTTTGCCAATGGGCTTACAGTGCTGACCTGCAACTGCTAGTCAGCCAGCAGTACGAATGCCGCAATGCGTTTCCCTTGGAAACGATCGTATCGCTCGCGGTGTGCATTGCTCGCAGATGCAGTACAGCGTTGTATCAGACTGACATTTCGAAATCGCTAAGCGCTTGGAAATTCTGATCGTTGTCGCGTCGTTTGCCAGTGTGAATCCGGCTTTACGAGATTCCCCCATCTAAATGTGGTACACAGATGGCTGGCAACTCCTAAAGCGAGCTCGTGTAGCGTCCCGTCGCTTTCTGTGATAGTTGGATAAAAATGCCAATAAATAAACACTAAAAAGATAGTCTGCCATATTAGGTCTACAAACGTTTTAATAAGTTCAGTTTTCTGAAGCTTTGTTCAGCACTGATAACAGTAACAACGCATTTTTTAAATTCGAGGAGCAAGGCAAGCAAGCCTTATTAAGTTAGGCTACTAATGAACTAAAAGTACACCAATATAGAAGAGAGACTGCCAAATGAGCTTGTGCCGTTCTAATTAGCAGCCACCCGGTATATATATCTAATGCAATAGGCTCCATCCGTGAATCGAATCCGTCGCAAAGAATCTGAACCTGCGTGCAGTACCGCCAGACCATGTCTCTGACAATGGCTGTTTATGTACGAAGCTACTGGGTGTAAACAGCAATGAAAAAGCAGTAGCGACCAGAGAAGGTCTCGAATATAATCGTAATCTGTAATTATTGATCGATTTCGCCAATTTCAGATAATCGTAATTGAAAATTGATCACATGGGTGCGTAATTGTAGGCTTAATCGGTGGAATCGATATAATCAAATCATCTCTTAATTCGACATAATCGAACTGATCCAACCACTTCTGGATAGAAACTTCACGCTGCATGATTTGATATGAAGCGTGAAAAAGTGACGTCGCTCGAGGCTTATTGGACGAACCTAATCGCGCCACTGAATTGCAGTTTTACTGCCCAGATTTGCATCTTCTAGAATTTGAGCTTATCTCAATCGAATACCTATGGCCTATGCTACCATCACTTCAGTGTATTTTTTCTTTTTTTTTTTTATTAATTCTGATTTTGTGAAATCTTAACAAAATCGTTTTTTGATTTTGGCGAAGCGATGTAATCGTAATCATAATTGTAATTGTGACGATTACAAGGTGAAATAATCGTAATCAAAAACCGATTTCATGGGTGCGTAATTGTAATCGTAATCGGTGGAACCGTTGTAATCGAACCTTCTCTGGTAGCGGCATCACATTTCAGCATAAAACTTTTTAGTATCGACATAATAGCCTGGTCCACCAGTTGTTTAGAAAAGTATACTTTGAATCTCTTCCTCAAAAGCTACATGTTTAACATTTGCATCGTAATTAAACATTATTTTTTTCTTTTTACTTCTTGATTAAAAAAGACGGGATCAGTGTCCAATTCCTGCGCTATTTCGAAAGCAGGCGTTGTCGAACTAACAAAACCTCTTTTGTATTTAGTGTCAGATTATGGTTACTTACACAGAACTACTTTAAGGCAGGATGGAATTTAATTTACCAATTGGATGGCCGAGTGGATAGAGCGTCTGCTTTTGGATTGGTAGACTACGGGAATTGATTGCGAGTCGGTCAAACCCATGACTTAAAAATTGGTATTCATAACTTTCTTGCTTGACGTTCAGCACTAAAAGGATAGTGAGAAGCAAGCCGGCAAGTTCGCTTGTTGCGTTGTTGGGAAAGGCACTAAACGGTATATCCCCACCTAAGTATGGTAGACAGATGGCCGGCAAATCCTCAGCGAATTGACTCGTATAGCGCCCCGCCGCTTTCTCGTGAGAGGAGGATAAAAATGTAAATAAATATAAAAATAAATTACTAAAAATTTAAATCCGCTCGCAAGGTGTTATTTTGAATTCAATTTTTTCAAAGGTAATGAATTTGAATTTAAGAATTAAAAAATGATTGGATCCAACTCTGCACCAGCCTCCTTTATCAAGTCCTACGCGCACTCTTACACACAGCATAGGCTATTCTTTATGACATTACTACGCGGTTTATGACGCTATTTAAAAGGAAACGACAGCGAAAAATTTCAAAGCTGAAACGTAGAATCTTATTGCAAAAAATCCCTTTCAACGCGATTCGCAAAGCAAAATTTCGCTCTCGAATTGCTGCAACGTTATGTCTTTTAAGGCAGTTTGGGGCCCCTTTTAGGCAGTGTGGGCCATCCAATTAGGGGGTTTAGGAGGCGGCTGCTACGGTTATGAGGGTCAGTCCATAAATAAACACTGGTCGGGTCGACCGGCCGGTCGGGTCACCCGTCGGGTCGAGATTCTTTGTATAGCCGGTCGAAAAACCGGTCAAATTTTCTTTTCTTAGAACTAAAATACACCTAAACACCAACCGAAATATACATACGGATGTGTATTTTTTTAAATAAAACAGTTTTATGAAAAACGGCATGAACAAATCACCCTTTCTGAAAACAAAGATTTGTTGTCAGTCTTCAACAATGAGGCTTGCATATTTCTTGACGTAGTTGACGTTCCCTCTTTTAGCAGGATTGCTGGGATACTCACAGATGAGCATTCATCGAGATAAATTATCGGCAATAGTCGGCGATAATTTATTACCGGATATCGTTATCGCTCAAAATAGTTTTGGTTTATCGATTACCGATCTCGCTTTTGCAATGTATTTTGTTATTGCTGACAAGTTATCGCAATAAACGCGATTCTTCTGGACACAGAGTTCAAAGTTAGTGAGTTGGTGCCATGGAAGAATACACGGTGTCCGAAAAGTTTTGTTGCAATTTAAAATATTTTTCTATGTCTTATTTAACGCCACATCAGAGTCCGTGAGCTGCTCTCTTTCCTTGAAACACCTAGAAAAACATTTTTTCAATTTGACTTACAAAACAAAACTTCGTCAAACACAATGAAAATTTACCGCAACATTTATCGGAAAAATTATCGGCGATAATTTATCGATCACCCCTATCGCTTTAACAAATTGGGATTTACCGATTATCGGTATCGCTCCGAGCTTTTTGAAAATATCGATTATCGTTATCGCTAAAGTTCAGAATGGTTTAGCAAACCCATTACTGGCGATACTATTGTGATGTCACTGCATTCCGTACCGCTCCATCGTAGCCAATATACAGGCTTCAGTTTTGTTCCATGCGCGCGGGCGCGGACCGGTCGGGTTGTGACGTAACAGCCCGGGCTGTTTGTGGCGTTTGTTAAAGTGGTTAAAAAATGATTTTAAATTGCTTTAAAAAAATAAATTAAGGGCTTCTTCATGATATAGGCCCTGTAGGATTTAGGCTACCACCTATCGATTTATGTTGACCATTCACGTGGAATTTATGTAGAGCGAGTTGCAGTGGCGTAGCGAAAATTTTTAGAAGAAGGAGGCCATAATTTCCACATTTTTTTAAGCGTTTTTTTCGGCAGAGTTAATTTGAAGCTGATTGAGAAACAAGAAAAGCTATAGGTAAATCTGGGGGCATGCTCTCCTGAAAAAATCTTGAAAGTTTACATGCTGTAATGACTATTTTGGTGCTTTTTGAATAATTTTCAAGCAAGTTTTGTTTAAATTTTTTTAAATCCTAATTCTGACTCTAGAAGCTTCGCCAAATATGATGCATTAATTTGTTTGCACATTTTTGATTATGCGTGCTTAAGGTGTATGGCTTATCGCTATCGAAGAGGTTAGAAATTATGGTAAAATTGTGTACATCAAAAACTTTTTTGAAAATGGCTGCTGGGGGAATGCATACTCCTAATCTTACTTTCCTAGATCCGCCCCTGGCCATAAGCTACAGAAACTATTAAAAGAGACTGGCATGTTTCAGTCACTTGGCACCATTAGTTTTGTTCTTTTTTACTAAAGGCAGAGTTAAAAGAGCCATGGCACAATGCCCCTACCCTTTAATACGCTCCTGAGCAAGTAACTTGTTGAGTAAATGTTAAAGTCAAATAATGCTAGCTTTGTATTGTATTTATCCAAGTAAAACAAATCAACAGGTGAAGTTTTTTATTCAAATAAGTTACTGTTTTTATTAGGCTACATTAAACTTTACGTGTTCAATACATCTAGCGACAAAGTTAGTGTAAACTACAGTTTGTCATTAGGTTTATTGAACACTGAAAAGACATAAACCTTCAGTAAAAAAAACGGTCTACCGAGCCGGTCAGTGACCGGTCAACCGGCGTAGATTTTGATTTTTATCGGTCAGGTCGGGTCGAGAAAATTCTGACCAGTTCCATCTTTGGGTCAATAACAGGGCCGTATTTAGACAATGAGAGGCCCTAGGCTATTTGATCAATGAGGCCCTATTGTGCGCAACGATCAGACTCATCTCTACGCAGTGGCGTAACGAGAAATTTTGAAAGAGGGGAGAGGGGCCATAATTTTCACATTTTTTTCAAGCGTATTTTTTTCGGCAGAAATAATTTAAAGCTGACTGAGACGCAGAAAAGGCTCTAGGGGGTCCGAGGGCATGCTCCCCCTGAAAAATTTTGAAAATTTGCATGCTGTAATGGCTATTTTGGTGCTTTTTGTATAATCTTCACGCAAATTCTGTTTAAATTTTTTGACCCTACTTCTGAGTGCTTCGCCAAATATGATGCATTTTGTTTGCACGTTTTCGATGTACTTGCTGAAGGCGTAAGGTTTATTACTGTGAAAGAGATTCGAAATTATGGAAAAATTGTATACATCAAAAACATTTTTGAAAATGGCTGGTGGGAAGGACGCATACCCTTCATCCTACGCCCCTGGCCATAAGCTACAGAAACCATCAAAAAAGTCTGGCATATTTTAGTCACTTGGCACCATTAATTTTGTTCTTTTTTACTAAAAGGCAGAGTCAAAAAGAGGGGGTGGGGCATGGCACAATGCCCCCTAAATACGCTCTTGTCTTTACGTGTAGGCCTATAAAGGTCTTGATAAAAAGATCTTCGTTGTTCGTGACGAGGCCCCTTATTTCTCCGAGGCCCTAGGCTTCAGCCTGCCTAGCCTATTGGTAAATCCGGCCCTGGTCAATAACATCAAAAGTGGGTAATGAAAAAAAAAAAAGGTTGGGAACCGCTGGCTGACGCTATGAATGAAAGCCGTAAAAACGTTGGGAAAGTTAGTTTTGTTGTTACAGCGTTCAGTTAGTAGCCTAAAACAGCGAATAAAAAGGTACCTCTCGTTTAAATGTGGCTTTGCTCCAGTTCCCAAGTTTTTTTACTGGGTACGCTTCTGTTCATCATTACGTACATAATGAGATGTTCAGCCTACAGCAGTGGTCCCAAACTTTTCAGAGTGGGACCTGTATTTGTTACCACACTCATTGCAACCCATTTAGGTTTATTCAATTGACAAATCATTGATGGAAGAAACAGACGCTTCTAACCAATCATATAGAAGTTGTTTTTGAAAGCGATTATCTGTAGGTAATGCGAGCAAAGCGTGACTTACCGTAGGTGTTACGCAAGCTGCTGCCTAACTTTTCAGCGTCTCGTCAGCAATATTGTCTTCTCATTGGTTTATTCCGCTCAATGAGCTTTATGTTTAGCATAGTGACGTCACAAGAACATTTTCGGCTTTTGGAAAAAAAAAGTTTCAGACTATCTTCTTGAGAATTAATGGTCGTGTAAAAATTACTAGTAAAAATGAGCGTACAAAATTTAATAGAGAAATTCAGCAAGGGTGAGTGATATTGTTATAAGCTGTGTTCTAAGGAAATGGTTTCTTTGCGTGACTACTCATTAGCAAATTACGATTATAGCCTACTCGGTTGTCTTGCGTAGTGAAACCACCAAACAAAATGTTCATGATGCTAAGGATTAATTGACCGGATTCATCGGCAATGTGCATTTTTTATGTCTACAGACTGAATTTTACGTTGACGACGGCATAATATCTTTTTAGTCTTAAACCTGGCGCAGCTGCAGAATTGCATGATTTCAGTAGCGAGAAGCTTAGGCTACCTTTGTTTTGTATAAATTGATTGGTTATAAAGAAATCCTACTACTTCTTCAATAAAAATGGCCAGTTAAATCATGATCTAATCCACCAAGATCTTAGGCCAAATCAAACGTAATCAGAAAAATCTTAAGACGAACGTCGTCTTACTTCAGGGATGTCTAATCTGCGAGCCCCTTGATGTGTGGATGTGGCCCACTTCTGACTCTGCACTTAATGCGTGGATGCGGCTCACTATCGACTCATCAACTTCAGAGTCTGTATTTACAGTGTTAACTAAACGTCGGAGTGGGCGAAGACCTTTTTTTTTGGCCTTTATCCAAAACTTTAGTGAAAACTAGACTTTTAAGTCAGTGAAGACCTTTTTGCTTTTTTAGGTCTTCACCCACAATTTCAGTAGGAACAAGACGCTTTTTGTGGCTTTGTGGCCCAGTCAATATTTTAGTCTGTAATGCCCGTCAATATTTTAGTTTACGAAAAAGGTTGGACATCCCTGTCCTATTTGACCTTCAAAAAAATCTTATTACGAGTGAGCTTCAAACCAACGCCCGCACCGACCAGTGCGTATCACTAGCCCAATGGTTGTGGCTAGTCTTTACCAGAGACGCGGCCTTAAGTTAACCACTCCGCCATTGTAATCTGATGCATGCCGGAGCAGCCGAATTTCTCATTCATCATCCCACTTTAAGCAGCCTGCCCATTATTTAGCTATTATGACTGTGACAACGGTAATTATTCCATATTAATGAAGATTAAGCAATGAAGGCTGGCTGCTTGTATACCGAAGTCTATGCAGTTATCCTTCTAGCTAAATTAGGCTAAGAGGGTGATTGAGGCTTACTGGTAAAATTCAATGTAGAGATTTTCAATTAATAATTTGAACTAGAATCTAACCCCCCAAGATCTTAGGCCAAATCAAACGCAATCGGAAAAATCTGATTACGAGTAAAGATAAATTCAATTTCGAGTAAAGTTGGAAATACTATAGGCCTACTGAGCAGAGAGGTGAATAGGTCAAGTGAGACATCCCGGGAGCTAAGGTACTATACTGATTCTAAGTTTAGCCTACAATGCGTAATAGAAATTAGTTTAGTTAGCCCAACTCTTAAACAAACACACTAGGATCATGCCTTGTCGAAATCTACTTGAATAAAAGCATATTGAAGATGCCGTTTCGGTGGTATTTGTAAAGCGGTATATACGAAGTGTGTATTCTTATTTCTTACGTACAGTATAATCCTAGTCTGGACAGCTTTGTATTTGACTTTCGTCCAGCAGCGACTCCTAGAAAAGAATGGAGCGACTCGGAGGTTTTTCTAATGAGCTATGGGCTACGTATGACCTTTTGAAAAAACAGCATTGATAGGTTCTGCTATCCTAGCTGAGCAATAGGAGCACAAGGACGAAAAAGCCGTCGAATGTTAGGGAAAAATGGGCTCCGGGACAAACGGGCCCTGGAGCTAATGAGCGCAAGGGCAATTGGTGACAGTGAGGCTATTGGGCCTCGAAACAATTGAGGCACCAAGTAATACAGACTCAGAGGCAAATAACTATTAAGGCAGGACACTAGGGAAAATGGGCACCAGGAAAACTAGAACAACTGAATATTGTAGATCAAATAAGCTCAGAGGCAATCGGGCTTTGAGACAATTAGTGCATGGAACAATCATATTTAAGATGCGGAAACAAATCAAAGGGCTTCCGGATAATTGGGGAAAATGGAATTGAGACAATATAGACAATGGAACCATTGGGGCACCGAGCATATATGGGGCATTGAGGCAAATGGCACTATGGCTGCAAATAGGCACTAGGGTAATTAGGCACATTGGAAAATATAGGCCCTAGAGCAAATAGGGCACCTAGTCTAATTGCCACCAGGACAATCGATGCTCTTGGGCAAACAAGCACTTGGGCATTTGTCCCAGTGCCATTTGACTCAGTGTCCAATTGTGCCATGCCCTCTGACTCTTTTGACTTTTTTTATTTATTTTTATTTGTTTTTTTTTTTTTTTTTTTTCAGTAAAAAAAAAACAAACGTCGCTAAGAAACTGTTTTGATGGCTTTTGTAATTTATGCTCCTCCATACACTTTTAAAATTTTTTTATTGTGCCTCAGTGCTTTTAATTGACTAGGTGCTCATTTTCCCCGATGCCCCAGCAATAATTTAGTGCTCATTTGCCCCATGGCCCATTTGTTCTAATGTTCATATGCCCCAATGCCTCACACGATTCAGGGTCTTATTCGCCCTAATGTTTGTGCATATTTGTTTTGGTATCGGGATTTGACCCGGTGCTTCAAAAGCCCTTTTTTCAGTGCCCAATGTCTACTTGCTCACTCTCGATTGAACCCATTTGCCTAGTGCTCATTTGCTCCTGTTCCTACTGGGCTCGGTACCTCATTTGCTCAGTGTCGTTTAAAATGATCATGGTGCCCATTTTCCCCGGACTACCTTTTGCATGAAATACCCATTTGTCGCGATTGCCTAATTAGAGCCCATTTGGCTCAAATATACCAAGCAAATTCGTCCCATTACAACAGTTTCTAGGTGCCCCAATAGTTCCAACGCCCATTTCCCCTGCTACGTTTTTGCCGAGGTGTTCATGCCCATTTGACCTAACAACACATTGCCCTAATTATTCGGAAGCCCGCTTATTGTCCTCATGCCTCAGTTGCTCGATCAACACGACTGCTTAGCGATTAAGATTGCTTGCACCATCACAACATGCGAGTTGCTGTTGCTGAGGTGCTAGCAATTCATCAAGAGCGCAAAAGCATAAGACCTACGCACATACAGTTCAATAGACAAGGGGTGCAGTCATGCAAAACTTATGTAAAACCAGGGGTGCAAGGTCCACTTCAACAACCTATCAATTATATGCTGGGTGAAAAACGAATCGGGTAGCACAGACAAGCAGAAAAAGTTTTAATTGTATTTCATACGCACTGTAGGAGGTGAGCAGAGCGATAATGAAAGCGATGAAAAGAGAGGAAGGAATGAGACGATGGATGAAGTGAGAGTGTGTAAGTCGTAAAATCCATTTTCATGATGCTTTGATTGGTTGCAGTTAGAGTGCAGAGAATGAAATACATTGCCTTCAAAGAAAAGAGCTTTCACCACTTTTGAGCTCATGGTAGAAAGCAAAAACTCGACACTTAGTTATGCAACCAAATAAATAAATAAGTGATTGGTGGAAGGAATCTCGTAATCAGATACTTCTGTAATCAGAAGTGTTGTTAGTTTTGACTGATACTCATTGACTTGATGTTGGACTTTGAATCAAAGCTGCAAACTAGATGTATTTTCGATCGAGCGCAGTAAAAATGTTAGTTCGATTTCAAGTTTTTCATTTTCAATTTCTCGATTAGGCCTACGAAGGCAATAATTTTTGCCGAGTTCATGCTTAGCTCAAGCGGTTTTATAGAGTTTAGGCTGAGCTTACCATACGTCCTCCTTTCAGTATGGTAACCCTAGTTTAGGCTGAGTTCCAAAATCAATGAGTTTTTGTCGGAATCGAGTTTGATTTGAGGTACCGGCATTCATATTTGGAGATGAAGTTCGAATTTGAAAAAATGTCCAAGCTCAAGTTTGATTCGCGGCGTTGTTTTAAAGCAGACTTTGTAATGATCGCGCAGTTGACTGATGTTACAGGTAAACACGTTTAAAGGTGTGTTTACACAGAATACGATACGATTTTCCGTACTAAAATGACGTAGGCTACGAAGTAGTTCGAGGTTGAAACCACACATGGGGTAATCGTAATGTAATTAGTAATCGATTACAATTAATTACATTTTTTTCAGTAATCGTAATCGATTACTAACCCAAAATCAGCTGTGTAATTGTAATCGTAATCGATTGCATTGCAGCTGATTACATCATTCAGTGAATTACGCTTTCGATTCTGGTTGAAGCGGTCAGAATTTTTGTTTTGCGTACTTGCACTGCGTTGTGCCAATTCACAAGTCTATCCGCTGTGTTGTTTTGAACCACATCACGCAGTTGGAAGCAAAAATGTAATTAGAGCATTGCCACCTTTATCTCTTAGATCTGAATAACAGCTGCCGTGGTGCTAAAACTTCTATTGTGCTGTTTTATAACACCTATGCTTTCTACTAAAACAAACAAGTAACACATTCGTCACTGAAAATTTAATTAGCGCATTATTCATTTATTTGATCAGAGTGTGAAGCAAAAAAATTTCTTCGCAAGCTTTGCAGTCTGTGATTAGTTTTTAGTATGAGTTGTCAGTCGAGTCTTAGTTTCGCTAAAAAGTAAAACCAAAAAAATCTACCAATAATTCCGCAAGCTGACTAAAAGTAATCGAAATTGTAATCGCGATTACAATTGATGTAATTGTAATTTTAATCAATTACAATAATTTCTTTTAGTAATCGTAATCGTAATTGTAATCAAATGAGTAGGAGTAATTGTAATCGCAATCGATTACATGAGTTCTGTAATTGCCCCAAGTCTGGTTGAAACGCAAAGCTATGTCACGTTGCACGACATTTTAAGAAACAACCGCGAAGCGCTTTGTAGAAAGACCCATAAAAAACAAAACCGTATAGCTTCAAACTCTGTGGATAATATTTTCATCATCTGCTTATGTGAAAATCGCGTGAAATTTCGTGCAATAACAAATCTGATAAAATTCGCATTCAATGTAAACATACATTAACCCAGAGATGTGCAAACTTTTCACATAAAGAGCTGCATTGGTAAGAATTTTGAAACCAAGGGCCGCAACCGCACGGATTGGATGAGCAAAAAAAAAAGTCATCACGTCCGCACATGTTCTATATTTCACTCAATATCACTAAGGAACAAAAATTGCGGTCTTCGGCTTGTTTCGCGGTAAGAGTTCACATTTTTGTAAGTGCCCGCGTGCCGCATGAAATGGTCTCGCGCGCCGTTGTTTGCCCAGCCCTACCTTGACCCGTTAAAGACTGGGTTGATGCACAATTGAATATATTGGTTATGCATTTGTGTAGTGATGATGGAGCGCAAGGAGTATCAGGAAGGAGAAAGGAGTAATAGTGGGAAGGAGGAAGGTAAGTTAAGCAAGGTTTACTGTTTTTGGCGATTATAAATGACCTGCTTTGTCCATGCTCATTAAAACTGGATCCAAATTTGTTTAAGGGAGTTTAAAACTTAACATTTGCTTATGTTGCTGCTGTTGTGCGGTCTCGAAATATTCAAGATTAATGCACTTGCAGTACTCAGTGTGTATGACTAAGTATGTGCTGTGTCAGCGATCTGCTGTCGGAACAGCAACAAGTTCGATGGCTTAGCCAGAGCCAACATTTAAGGACTGTGCTTTATTTTTAAACACTGCTTGAAGGTCACACTTTGCAAGAAACAGGCTGTTGAGATTTAAAAATTTTTAAATAAAAAGTTGATTTGTGCATTTGACTTAACTATGGATGCATGTATTTGTTGTATGCATGAAATTGCTGTGCTCAATATGTAAAAGTAAAAACTCTAGTGGGGAAGCTTGAGCCTCCTTACGGATTTGGCATTGTTGGATACATGGTGTGGAGTTCGATTTATGAAGCACATTTGCCTCAGTACCATCAATTGCTTGCGTACCCCTTTTGTCCGGATGCTCCATTGCCCCGTTTAGGTACCGGTACCGTAATCCTACTTGTTCCATAGCGCTGATTGTTCATGTCCAACAGGCTGAGTTTGTAAGAAAGTAGGAATTTGTCCATACACTGACTGACGGCACTGTGATCCTGAAGATAAACTTCATTTTCCCTTAGTTGTCTCACTAGGAATATACGAACCACATGTTTACGGATCCTTACCAATATAGCCACTACTTTTTGTTCAACCATGGGACTCTGGTGCAGATTTTTCATTTAATTTTAACTCGAAGTTATTAATATACGGTAAATATATAGAATATGTAAACGTTGTTTTTTATGATGTTTTGTACCAATATGACGGCGCACTATAAGTATAAGCTATATTTATGCCGGTAGCAGAAGTACATGCCTATACATTTTGCTCAACAAATATCCAAAATAGGTTTAACAGAATGTTACCGTTAGACCGAGGGAGATGCAACGTAGAGCGGCGAGCTTGAAACAATCCAGCTCATCGAGCTTACGCTTTCTGTCATAATATAAAATACAGATTTTCGATTTATTCTGCTTTAAAGGCTGCTCGACTCGAAGCCCTCTTTTTCCCTTCGCAGCCTCTCCTTTGTAGCAGGCCAATTCTTGCTCTGTCAGCATTGCGTTTTTGCGTCGAAAATAAAACTGATTCTGATTCATCAACAATTTGCTAGTTGTAGTTCTTCATTTCCCAACAGCTAGATGTCGGAAGTTTGTTTCAACTCAAGTACTTTCAAATGGCAAAAAGGCCAATATCAAGCTTGGTTTGCAGCGTTGTTATAATTTGTATTATGGGATGATTAAGCATCTGACTGATACAACAACGTGGTCCATGCGATGACACGATGAATAACATCAGCCATAACGTAGCCCACGGCATGCGAGTAACTGTTGCTAAGGGTGCGATTATGAGCGCGGGAAGTAGGGTGCCAGGGAAAATCCAACCCCCCCTGGAGTTTTTTCAGCCGCCCCTGACAACTGCACAAATTATGCACTGAATACCAACGGATTATTGCTCACAACGTACGTACCAGTACTTAATGAAGCAGGCCCACAGTCAGTGGGAGTGCGGTACTGAGGAACCCTACCTGGAAAAATTTTTGCCCCAAGAAAACCAGTTACAACAACCTTTCTAAAAAATGTTCGTTCCCCTCGCAAATTTTTTTTCTGCCTTCGAGCTTGAGTGGCCTGTGGACCTCACGTTGGCAACCGCTGTTTAATAGGCCTATCGTACTGTAAAACTGCAGAAAGGAAAGACACGTTCGGTGTTTAGTTTTAACTGTACATTTGGTGTTTAGTTTTAACAGATCAACACCTACAATATAGTAAAGTCAATATTCGCTTTCATACTAAAGATAATGATCTAGCTTAGGGGTGCCCAACCTTTTTCGACTCGGGATCTACTGCACTTTCGCTAAAATTTGCCCAAGTTGAAAAAGTGTAAGAGCTACTGATCATGGGAATTACGAAAATCGTAAACGAAAATGCGGTGAAGTGCAAAATAACGGTCTTTAATCCTGCAGATGTTCCGAATTCCACCAAAATATACGTGACGAACAGAAAAAATAATCTTCAACGACCAGGACGCGATACATGCATTGGAAATTCTGGTGGCCAACCTGATATGTGTACATACCTAGTCGGCCCGCGATCGACAGTAAAGCATTCGAAGATCAACCGGTAGATCGCAATCGACTGGTTGGGCTCCCCTGATCTGGTTGGGCTCTTATGAGCTTATACAAACTCTCTTTTCTGCTTGAGTTTTTTAATGGTTTTGAACTCTACCTACTTAATGAAGCGGCTCAATCACTTTTTTCAGTGAAACTGTAGAGCAAGAAAAAATCTAAACGTAGCTTGACAAAAAAGCGAAAGCCCGTTTGTGTGTAATTCAGTAAAATAGATGATTGGGTGCTAGTTTAGTATGTGATCTACCGAATCTTTCATCCTTTTGCCATCACGTGACACTTGCTATCTTATCGTATCGAGATTCGAGATAACGTAGAGAGAGAGATTAGTTTCGGACGTTCGGTAGATCACATACTAAACTGACACCGATGGTTGTCATTAAAACTAATAAACTAGTACGCCCGTATACATGCAGTAAATACCTATAGGTCTATGCAGACATTTCATTATGTTAAAAAATGGTTCAGTGCTTGAGTTTATTTCGATCGTATGTTTTCGTTATGTTTAGACCTTAGGGGGCATTGTTTATTACGTGTAATTTTGATCAGTAAAGCAAAAAGTTAGATCGGACAAATTTTGTCTAATCCATAAAATAGTCAAGGATTTCGTGGATTGAACTAGCTTTGATGCATAGCCCAATTTACTTTCGTTATTAAAAAAAAAAAACTAAGTCCCTAAGCAAGGGGTCAAATAGTCAGCAGGTAAAATTCTACAGCCTCGCCCAACCAACAATTAAAGTCTAACCATGATAAAAAATTTTCCTGAAAAAATTCCGGCCACTTCAGCAGACATGCATTTGAAGTCTTTGATGACAGTTTGCTGTGTGTCATGTGCCTAAAAACCTTCATCGGAGAAAAGGGGGGTCTGAGGGGCAAGGTCCCCCTGGGGCATTGATACGATCTCATCATTTTGGGCCCCCCCTCTGTTTAAAAAACGTTTCCACGCCACTGATTGCGAGCAATCCATCTCGAGTGCAAAGTATAAAGCTTACGCATATACAAAAAGCAAAGGCGCAGGCATGCGAAACTTTGTAAAACTGCGGGTGCCACTTCAACAACCTATTAATTGAATGCGGGGTGAAAAACGAATCGGGTAGTACACGCAGTGGCGTGGAGAAAAGTTTTGATTGCGTTTTATATGCACTGCAGGTGATGAGCAGAGTGAAAAGACGGATGAAGTGGGAGTGTGTAAGTCGTAAAACTCATTTCCATGATACTTTGTCAGGTTGTAGGTAGACCGTAGGAGATGGAAAAATTATATTTAAAGAAAAGGTTTTTTTCATGATGTTTTGTTGCCCATTTTCTTGATACTTTAATAGGTTGTAGGTAGTCCGTAGAGAATGGAAAAATTATTTTTAAAGAAAAGGCATTTGCCGCTTTTGGGCTAATGGTAGAAAGCAAAAGCTCTGCACTTGGTTACGGTATATTGGTTGAGTACTAAAAGTGGTATCATGTTGAAAGTAATACAATTAAGACTTTAACAGCGCAGATGACCGAGTGGCAAAAGCTTCCGGCCAAACCAATATTTGTAGAATTGGTAATCACAGCGTTCCTGTTTGACTCTTAGTATTAAAGGGACAGCGTGCATAACAAGCTGTAATGTTTATTGTTGTGCCGTTGGGAAAAATCCTACTAATATTCCTCATTTTTGTGTGGTAACAAGATGCGTGGAAACTCTTGAGAGAGCTCGTTATAACGCTTTAATTGTTTTCTCTTGATAGAAGGATAAATATGCACTAAATAAATTAATAAAAACAAGTGATTTGAGTAAGGAATCTCGTAATCAGACTTTGTTGTAATCGAAGATGCGTCAATTTTGACTGATATTCATTGACTTTGTGTTTGACTTTGAATCAAAAATTAGATGCATTTTCAATCGAGCGTACTAAAAATGCAAGTGCTATTTCGATTTTTTCAGTTTCAATTTTTCGAATAGGCCTGTGAGGGCAATAATTTTTAGGGAGGTCTCGCTAAGTTCAAGCAGTTTTGCTGAGTTTAGGCTAAGTTCCGAAATCAATGAATTTTTGTTGGATTCGAGATTAATTTGGAATACCGGTGTTCATATTTTGAGATGAAGCTCGATTTTGAAAAAAAGTCCAAGTTCAAGTTTTTGATGATTGAGCAGTTTTAACTGATGCTAGTTATACGTATTGGTAAACGCGTTTAACTCGTTGAAGATTGGGTTGATGCATGTAGTTAAATCATTGACCATGCATTTGTGCAGCGGTGATGGAGCGCAGACAGATCTTTGAGATGGAAGAGAGTAGTAATAGTGGAGAGGAAGAGAGTAAGTTAACACAAGGTTTAGTGTTTTTCACGATTATAAATGATCAGCTTTGTCCATGCTCTTTAGGACCGGATCCAGATTTGTTTAGGGTGGCTTGAAATGGAAAATATGCTTATCTTGCTGTTGTGCGGTTTAGAAATATCAAAGATAAATGTGATCTCAGTATGTATAACTAGAAACACTAGTTAAGAAGCTGGAGCCCACTTACGGATTCGTTAATGTTTGGTGTATGGTCTGGGGTTCGATTCCCGGATGTAGTGTCGTCAATGGCTCGCCTTCGCCTCGACGTTTCTTCGGAGTTGTATTGCCGAAGCCCTAAGTCCGACAAATGACCCCATCATTTGGTACACGCCTCGGCGTAATACCGCCAGTAAAATGACGATTTGATTTTGAATTACGAACAGCTGAAAATTTGTTGTACACTGAATGTTGTGGTTTACGAAACCACGATAATGTTATGCATGCAATAAAGTCGGATCGTAATAGGGCTTACAAGTTGAATCGTAATGGTTTGTACGGTTTTTGCAAAATTGGAAGATTTTTCGTAGATTAAAATAATAGACTTTTTGCACGTTTGACCCTTTTTCAGGCGAAAGGAGAATGCAGAGTGGTGAGAAAGTGGAGAAAAAAAAAGAGACTTGGCGGGAATTTGAGGAAAGTATGTTGCTTGTTTACTTTTAACGTAATACAGTGTATTTTGAAGCATATTGTTGGAAACCTGCCACATGATTTAGTAGGAAAAGTGCAGTCTGTAGGTAACTGAAATCACTTTTTATTGCGGTATTTGACGTTTCAAGATGCTGAGGTTTTTAATTTTGATATTTTTATTTTTGACAATGGCATGAGGATTGAGGAGTAACATCTTACAACATCACGAAATAAAACAAATGGTTTTCCTTTTTTTTAGTTCATATTTTCTGCTAAAACTATACTTAAATTAAGTGCAACAAGATTATTATTATTATTATTGGCATATTTATCCTCCTATCACGAGAAAGCGATCAATGCGCTATACGAGCTCGCTTAGGAGTTGCCGGCCATCTGTCTACCACACCAAGATGGGGGAATTCCGTTAAATGCCTTTCCCAACGGCACAACAAGTAAACTCGCCGGCTTTCTCCACACTGTCAGTTAAATACTAAACGTCAAGCAGGGAAGCTGTGAATAGCAATTTCTAAGTCATTGGTTTGACCCGACTCGGAATCGAACCCCAAGTCTACCGATTCAGAAGCAGACGCTCTATACCACTGGGCCATCTGATCGGTTCATAAGATAATTATCATGACAAAATTATCACTGCTGATTGCTTGTCTGTTTTTATTCATTTTCATGAATGAAACTTTGCCATTTTTGACTTTTGTGCTTTGGAGTCCAATAGTATGACCTCCAAAATTGTAATGAGCAGGTGGGGGATAAACATTTTTTTGTGAAAACTTCATTCTTTTGAATTGTAGGTTGATAAAAGTCGCCAAAACATAAAAAAAAAGATTACAAAGCCTTGCATTATTTTGCAGCTGGTTGAGAAAGGTGGCCTAAGTTGGCAGCAGTTTTTTCATAAAAAGATTTTGAAAAAGGATTTATAATCAGATTTTCAAAAATTGTACAGGGATGAGAATTGCAATAGAGGCGTTGAAAGAGAAGGGGAGAAGAGCGGCTGAGCGTAAGTCAAATTAAAAAGAAATTAGTACAAGCTAAACCCGACGTTGATTGGAAATACAGTAAGCGCCAAAAAACTACCACTGTATTTGCCCGGCGTTACATTTTGTAGACTCTGACAAGTTCTAACGATACATATTTACTGTTCTGCCGCACACTTGCATGAAACCTTGCCAATCATTAGCAGTCGATAGCAGTTTATGTAGGCCGTTTTTTACATAGGCCTAACCTGGCTGTTTTCACCGAAAATAAGTTAGACCTACTTGCTGGGTGTATTTTTACTTTAAAATCATGTGCTTTTGATTCAACTTTAATAAATGCTGTAATGTTTGCAGGTGAGAGTTTTTCGAAAGAGTTGTTGAGAAGAGTGAGAGAGCGAATGCAAAGTAAGCTTTGTGTGTAGTAAAAGTTTCTGTAGTTTGAAAATTAAATTGCGACTGAATCTTTTCCAACGTAAATTATTTTGAAAACAGACAACTGTTTTAAATGAATTCCATTTTGTTTTATTTTGTGCAGGAATGTGGCCAGAACTGTTTCGACAAGAGGAGGCAGAGAGGGCTGAGGAGAAAAAGAGTATGATTACATTATACACTATGAATTACTGTATTATTTAAACTAAATAATTGGCATCACTATAGGTATTTACTTACGAGGCTGAATGAACAATATTACAATTTAGCCAATACTTTACAGTATACTCCAAGGTAAAAAAATGTGAAGTAGTGTTGCATCTCCGTAATTTGGCAGTCATTTCGTAGCTAACTACTCTAACTACGTAGCTAACTTGATTGTGGCACTATCGCAGTGTAGCACCAATGTGACATCGTACTTTGTATAAATCGAATCGCCGTAACTTCTGTTGTCAGTCTTTTGCCTTTACTTTTTGTACGTGTCATGATTAGTTCTTGCTGATATCAGAATCTAGCTGAATTTCAATATACTGCAAATTGTCCATATTTTCAAAGCTTAATTTTTTTGGAACGACGGTTAGTTAGTGGAAGGTTGTCGTGTAGAAATCAATACCACCTAGAGTTGAAAGTTAATTGGTGGAAGTCGAGGGCGCCAGCGGTGGTCTTGAGAAGCACCAATCAAGCAAGCTCATTTAATGCATGTAATGTAGAAACATCATTTACTGCCAGTAATTGGTAGGCTATAACAAGGCTAGGGTTCATTAAAAATCTTCTAGAACTTAAGAAAAATTAGAGACATGGAATGATTTGCTTAATCTACTGTATATATACAATATTGATAGCTTGAGTAAACCACGAACTAATTGGCTATATTAACGGTAAATCAGTTTTGGTATACTCGCAATGATTAATTTTAACATCAATTTATATGCAATATTGCTGCACCTGCTAGTGACAGCTTGCAATACTCTCTGCAGTTAGTGGCAATTCATAACGATAATAAACAGAATGCACTTAGCAATAAATTTACCTGTGATCAATCTCATTGCTGATTCAGACCTGTAGGTAAGCAACTGAGTGTGCGAAGTTCAAGCAAAAAGCTTCCAGTTAATTAGTTTTCTTTCTACTGAAATATCTGCGGAACTGCTATGATGGTCCTGAAATTGGACTGTGTTTGTAAGATTACTTCACCTGTTTCATCCTTCTTTCCACTTTCCCGTAATAACGGCTTTTCTTATTATACAGTGAGAATTGTTACTGTTCTAATTAAAAAATGTCTTTTCTTCATTTTCTAAAAATACTGGTAATCTGTTAATATTTAAACAACACTTCAATTCAAGGTTGCTACGTACTTTGTTTTGTGAGATATCGCACCACTTCCAATTAACTTTTCATCATCTTTATGCACAAGATAAAAGAAATATTGTTCTCATATTTTGGACTATTCGCATTAAGTGAAAAATAAGAAAAGTTTACTCCCTAAAACCGAATATATACACTTCAAAAATATAATGAGCTACAGCTTACATAATTCGCAAAATGATGCTTAGTTCTAGTGAAGCAGTAAAAAGTCAGTTCTGATGGTTACTTCCATGATTATCTTTTCTGAGCTTCTGAATACATCATAATCAGTGGTTTTGAATTAATGAAATTAAAATTTAATCAAAACAACTTTAGTTTCCAAGTAACATCTACAGTATATATATTTGAAACAAGAAATCTTCCAACACAACTCTTCTAGTCACAAAGTCAAAATGCAACATTAGAACAATGTATTATATCCACAAACTGCAACTTCCAATCAAGACAGTTACACTAATTACTGTACATTGATGTGGCTTTCACTGTGCTGATTTCTTTCTGGTAATTTAAACCACTCTATGTAAGTTTGATACACATGTAGTGCAATGTGTAGCAAACCAAAATAAACTAAAGTCTCGCGAGAATCTTGGAAAAAGTTTTTGCATCTATTATGAGGTATACATACTGATTATTTCAGACAGTCTTAAAAAGAAAAAAAACTTCATAATAATCTGAAACTGCACAATATTACTAGGGCCCAACAACCAAGAAAAGCTTAACACCAATATGACCCGATATAAACAACATAACCTACGTGATTTATACTATAGGACAATAATTATGCAGCATAGAGGCATTTTAGTTGGAAACAGCAAAGGTTTCAAAAGTCCAGTTCCGTAAGAAAGGAACCAAAATTAACCATGCTCTGTAAAATGTCATGTTACCCTAATCGAGCATCAAAGCTACTATCTCAAAATGCAGAGTGTAGTGCAATATGGTAAAACCTTTGATTACAAATCACCATAAAGTTTACCATAATTACTGCACTGTAAACCAGCAAGATACGCTCTGTTAACTTGCAGGAAGTCTACATTACACTGACTAATCATCATTGCTAAAGATTCAGCAACTACACAGTGGGGTGTAACTCAGTCTAATACAATCATAAGATACCGAAATTAAGAAGTTTCACTTTGAGGTGGTTCAGGTGTGATTAGAGATATAAAAAAAGAAATGGTTCACACAAATTGTTTGCTGTGTTTCAATGCAAAGAGTTTTAGTAAAATGAAAATTTTTTTGGGGGGAGGTTAAATTTGGGATAACTAAAATCAATTTTAATGGTTTGGTTCAAGTTAACATAAAGTGAAGTGTTTTTTGGAGTTTCCTCATTAATTCTTTTTGAGGGGGGGGCCATATTTTCGAAGAAGATTCTTTTTGAGGGGGCCTAATTTTTAAAGGCGGCAAGGGGATGGTTCCTATTTGAATGAACTGAAACTACTTCTGATGATGTATAATGGTTCAAGTTTACAAAAAAGTGTTTTTTTTTATATGGTTCTAAAACTAAACTAAAAACTAGAAATGATTTAAAATAAAAAAAATAATTTAAAAAAAATTATAAAAATAAAAAATAGTTGAAATTAATAAAACGATTAAATAAAAAATTATGAAAAAAACAAAAAAATTTAAATTAAATTAAAAAAAATTATTATAATTTAAATAAAGAAAAATAATTTAAAATAAAAAAACTAAAATTAATTTTATTGATATGGTTCAAGTTTAAATAGAAAAAAACTTTTCATAGCTAACGCAATGATTCTTTTTCTTTTAGGGGGGGGCCTGTGCGACCGCACGGTTCGCTCATTCCTAAGACCACCACTGGAGGGCGCTACCATATTACCGTTGACAATGTCAGTCCTGCCTCTCGACACCCACGGCGTCTTTCAATAACTTTTGAGTGTTGTAACCTTTCCGCTGCTTTTAAGTTGTTGTATCTTTTATGTATATTTTAATGCAAGCTGAATATAAGGTCCATGATGCAACAAAGTCGGAATGTCTTTAGAACTTAAAGATAGAGGAAATCTCGTTTAGTCCCCTGCTCCACAGTGCACGTAAACCCGCCAATTTCTTCTCATTCTGTCGTTTTAGTGTTAAGCGTCAAGCAGGGAAACTATTAACATCAGTTTGTAACTTAATGGCATCAAAGATCTAGTTTGACTGTATAGTAGCTGTTGGCAGAGAATGCTGATTTTGCATAAACTGCAGGAGAAGAGGAGAATAGAAAAGCTAAGAAATACAGAAAAATAAAAGAGAAGGACGAAAGGAGGGAATGTGAGTTTTTAAACCAATGTGCAATTGTTCATGTTCATAAGTAAGAGATAATGGGAGTTTTAGCTTAAATCAAAACACATTGCGTTAATCTCCGGCGAATTAAGCCTCCATAATCGCGAAAACTTGGTTGACTCGTTCCCAGTCCCACTACCAACCACCTGTCTACCACTCCAAGATGGTTGATAACCGTTGAGGCGATGTAAGTTTTTAAACCGATATGGTATTTACTCATTAGTTGTAAAGAATGGAAGCCTAGCTTTAATGAAGTAATATCCACCAGCATCGCGAAAAGAATCTCGAAAGCTTTTTATTGCTTTAAAGGAACTTAGTTGTGAATTAGCAAAGAGGCCCCTTCCAATCGATTTGTGGTTACGAACTTTAGGGCAAGCCAGAACACAGTTTTGACTAAGAGAGAAAAATAAAGCTTCAGTAATCAGTATGTTATGTAGCTAGACTTTTCTACGACATAGTTTCAGCTGTCATCACCACCAGTTTTGTAGCCTAATAATGCCTTATACACGCTGGGTTACGATTGGATTAGAGTTTAAGGATGAAAACCGACTCGTGGCGTTGTGATGACGACGTCTCCGTCGGTGCGAAGTTTCGATATTCGATTTCCGGACTTGACAAGTTGAACACAGTGTAGTCTTCGTATCACTGAAGCTGCTACGATTCTTCGTAGTTTGAAAGCGTGTCACCGAGGCGCTAAGCTGCAAAGTCAGGTCCCGACACGTTACGCACTCGGAGTAAGACAGCAGGTTTAATGAAGATGCGATAATTTCTATTTATTTTTATAGTGACGGCAGATGAGCAAGAGGCATTTAATAAGTACAAGAAAATGGGTAAGTTGACCAAACTAACCAGATGGCTTATGTTCCACTATCATGCTTATAACGGATTTGGATTAACGAATTTATTCCACCAATAATACTCGATATCCTATGCCCGAAAGTTGATTGAGTCTACTGAAGACCTGATATGCATAAAAAGTGAAAATTAAAAACCTCCAGCCGTGTGTTCTGTGGAGTAAGACAAAATTGATTGTTGATTTCAATAACTAAAATCTAGGAAATGAAAGTTATGTAAACCTCTAAAAATTGCCTATGTAGGCCTACGGGTAAACAGATATTAAGAATGGCTTCAAGACTTAGGCCTACTACGTTACTCACTAAATAAAACTTGCATGTGTGATCGCTACCACCAGACCGAGAGTCGAACAAGTGACTACAAAGCGAACTTTCGAGGAAAAAAATAGTGTCCCGTGTTTATGAGTAACCTTTTTAGGTAACCAATTTTAATATTCGCAGTTAGTGAAAAGAGTTTTAAAAGGGAGCTGATGGCTTTGAAGAAAAAGATGGACGAGGGTAAGTTATTGGCCTCAGTATATAGTTGCCGCTATAGTTTGAAACAACATTAACTTTGGAACTTTTTTTAAGGTGAAAGTTGTTTCCAATAGTTAAATGTTTTGTGTTTCTGCGCAGAAAAGGAAAAAAAGATCAAAAAAAATGATGGTAAAGAACACTCGAAACAAAAGGATGTAAAAGAACGGGATTTGAGTAAGCGTCTGAAGTTGATTGTTGATTTGGGTACACTTCTTGCCCGATATTAAAATTTTGTTCGGCTGTAAAATGTGTTAAAATATAAAACATAAAAATGGCCTTTGGTGTAGTGGTTAAACCAGGGCGTCGAACCGAACCGAACGTAAACCGAAAACCCGTATTAACCGCTTCCTTTCATTGAACCCAAACCAATCGCAACCTTTATGATTTGATAGACGTAAACCTTATTAATCTGAACCTGAATCCAAGGTTATCAAAATTTCTTGAACCTTAACCGGATTTAGACCGTTAAAATAATATTTGTTTAACCTAAAGCATTCGCTACGTTAAATCGTGTGTGTTTTTCATGAGATATTACCTAAAAATGATTGTTATGGTGGCTATAACGGCAGTTAAAGACATCTGAAGTTAATCTGAGGTTATTTCTGTTGCTCAGAACATCCTTTATGAGCAGCAGTAGCCAGCGATGGCGGAAGCATTTTTAAAGTGGGGGGGCAAAACCAATGACCAGATTTTCTTCATCTACAACCAAGGACGGCAGTGGCGTAGCGAGAAATTTTAAAAGAGGGGGGGCATAATTTTCACATTTTTTCAAGCGCATTTTTTTCGGCAGAACTAATTTGAAGCTGGATAAGAAACCAAAAACGTTCTAGGGGAGTCCGGAGGCATGCTCCCCCGGAAATTTTTGAAAACTTACATGCTGCAATGGCTATTTTAGTGCATTTTGAATAATTTTCAGGCAAATTGTGTTTAAATTTTTTGACCCTATTAGTGGGTGCTTCGCCAAATATGATGCATTTTGTTCGCACATTTTTAATTATGCGTGCTTAAGGCGTATATAAGGCTTATAGCTATCGAAGGGGTTCGAAACTATAGAAAAATTGTATGCATCAAAAACAATTTTGAAAATGCCTGGTGAGACAATGCATATCCCTCATCCTACCCCTCTGGATTCGCCCCTGGCCATAAGCTACAAAACCACCAAAAGAATCTGGCATATTTTAGTCACTTGGCACCATTAGTGTTGTTCTTTTTTACTAAAAATCAGAGTCAAAAGTGGGGGGCATGGACAAAAACCCCGCCCCTAAATACGCTCTTGTAAACCAGATTCAAGCAATGGGAGGCCCTAGGCCATTTGATCACACTGATTGGAAGGGCAAAAAAAGGTCTTCACGTCGTCAGATATCCCTGTTTTCACTAAAATATCGTATAGTGAAATGCAAAAAAAAAAGCCATGCACGTACTCAGATGTTCTGTTTTCCCGTGAAAGTATTGGTGAAAGAAACAAAAAAAGGTCGCGGGATCAATTTCTCCAACTACTTAACGCTTTCTATCTGTTTCGTTTAAATGACTGACGGCCTACAACAACTAAGTAGAAAAAACGATGCGATAGCGACGAAAAACAAAAATTAATATTGCATAACACACGATCCGCTGTGGCAACAAAAAAATCCCCAAAGCAATGACGGACACATTCTCACCGTAACAGTTTTGTTAAAAAACTGCTTAGCTATTGAGATTGCTTGCACCTCCACGGCATGCGGGCAATTGTTTCTGAAAGTGCGAGCAATCAATGGGCAATTGAAAGTAGTACCCTATTTCATTGCGCAGTTAAAGGAAGCGTAATATGTCACTTTGCCCAAATGTTAATATCTACTCATGGGTCTCGGGGTCATTTTTTCCAACTACTTAGCACTTTCTATCTGTTTCGTATGAATGACTGACTGCGAACAGCAACTAACTAGAAAAAGCGATGCGATGGCGACGAACAGTCTAAAATATTGCTTAGCACAGAGTCAGCTTTAAAAACAGAAAAATCCCCAAAGCAAAGGCGGACGCATTCTCACTGTAACAGTTTCGTTAAAGAACTGCTTAGCTATTGGCATTGCTTGTAACCCCACGGCATTGGAGCAGCTGTTTTTGGGGGTGCAAGCAATCCATCTCGAGTGCAAAGCATCAGGCTTACGTACATAGAAAAAGCAAAGGCGCAGGCATGCGAAACTTATAATGTAAAACTGCGGGTGCCACTTCAACAACCTATTAATTGAATGCGGGGTGAAAAACGAATCGGGTAGCACACGGAGTGGCGTGGAGAAAAGTTTTGATTGCGTTTTATATGCACTGCAGGTGATGAGCAGAGTGAAAGGACGGAAGAAGTGGGAGAGTGTAAGTCGTAAATTTCATTTTCATGATACTTTATTAGGTTGTTAGGCAGGGCTGCGAAATCGATCGGTTTTTGACCGAGTTCAAGTTCGAGTTCAAGAGATATTTGCAAGTCCGAGTTCAAGTTGGAGTTCTAAGAATTTTGTTTTTCGAGTTCGGCAAAAATGAACGAGTTCAAGTTTGAGTTCGCAGCCCTGGACTTTGTAGGTCGCAATGGCATGAACACATAAACGATATGCAGCTTTTCTTTTGGTAAAATCATAATTTCAATTTACACGGATTGTGACTACTTGAACAACGAACTATATTTCGTAGTGATCTTATATTTCTTTTCAACAATTATAATATCTTTTTAATGAATTCGAACTCGCACGGTTTTATGCGAGTTCAAGTTCGAGTTCGAAAAAAAAAAGTTTTTCGAGTTCAAGTTCGACCAAATGATCGAGTTCTTTCGAGTTTGCATCCTTGTTGTTAGGTAGACCGTGGAGCATTGCAAATGGATATTAAAAAAAAAGGCTTTTTGCCACGTTCGGGCCTATGGTGGAAAGCAAACGCTCTGCATTTGGTTATAGTATATTTGATGAGTAGAGGAAGTGGTATCATGTTGAAAGTAATGCAATCAAAACTTTAACAACTCGGATGACCGAGTGGCTAGACGGGGACCGTCTCTGGAAATGTACTATAGACACTGGTTTGCTTCCGAGTCCAGTCAAACCAACGACTGTAGGAAAAATGTCCAAGATCAAGCTTGATTTGCAGCGTTGTTTTACGTCGGATATTTTGACATTAAGTATTTGATTGATGCAATAACGTAGTGTTCAGGCAAACATGTTTAACTCGTTGAAGATTAGTTTAGTGCGCAGTTAATCGGTTGTCTATGCGTTTGTGTAGTGATGATAGAGCGCCAGCAAAGTTTTGAAGATGGAGAGGGAAGAGAAAGTGGAAAAGAGGAGGGTAAGTTATTGCAAGGTTTAGTGTTTTTGACGATTTCAAATGATCTGCTTTGTCCATGCTCAGAACCGGACCCGGGTTTGTTTAGGGTGGCTTGAAATGAAAAAAAATGCCAATCGTGCTGTTGTGCGGTTTAGAAATATCAAAGATCAATGTAATATCAGCATGTATGATTAAAACCTCCAGTATGGAAGCTTGAGCCTATATACGGACTCGTCATGGTCTGGGTTTCGATTCCCGGACATAAAGTCGTCGATGGCTCGGCACCGCTGCGACGTTTCTTCGAAGTTGTGCTGCCGAGGCCGAGTCCCTAAGTCAAGTCGCGAAGATGACCCACCCATTGGTACACGACTCGGCGTAATACCGCCAGTACAATGAAGATTTGATTTTGGAGATCGAACAACTGAATAATTGATGCACACTTGGTGAAGTGATGAAGCTGACGCATTGCTGCACTTGCTTTTCTGATCCAGATTTGCAATTCGCTATGTTGTGTGCCGTCACTTTTGAATGAGACCCGAAGGTAGTTAAATTTCTCCGGTAGTTTTAGTGTTACTACCCGACTTGTAAAAATCTCTGTTTTGGTTGTCCAAACCAGCGTATGATTTGCAATTATGTTGTACTGATTTTCATTGGCGTAGTGAGGTGTAACGGCAAGCGAGGAAAGTGGGCTCGATATCCACCTGCATTCTTATTACAAGACGTTAGACGTTATCAACCTGCGACCGTTAGCTCAGTTGCTAAGCGCACGTTGTCGGTGCGGGAGGTTTGGGGTTCAATCCCCGGACCGGTGAAATCGGCACAGTGTCGCCAACGGCTCGCCACCGCTGCGACGTTCCTTCGGAGCTGTGTAGCCAGGCGCTAAGTCGCAGAGATGGGCCCCGACACTCGTTACACGTTTCGGCGTAATACCGCGAGTGTAATGAAGATTTGATTTTGGTTTTGGCAACACGCATGCATCCGAAAACTTGTCAAGAGCTTGCTGGAAACCATTTTGGGTAGAGCCGAGTATAGCGCGAGATCATCCGCAAACAACCGACGTTGTACGGTGCAATCCCACCACAAGACTCAACTTATCAACTATTTTATCCATGTAAAGATGCAAGATAATGGGTGAAAGAGAGAGAGAGAGAGGTCTTTTCGTAGTCCCACACTTCCTCGCAAAGGTTTCGTCGTTACGTTGTTCATACGAACACAGACTCGGAATGCACGACCAGCTACGTAAGAATCAGTTAGTAACTGGCCATCAATACCATGTTGTATCATCACAGCCCACAGCTCGTTTCTAGGAATGCGTTAATATGCTTCTACAAGATCAACAAAACATGCATTGACCTCTTGTGCACATTCCCGCGCCTTCTCGAAGATTTGCTGTAAAGCAATAAACTGGTCCATTGCGCTGCTGTCAAGACAAAAACCACACTGCCTATGCGCTATAGTTTAGGCTCGACTATTTCAAGGCTGTTTTGTTTCAAGACATTTCGGGCTTGTTAGGGGCGCTGAGTAGAGACATGCACCTATAATGGACAATCCGTCGGTGTGTAGGAGGTAAAGACGAAGCCGGTGTTGGAAGATTACGTTATCATTCCGAGCGTCAAGTAGCTATGCAGGATGTAAACTCATGAGTTCAGTTGGCAGAAAAACCCTGAAGCTGTTGTTTAAAATCATTGAAGCAGCATCAAAATGCAAAATACTATCACATATCATGTATTGTATACATTCCTCGCTTGAATTAATTTTTCTTCCTGGTTTCCAGTTTTACAATTAATCGTCTCTTTATTGCTTTGACGATTTTCCCTAATAATCTCCGCATAGCAACAATTTGGTGTCATTTCTTACAAGTTCATTCAAAAATTTCGGTACTGTACTGTGCATGTCAAAACCAAAGACGATCTAAATCCTGATTGTGCAAGCACTAACCCAGTTTCAAAAGCAAACTTCGATGCAAAATTGGTGGTAACTTATTCCGCATAGCATGTTTTGGCTATGGTAAACAAGTCATGTAATTAATACCAGAACGGAACCGAAATGAGCAATACACTCACACCCGTTGTTTGTATTGTAGCATATCAAATTGCACTTAATAAAAAAAAACGCTACCCGGGTATATTTTACGCGATTCTGGTCAGAAGCTCACATTGTGCAAACCTATCAAGGGGCAATTGAAAGTAGTACCCTATTTCATTGCGCAGTTAAAGGAAGCGTAATATGTCACTTTGCCCAAATGTTAATATCTACTCATGGGTCTCGGGGTCATTTTTTCCAACTACTTAGCACTTTCTATCTGTTTCGTATGAATGACTGACTGCGAACAGCAACTAACTAGAAAAAGCGATGCGATGGCGACGAACAGTCTAAAATATTGCTTAGCACAGAGTCAGCTTTGAAAACAGAAAAATCCCCAAAGCAAAGGCGGACGCATTCTCACTGTAACAGTTTCGTTAAAGAACTGCTGATCTATTGGCATTGCTTGTAACCCCACGGCATTGGAGCAGCTGTTTTTGGGGGTGCGAGCAATCCATCTCGAGTGCAAAGCATCAGGCTTACGTACATAGAAAAAGCAAAGGCGCAGGCATGCGAAACTTATAATGTAAAACTGCGGGTGCCACTTCAACAAACTATTAATTGAATGCGGGGTGAAAAACGAATCGGGTAGCACACGGAGTGGCGTGGAGAAAAGTTTTGATTGCGTTTTATATGCACTGCAGGTGATGAGCAGAGTGAAAGGACGGAAGAAGTGGGAGAGTGTAAGTCGTAAATTTCATTTTCATGATACTTTATTAGGTTGTTAGGCAGGGCTGCGAAATCGATCGGTTTTTGACCGAGTTCAAGTTCGAGTTCAAGAGATATTTGCAAGTCCGAGTTCAAGTTGGAGTTCTAAGAATTTTGTTTTTCGAGTTCGGCAAAAATGAACGAGTTCAAGTTTGAGTTCGCAGCCCTGGACTTTGTAGGTCGCAATGGCATGAACACATAAACGATATGCAGCTTTTCTTTTGGTAAAATCATAATTTCAATTTACACGGATTGTGACTACTTGAACAACGAACTATATTTCGTAGTGATCTTATATTTCTTTTCAACAATTATAATATCTTTTTAATGAATTCGAACTCGCACGATTTCATGCGAGTTCAAGTTCGAGTTCGGAAAAAAAAAGTTTTTCGAGTTCAAGTTCGACCAAATGATCGAGTTCTTTCGAGTTTGCATCCTTGTTGTTAGGTAGACCGTGGAGCATTGCAAATGGATATTAAAAAAGAAGGCTTTTTGCCACGTTCGGGCCTATGGTAGAAAGCAAACGCTCTGCATTTGGTTATAGTATATTTGATGAGTAGAGGAAGTGGTATCATGTTGAAAGTAATGCAATCAAAACTTTAACAACTCGGATGACCGAGTGGCTAGACGGGGACCGTCTCTGGAAATGTACTATAGACACTGGTTTGCTTCCGAGTCCAGTCAAACCAACGACTGTAGGAAAAATGTCCAAGATCAAGCTTGATTTGCAGCGTTGTTTTACGTCGGATATTTTGACATTAAGTATTTGATTGATGCAATAACGTAGTGTTCAGGCAAACATGTTTAACTCGTTGAAGATTAGTTTAGTGCGCAGTTAATCGGTTGTCTATGCGTTTGTGTAGTGATGATAGAGCGCCAGCAAAGTTTTGAAGATGGAGAGGGAAGAGAAAGTGGAAAAGAGGAGGGTAAGTTATTGCAAGGTTTAGTGTTTTTGACGATTTCAAATGATCTGCTTTGTCCATGCTCAGAACCGGACCCGGGTTTGTTTAGGGTGGCTTGAAATGAAAAAAAATGCCAATCGTGCTGTTGTGCGGTTTAGAAATATCAAAGATCAATGTAATATCAGCATGTATGATTAAAACCTCCAGTATGGAAGCTTGAGCCTATATACGGACTCGTCATGGTCTGGGTTTCGATTCCCGGACATAAAGGCGTCGATGGCTCGGCACCGCTGCGACGTTTCTTCGAAGTTGTGCTGCCGAGGCCGAGTCCCTAAGTCAAGTCGCGAAGATGACCCACCCATTGGTACACGACTCGGCGTAATACCGCCAGTACAATGAAGATTTGATTTTGGAGATCGAACAACTGAATAATTGATGCACACTTGGTGAAGTGATGAAGCTGACGCATTGCTGCACTTGCTTTTCTGATCCAGATTTGCAATTCGCTATGTTGTGTGCCGTCACTTTTGAATGAGACCCGAAGGTAGTTAAATTTCTCCGGTAGTTTTAGTGTTACTACCCGACTTGTAAAAATCTCTGTTTTGGTTGTCCAAACCAGCGTATGATTTGCAATTATGTTGTACTGATTTTCATTGGCGTAGTGAGGTGTAACGGCAAGCGAGGAAAGTGGGCTCGATATCCACCTGCATTCTTATTACAAGACGTTAGACGTTATCAACCTGCGACCGTTAGCTCAGTTGCTAAGCGCACGTTGTCGGTGCGGGAGGTTTGGGGTTCAATCCCCGGACCGGTGAAATCGGCACAGTGTCGCCAACGGCTCGCCACCGCTGCGACGTTCCTTCGGAGCTGTGTAGCCAGGCGCTAAGTCGCAGAGATGGGCCCCGACACTCGTTACACGTTTCGGCGTAATACCGCGAGTGTAATGAAGATTTGATTTTGGTTTTGGCAACACGCATGCATCCGAAAACTTGTCAAGAGCTTGCTGGAAACCATTTTGGGTAGAGCCGAGTATAGCGCGAGATCATCCGCAAACAACCGACGTTGTACAGTGCAATCCCACCACAAGACTCAACTTATCAACTATTTTATCCATGTAAAGATGCAAGATAATGGGTGAAAGAGAGAGAGAGAGGTCTTTTCGTAGTCCCACACTTCCTCGCAAAGGTTTCGTCGTTACGTTGTTCATACGAACACAGACTCGGAATGCACGACCAGCTACGTAAGAATCAGTTAGTAACTGGCCATCAATACCATGTTGTATCATCACAGCCCACAGCTCGTTTCTAGGAATGCGTTAATATGCTTCTACAAGATCAACAAAACATGCATTGACCTCTTGTGCACAATCCCGCGCCTTCTCGAAGATTTGCTGTAAAGCAATAAACTGGTCCATTGCGCTGCTGTCAAGACAAAAACCACACTGCCTATGCGCTATAGTTTAGGCTCGACTATTTCAAGGCTGTTTTGTTTCAAGACATTTCGGGCTTGTTAGGGGCGCTGAGTAGAGACATGCACCTATAATGGACAATCCGTCGGTGTGTAGGAGGTAAAGACGAAGCCGGTGTTGGAAGATTACGTTATCATTCCGAGCGTCAAGTAGCTATGCAGGATGTAAACTCATGAGTTCAGTTGGCAGAAAAACCCTAAAGCTGTTGTTTAAAATCATTGAAGCAGCATCAAAATGCAAAATACTATCACATATCATGTATTGTATACATTCCTCGCTTGAATTAATTTTTCTTCCTGGTTTCCAGTTTTACAATTAATCGTCTCTTTATTGCTTTGACGATTTTCCCTAATAATCTCCGCATAGCAACAATTTGGTGTCATTTCTTACAAGTTCATTCAAAAATTTCGGTACTGTACTGTGCATGTCAAAACCAAAGACGATCTAAATCCTGATTGTGCAAGCACTAACCCAGTTTCAAAAGCAAACTTCGATGCAAAATTGGTGGTAACTTATTCCGCATAGCATGTTTTGGCTATGGTAAACAAGTCATGTAATTAATACCAGAACGGAACCGAAATGAGCAATACACTCACACCCGTTGTTTGTATTGTAGCATATCAAATTGCACTTAATAAAAAAAAAACGCTACCCGGGTATATTTTACGCGATTCTGGTCAGAAGCTCACATTGTGCAAACCTATCAAGGGGCAATTGAAAGTAGTACCCTATTTCATTGCGCAGTTAAAGGAAGCGTAATATGTCACTTTGCCCAAATGTTAATATCTACTCATGGGTCTCGGGGTCATTTTTTCCAACTACTTAGCACTTTCTATCTGTTTCGTATGAATGACTGACTGCGAACAGCAACTAACTAGAAAAAGCGATGCGATGGCGACGAACAGTCTAAAATATTGCTTAGCACAGAGTCAGCTTTGAAAACAGAAAAATCCCCAAAGCAAAGGCGGACGCATTCTCACTGTAACAGTTTCGTTAAAGAACTGCTTAGCTATTGGCATTGCTTGTAACCCCACGACAATGGAGCAGCTGTTTTTGGGGGTGCAAGCAATCCATCTCGAGTGCAAAGCATCAGGCTTACGTACATAGAAAAAGCAAAGGCGCAGGCATGCGAAACTTATAATGTAAAACTGCGGGTGCCACTTCAACAACCTATTAATTGAATGCGGGGTGAAAAACGAATCGGGTAGCACACGGAGTGGCGTGGAGAAAAGTTTTGATTGCGTTTTATATGCACTGCAGGTGATGAGCAGAGTGAAAGGACGGAAGAAGTGGGAGAGTGTAAGTCGTAAATTTCATTTTCATGATACTTTATTAGGTTGTTAGGCAGGGCTGCGAAATCGATCGGTTTTTGACCGAGTTCAAGTTCGAGTTCAAGAGATATTTGCAAGTCCGAGTTCAAGTTGGAGTTCTAAGAATTTTGTTTTTCGAGTTCGGCAAAAATGAACGAGTTCAAGTTTGAGTTCGCAGCCCTGGACTTTGTAGGTCGCAATGGCATGAACACATAAACGATATGCAGCTTTTCTTTTGGTAAAATCATAATTTCAATTTACACGGATTGTGACTACTTGAACAACGAACTATATTTCGTAGTGATCTTATATTTCTTTTCAACAATTATAATATCTTTTTAATGAATTCGAACTCGCACGGTTTTATGCGAGTTCAAGTTCGAGTTCGAAAAAAAAAAGTTTTTCGAGTTCAAGTTCGACCAAATGATCGAGTTCTTTCGAGTTTGCATCCTTGTTGTTAGGTAGACCGTGGAGCATTGCAAATGGATATTAAAAAAGAAGGCTTTTTGCCACGTTCGGGCCTATGGTAGAAAGCAAACGCTCTGCATTTGGTTATAGTATATTTGATGAGTAGAGGAAGTGGTATCATGTTGAAAGTAATGCAATCAAAACTTTAACAACTCGGATGACCGAGTGGCTAGACGGGGACCGTCTCTGGAAATGTACTATAGACACTGGTTTGCTTCCGAGTCCAGTCAAACCAACGACTGTAGGAAAAATGTCCAAGATCAAGCTTGATTTGCAGCGTTGTTTTACGTCGGATATTTTGACATTAAGTATTTGATTGATGCAATAACGTAGTGTTCAGGCAAACATGTTTAACTCGTTGAAGATTAGTTTAGTGCGCAGTTAATCGGTTGTCTATGCGTTTGTGTAGTGATGATAGAGCGCCAGCAAAGTTTTGAAGATGGAGAGGGAAGAGAAAGTGGAAAAGAGGAGGGTAAGTTATTGCAAGGTTTAGTGTTTTTGACGATTTCAAATGATCTGCTTTGTCCATGCTCAGGACCGGACCCGGGTTTGTTTAGGGTGGCTTGAAATGAAAAAAAATGCCAATCGTGCTGTTGTGCGGTTTAGAAATATCAAAGATCAATGTGATATCAGCATGTATGATTAAAACCTCCAGTATGGAAGCTTGAGCCTATATACGGACTCGTCATGGTCTGGGTTTCGATTCCCGGACATAAAGTCGTCGATGGCTCGGCACCGCTGCGACGTTTCTTCGAAGTTGTGCTGCCGAGGCCGAGTCCCTAAGTCAAGTCGCGAAGATGACCCACCCATTGGTACACGACTCGGCGTAATACCGCCAGTACAATGAAGATTTGATTTTGGAGATCGAACAACTGAATAATTGATGCACACTTGGTGAAGTGATGAAGCTGACGCATTGCTGCACTTGCTTTTCTGATCCAGATTTGCAATTCGCTATGTTGTGTGCCGTCACTTTTGAATGAGACCCGAAGGTAGTTAAATTTCTCCGGTAGTTTTAGTGTTACTACCCAACTTGTAAAAATCTCTGTTTTGGTTGTCCAAACCAGCGTATGATTTGCAATTATGTTGTACTGATTTTCATTGGCGTAGTGAGGTGTAACGGCAAGCGAGGAAAGTGGGCTCGATATCCACCTGCATTCTTATTACAAGACGTTAGACGTTATCAACCTGCGACCGTTAGCTCAGTTGCTAAGCGCACGTTGTCGGTGCGGGAGGTTTGGGGTTCAATCCCCGGACCGGTGAAATCGGCACAGTGTCGCCAACGGCTCGCCACCGCTGCGACGTTCCTTCGGAGCTGTGTAGCCAGGCGCTAAGTCGCAGAGATGGGCCCCGACACTCGTTACACGTTTCGGCGTAATACCGCGAGTGTAATGAAGATTTGATTTTGGTTTTGGCAACACGCATGCATCCGAAAACTTGTCAAGAGCTTGCTGGAAACCATTTTGGGTAGAGCCGAGTATAGCGCGAGATCATCCGCAAACAACCGACGTTGTACAGTGCAATCCCACCACAAGACTCAACTTATCAACTATTTTATCCATGTAAAGATGCAAGATAATGGGTGAAAGAGAGAGAGAGAGGTCTTTTCGTAGTCCCACACTTCCTCGCAAAGGTTTCGTCGTTACGTTGTTCATACGAACACAGACTCGGAATGCACGACCAGCTACGTAAGAATCAGTTAGTAACTGGCCATCAATACCATGTTGTATCATCACAGCCCACAGCTCGTTTCTAGGAATGCGTTAATATGCTTCTACAAGATCAACAAAACATGCATTGACCTCTTGTGCACAATCCCGCGCCTTCTCGAAGATTTGCTGTAAAGCAATAAACTGGTCCATTGCGCTGCTGTCAAGACAAAAACCACACTGCCTATGCGCTATAGTTTAGGCTCGACTATTTCAAGGCTGTTTTGTTTCAAGACATTTCGGGCTTGTTAGGGGCGCTGAGTAGAGACATGCACCTATAATGGACAATCCGTCGGTGTGTAGGAGGTAAAGACGAAGCCGGTGTTGGAAGATTACGTTATCATTCCGAGCGTCAAGTAGCTATGCAGGATGTAAACTCATGAGTTCAGTTGGCAGAAAAACCCTAAAGCTGTTGTTTAAAATCATTGAAGCAGCATCAAAATGCAAAATACTATCACATATCATGTATTGTATACATTCCTCGCTTGAATTAATTTTTCTTCCTGGTTTCCAGTTTTACAATTAATCGTCTCTTTATTGCTTTGACGATTTTCCCTAATAATCTCCGCATAGCAACAATTTGGTGTCATTTCTTACAAGTTCATTCAAAAATTTCGGTACTGTACTGTGCATGTCAAAACCAAAGACGATCTAAATCCTGATTGTGCAAGCACTAACCCAGTTTCAAAAGCAAACTTCGATGCAAAATTGGTGGTAACTTATTCCGCATAGCATGTTTTGGCTATGGTAAACAAGTCATGTAATTAATACCAGAACGGAACCGAAATGAGCAATACACTCACACCCGTTGTTTGTATTGTAGCATATCAAATTGCACTTAATAAAAAAAAACGCTACCCGGGTATATTTTACGCGATTTTGGTCAGAAGCTCACATTGTGCAAACCTATCAAGGGGCAATTGAAAGTAGTACCCTATTTCATTGCGCAGTTAAAGGAAGCGTAATATGTCACTTTGCCCAAATGTTAGTATCTACTCATGGGTCTCGGGGTCATTTTTTCCAACTACTTAGCACTTTCTATCTGTTTCGTATGAATGACTGACTGCGAACAGCAACTAACTAGAAAAAGCGATGCGATGGCGACGAACAGTCTAAAATATTGCTTAGCACAGAGTCAGCTTTGAAAACAGAAAAATCCCCAAAGCAAAGGCGGACGCATTCTCACTGTAACAGTTTCGTTAAAGAACTGCTTAGCTATTGGCATTGCTTGTAACCCCACGACATTGGAGCAGCTGTTTTTGGGGGTGCGAGCAATCCATCTCGAGTGCAAAGCATCAGGCTTACGTACATAGAAAAAGCAAAGGCGCAGGCATGCGAAACTTATAATGTAAAACTGCGGGTGCCACTTCAACAACCTATTAATTGAATGCGGGGTGAAAAACGAATCGGGTAGCACACGGAGTGGCGTGGAGAAAAGTTTTGATTGCGTTTTATATGCACTGCAGGTGATGAGCAGAGTGAAAGGACGGAAGAAGTGGGAGAGTGTAAGTCGTAAATTTCATTTTCATGATACTTTATTAGGTTGTTAGGCAGGGCTGCGAAATCGATCGGTTTTTGACCGAGTTCAAGTTCGAGTTCAAGAGATATTTGCAAGTCCGAGTTCAAGTTGGAGTTCTAAGAATTTTGTTTTTCGAGTTCGGCAAAAATGAACGAGTTCAAGTTTGAGTTCGCAGCCCTGGACTTTGTAGGTCGCAATGGCATGAACACATAAACGATATGCAGCTTTTCTTTTGGTAAAATCATAATTTCAATTTACACGGATTGTGACTACTTGAACAACGAACTATATTTCGTAGTGATCTTATATTTCTTTTCAACAATTATAATATCTTTTTAATGAATTCGAACTCGCACGATTTCATGCGAGTTCAAGTTCGAGTTCGGAAAAAAAAAGTTTTTCGAGTTCAAGTTCGACCAAATGATCGAGTTCTTTCGAGTTTGCATCCTTGTTGTTAGGTAGACCGTGGAGCATTGCAAATGGATATTAAAAAAGAAGGCTTTTTGCCACGTTCGGGCCTATGGTAGAAAGCAAACGCTCTGCATTTGGTTATAGTATATTTGATGAGTAGAGGAAGTGGTATCATGTTGAAAGTAATGCAATCAAAACTTTAACAACTCGGATGACCGAGTGGCTAGACGGGGACCGTCTCTGGAAATGTACTATAGACACTGGTTTGCTTCCGAGTCCAGTCAAACCAACGACTGTAGGAAAAATGTCCAAGATCAAGCTTGATTTGCAGCGTTGTTTTACGTCGGATATTTTGACATTAAGTATTTGATTGATGCAATAACGTAGTGTTCAGGCAAACATGTTTAACTCGTTGAAGATTAGTTTAGTGCGCAGTTAATCGGTTGTCTATGCGTTTGTGTAGTGATGATAGAGCGCCAGCAAAGTTTTGAAGATGGAGAGGGAAGAGAAAGTGGAAAAGAGGAGGGTAAGTTATTGCAAGGTTTAGTGTTTTTGACGATTTCAAATGATCTGCTTTGTCCATGCTCAGGACCGGACCCGGGTTTGTTTAGGGTGGCTTGAAATGAAAAAAAATGCCAATCGTGCTGTTGTGCGGTTTAGAAATATCAAAGATCAATGTGATATCAGCATGTATGATTAAAACCTCCAGTATGGAAGCTTGAGCCTATATACGGACTCGTCATGGTCTGGGTTTCGATTCCCGGACATAAAGTCGTCGATGGCTCGGCACCGCTGCGACGTTTCTTCGAAGTTGTGCTGCCGAGGCCGAGTCCCTAAGTCAAGTCGCGAAGATGACCCACCCATTGGTACACGACTCGGCGTAATACCGCCAGTACAATGAAGATTTGATTTTGGAGATCGAACAACTGAATAATTGATGCACACTTGGTGAAGTGATGAAGCTGACGCATTGCTGCACTTGCTTTTCTGATCCAGATTTGCAATTCGCTATGTTGTGTGCCGTCACTTTTGAATGAGACCCGAAGGTAGTTAAATTTCTCCGGTAGTTTTAGTGTTACTACCCAACTTGTAAAAATCTCTGTTTTGGTTGTCCAAACCAGCGTATGATTTGCAATTATGTTGTACTGATTTTCATTGGCGTAGTGAGGTGTAACGGCAAGCGAGGAAAGTGGGCTCGATATCCACCTGCATTCTTATTACAAGACGTTAGACGTTATCAACCTGCGACCGTTAGCTCAGTTGCTAAGCGCACGTTGTCGGTGCGGGAGGTTTGGGGTTCAATCCCCGGACCGGTGAAATCGGCACAGTGTCGCCAACGGCTCGCCACCGCTGCGACGTTCCTTCGGAGCTGTGTAGCCAGGCGCTAAGTCGCAGAGATGGGCCCCGACACTCGTTACACGTTTCGGCGTAATACCGCGAGTGTAATGAAGATTTGATTTTGGTTTTGGCAACACGCATGCATCCGAAAACTTGTCAAGAGCTTGCTGGAAACCATTTTGGGTAGAGCCGAGTATAGCGCGAGATCATCCGCAAACAACCGACGTTGTACAGTGCAATCCCACCACAAGACTCAACTTATCAACTATTTTATCCATGTAAAGATGCAAGATAATGGGTGAAAGAGAGAGAGAGAGGTCTTTTCGTAGTCCCACACTTCCTCGCAAAGGTTTCGTCGTTACGTTGTTCATACGAACACAGACTCGGAATGCACGACCAGCTACGTAAGAATCAGTTAGTAACTGGCCATCAATACCATGTTGTATCATCACAGCCCACAGCTCGTTTCTAGGAATGCGTTAATATGCTTCTACAAGATCAACAAAACATGCATTGACCTCTTGTGCACAATCCCGCGCCTTCTCGAAGATTTGCTGTAAAGCAATAAACTGGTCCATTGCGCTGCTGTCAAGACAAAAACCACACTGCCTATGCGCTATAGTTTAGGCTCGACTGTTTCAAGGCTGTTTTGTTTCAAGACATTTCGGGCTTGTTAGGGGCGCTGAGTAGAGACATGCACCTATAATGGACAATCCGTCGGTGTGTAGGAGGTAAAGACGAAGCCGGTGTTGGAAGATTACGTTATCATTCCGAGCGTCAAGTAGCTATGCAGGATGTAAACTCATGAGTTCAGTTGGCAGAAAAACCCTAAAGCTGTTGTTTAAAATCATTGAAGCAGCATCAAAATGCAAAATACTATCACATATCATGTATTGTATACATTCCTCGCTTGAATTAATTTTTCTTCCTGGTTTCCAGTTTTACAATTAATCGTCTCTTTATTGCTTTGACGATTTTCCCTAATAATCTCCGCATAGCAACAATTTGGTGTCATTTCTTACAAGTTCATTCAAAAATTTCGGTACTGTACTGTGCATGTCAAAACCAAAGACGATCTAAATCCTGATTGTGCAAGCACTAACCCAGTTTCAAAAGCAAACTTCGATGCAAAATTGGTGGTAACTTATTCCGCATAGCATGTTTTGGCTATGGTAAACAAGTCATGTAATTAATACCAGAACGGAACCGAAATGAGCAATACACTCACACCCGTTGTTTGTATTGTAGCATATCAAATTGCACTTAATAAAAAAAAACGCTACCCGGGTATATTTTACGCGATTCTGGTCAGAAGCTCACATTGTGCAAACCTATCAAGGGGCAATTGAAAGTAGTACCCTATTTCATTGCGCAGTTAAAGGAAGCGTAATATGTCACTTTGCCCAAATGTTAATATCTACTCATGGGTCTCGGGGTCATTTTTTCCAACTACTTAGCACTTTCTATCTGTTTCGTATGAATGACTGACTGCGAACAGCAACTAACTAGAAAAAGCGATGCGATGGCGACGAACAGTCTAAAATATTGCTTAGCACAGAGTCAGCTTTGAAAACAGAAAAATCCCCAAAGCAAAGGCGGACGCATTCTCACTGTAACAGTTTCGTTAAAGAACTGCTTAGCTATTGGCATTGCTTGTAACCCCACGACATTGGAGCAGCTGTTTTGGGGGTGCGAGCAATCCATCTCGAGTGCAAAGCATCAGGCTTACGTACATAGAAAAAGCAAAGGCGCAGGCATGCGAAACTTATAATGTAAAACTGCGGGTGCCACTTCAACAACCTATTAATTGAATGCGGGGTGAAAAACGAATCGGGTAGCACACGGAGTGGCGTGGAGAAAAGTTTTGATTGCGTTTTATATGCACTGCAGGTGATGAGCAGAGTGAAAGGACGGAAGAAGTGGGAGAGTGTAAGTCGTAAATTTCATTTTCATGATACTTTATTAGGTTGTTAGGCAGGGCTGCGAAATCGATCGGTTTTTGACCGAGTTCAAGTTCGAGTTCAAGAGATATTTGCAAGTCCGAGTTCAAGTTGGAGTTCTAAGAATTTTGTTTTTCGAGTTCGGCAAAAATGAACGAGTTCAAGTTTGAGTTCGCAGCCCTGGACTTTGTAGGTCGCAATGGCATGAACACATAAACGATATGCAGCTTTGCTTTTGGTAAAATCATAATTTCAATTTACACGGATTGTGACTACTTGAACAACGAACTATATTTCGTAGTGATCTTATATTTCTTTTCAACAATTATAATATCTTTTTAATGAATTCGAACTCGCACGGTTTTATGCGAGTTCAAGTTCGAGTTCGGAAAAAAAAAGTTTTTCGAGTTCAAGTTCGACCAAATGATCGAGTTCTTTCGAGTTTGCATCCTTGTTGTTAGGTAGACCGTGGAGCATTGCAAATGGATATTAAAAAAGAAGGCTTTTTGCCACGTTCGGGCCTATGGTGGAAAGCAAACGCTCTGCATTTGGTTATAGTATATTTGATGAGTAGAGGAAGTGGTATCATGTTGAAAGTAATGCAATCAAAACTTTAACAACTCGGATGACCGAGTGGCTAGACGGGGACCGTCTCTGGAAATGTACTATAGACACTGGTTTGCTTCCGAGTCCAGTCAAACCAACGACTGTAGGAAAAATGTCCAAGATCAAGCTTGATTTGCAGCGTTGTTTTACGTCGGATATTTTGACATTAAGTATTTGATTGATGCAATAACGTAGTGTTCAGGCAAACATGTTTAACTCGTTGAAGATTAGTTTAGTGCGCAGTTAATCGGTTGTCTATGCGTTTGTGTAGTGATGATAGAGCGCCAGCAAAGTTTTGAAGATGGAGAGGGAAGAGAAAGTGGAAAAGAGGAGGGTAAGTTATTGCAAGGTTTAGTGTTTTTGACGATTTCAAATGATCTGCTTTGTCCATGCTCAGGACCGGACCCGGGTTTGTTTAGGGTGGCTTGAAATGAAAAAAAATGCCAATCGTGCTGTTGTGCGGTTTAGAAATATCAAAGATCAATGTGATATCAGCATGTATGATTAAAACCTCCAGTATGGAAGCTTGAGCCTATATACGGACTCGTCATGGTCTGGGTTTCGATTCCCGGACATAAAGTCGTCGATGGCTCGGCACCGCTGCGACGTTTCTTCGAAGTTGTGCTGCCGAGGCCGAGTCCCTAAGTCAAGTCGCGAAGATGACCCACCCATTGGTACACGACTCGGCGTAATACCGCCAGTACAATGAAGATTTGATTTTGGAGATCGAACAACTGAATAATTGATGCACACTTGGTGAAGTGATGAAGCTGACGCATTGCTGCACTTGCTTTTCTGATCCAGATTTGCAATTCGCTATGTTGTGTGCCGTCACTTTTGAATGAGACCCGAAGGTAGTTAAATTTCTCCGGTAGTTTTAGTGTTACTACCCAACTTGTAAAAATCTCTGTTTTGGTTGTCCAAACCAGCGTATGATTTGCAATTATGTTGTACTGATTTTCATTGGCGTAGTGAGGTGTAACGGCAAGCGAGGAAAGTGGGCTCGATATCCACCTGCATTCTTATTACAAGACGTTAGACGTTATCAACCTGCGACCGTTAGCTCAGTTGCTAAGCGCACGTTGTCGGTGCGGGAGGTTTGGGGTTCAATCCCCGGACCGGTGAAATCGGCACAGTGTCGCCAACGGCTCGCCACCGCTGCGACGTTCCTTCGGAGCTGTGTAGCCAGGCGCTAAGTCGCAGAGATGGGCCCCGACACGCGTTACACGTTTCGGCGTAATACCGCGAGTGTAATGAAGATTTGATTTTGGTTTTGGCAACACGCATGCATCCGAAAACTTGTCAAGAGCTTGCTGGAAACCATTTTGGGTAGAGCCGAGTATAGCGCGAGATCATCCGCAAACAACCGACGTTGTACAGTGCAATCCCACCACAAGACTCAACTTATCAACTATTTTATCCATGTAAAGATGCAAGATAATGGGTGAAAGAGAGAGAGAGAGGTCTTTTCGTAGTCCCACACTTCCTCGCAAAGGTTTCGTCGTTACGTTGTTCATACGAACACAGACTCGGAATGCACGACCAGCTACGTAAGAATCAGTTAGTAACTGGCCATCAATACCATGTTGTATCATCACAGCCCACAGCTCGTTTCTAGGAATGCGTTAATATGCTTCTACAAGATCAACAAAACATGCATTGACCTCTTGTGCACAATCCCGCGCCTTCTCGAAGATTTGCTGTAAAGCAATAAACTGGTCCATTGCGCTGCTGTCAAGACAAAAACCACACTGCCTATGCGCTATAGTTTAGGCTCGACTATTTCAAGGCTGTTTTGTTTCAAGACATTTCGGGCTTGTTAGGGGCGCTGAGTAGAGACATGCACCTATAATGGACAATCCGTCGGTGTGTAGGAGGTAAAGACGAAGCCGGTGTTGGAAGATTACGTTATCATTCCGAGCGTCAAGTAGCTATGCAGGATGTAAACTCATGAGTTCAGTTGGCAGAAAAACCCTAAAGCTGTTGTTTAAAATCATTGAAGCAGCATCAAAATGCAAAATACTATCACATATCATGTATTGTATACATTCCTCGCTTGAATTAATTTTTCTTCCTGGTTTCCAGTTTTACAATTAATCGTCTCTTTATTGCTTTGACGATTTTCCCTAATAATCTCCGCATAGCAACAATTTGGTGTCATTTCTTACAAGTTCATTCAAAAATTTCGGTACTGTACTGTGCATGTCAAAACCAAAGACGATCTAAATCCTGATTGTGCAAGCACTAACCCAGTTTCAAAAGCAAACTTCGATGCAAAATTGGTGGTAACTTATTCCGCATAGCATGTTTTGGCTATGGTAAACAAGTCATGTAATTAATACCAGAACGGAACCGAAATGAGCAATACACTCACACCCGTTGTTTGTATTGTAGCATATCAAATTGCACTTAATAAAAAAAAACGCTACCCGGGTATATTTTACGCGATTCTGGTCAGAAGCTCACATTGTGCAAACCTATCAAGGGGCAATTGAAAGTAGTACCCTATTTCATTGCGCAGTTAAAGGAAGCGTAATATGTCACTTTGCCCAAATGTTAATATCTACTCATGGGTCTCGGGGTCATTTTTTCCAACTACTTAGCACTTTCTATCTGTTTCGTATGAATGACTGACTGCGAACAGCAACTAACTAGAAAAAGCGATGCGATGGCGACGAACAGTCTAAAATATTGCTTAGCACAGAGTCAGCTTTGAAAACAGAAAAATCCCCAAAGCAAAGGCGGACGCATTCTCACTGTAACAGTTTCGTTAACCCTATATGGACATTTGTGACAAATCTGTCACGTTTGAAACTATGCAACATTATAATATATTTTTCTTTATTTTACGCCTAAAAGCATACAAATAATCTGTCAATAATTTTTTTCCGGTAAAATAAATAAATCCATCCATATAGGGTTAAAGAACTGCTTAGCTATTGGCATTGCTTGTAACCCCACGGCATTGGAGCAGCTGTTTTTGGGGGTGCGAGCAATCCATCTCGAGTGCAAAGCATCAGGCTTACGTACATAGAAAAAGCAAAGGCGCAGGCATGCGAAACTTATAATGTAAAACTGCGGGTGCCACTTCAACAACCTATTAATTGAATGCGGGGTGAAAAACGAATCGGGTAGCACACGGAGTGGCGTGGAGAAAAGTTTTGATTGCGTTTTATATGCACTGCAGGTGATGAGCAGAGTGAAAGGACGGAAGAAGTGGGAGAGTGTAAGTCGTAAATTTCATTTTCATGATACTTTATTAGGTTGTTAGGCAGGGCTGCGAAATCGATCGGTTTTTGACCGAGTTCAAGTTCGAGTTCAAGAGATATTTGCAAGTCCGAGTTCAAGTTGGAGTTCTAAGAATTTTGTTTTTCGAGTTCGGCAAAAATGAACGAGTTCAAGTTTGAGTTCGCAGCCCTGGACTTTGTAGGTCGCAATGGCATGAACACATAAACGATATGCAGCTTTTCTTTTGGTAAAATCATAATTTCAATTTACACGGATTGTGACTACTTGAACAACGAACTATATTTCGTAGTGATCTTATATTTCTTTTCAACAATTATAATATCTTTTTAATGAATTCGAACTCGCACGGTTTTATGCGAGTTCAAGTTCGAGTTCGGAAAAAAAAAGTTTTTCGAGTTCAAGTTCGACCAAATGATCGAGTTCTTTCGAGTTTGCATCCTTGTTGTTAGGTAGACCGTGGAGCATTGCAAATGGATATTAAAAAAGAAGGCTTTTTGCCACGTTCGGGCCTATGGTGGAAAGCAAACGCTCTGCATTTGGTTATAGTATATTTGATGAGTAGAGGAAGTGGTATCATGTTGAAAGTAATGCAATCAAAACTTTAACAACTCGGATGACCGAGTGGCTAGACGGGGACCGTCTCTGGAAATGTACTATAGACACTGGTTTGCTTCCGAGTCCAGTCAAACCAACGACTGTAGGAAAAATGTCCAAGATCAAGCTTGATTTGCAGCGTTGTTTTACGTCGGATATTTTGACATTAAGTATTTGATTGATGCAATAACGTAGTGTTCAGGCAAACATGTTTAACTCGTTGAAGATTAGTTTAGTGCGCAGTTAATCGGTTGTCTATGCGTTTGTGTAGTGATGATAGAGCGCCAGCAAAGTTTTGAAGATGGAGAGGGAAGAGAAAGTGGAAAAGAGGAGGGTAAGTTATTGCAAGGTTTAGTGTTTTTGACGATTTCAAATGATCTGCTTTGTCCATGCTCAGGACCGGACCCGGGTTTGTTTAGGGTGGCTTGAAATGAAAAAAAATGCCAATCGTGCTGTTGTGCGGTTTAGAAATATCAAAGATCAATGTGATATCAGCATGTATGATTAAAACCTCCAGTATGGAAGCTTGAGCCTATATACGGACTCGTCATGGTCTGGGTTTCGATTCCCGGACATAAAGTCGTCGATGGCTCGGCACCGCTGCGACGTTTCTTCGAAGTTGTGCTGCCGAGGCCGAGTCCCTAAGTCAAGTCGATAAGATGACCCACCCATTGGTACACGACTCGGCGTAATACCGCCAGTACAATGAAGATTTGATTTTGGAGATCGAACAACTGAATAATTGATGCACACTTGGTGAAGTGATGAAGCTGACGCATTGCTGCACTTGCTTTTCTGATCCAGATTTGCAATTCGCTATGTTGTGTGCCGTCACTTTTGAATGAGACCCGAAGGTAGTTAAATTTCTCCGGTAGTTTTAGTGTTACTACCCAACTTGTAAAAATCTCTGTTTTGGTTGTCCAAACCAGCGTATGATTTGCAATTATGTTGTACTGATTTTCATTGGCGTAGTGAGGTGTAACGGCAAGCGAGGAAAGTGGGCTCGATATCCACCTGCATTCTCATTACATAAGGAGCGACCGTTAGCTCAGTTGCTAAGCGCACGTTGTCGGTGCGGGAGGTTTGGGGTTCAATCCTCGGACCGGTGAAATCGGCACAGTGTCGCCAACGGCTCGCCACCGCTGCGACGTTCCTTCGGAGCTGTGTAGCCAGGCGCTAAGTCGCAGAGATGGGCCCCGACACTCGTTACACGTTTCGGCGTAATACCGCGAGTATAATGAAGATTTGATTTTGGTTTTGGCAACACGCATGCATCCGAAAACTTGTCAAGAGCTTGCTGGAAACCATTTTGGGTAGAGCCGAGTATAGCGCGAGATCATCCGCAAACAACCGACGTTGTACAGTGCAATCCCACCACAAGACTCAACTTATCAACTATTTTATCCATGTAAAGATGCAAGATAATGGGTGAAAGAGAGAGAGAGAGAGGTCTTTTCGTAGTCCCACACTTCCTCGCAAAGGTTTCGTCGTTACGTTGTTCATACGAACACAGACTCGGAATGCACGACCAGCTACGTAAGAATCAGTTAGTAACTGGCCATCAATACCATGTTGTATCATCACAGCCCACAGCTCGTTTCTAGGAATGCGTTAATATGCTTCTACAAGATCAACAAAACATGCATTGACCTCTTGTGCACAATCCCGCGCCTTCTCGAAGATTTGCTGTAAAGCAATAAACTGGTCCATTGCGCTGCTGTCAAGACAAAAACCACACTGCCTATGCGCTATAGTTTAGGCTCGACTATTTCAAGGCTGTTTTGTTTCAAGACATTTCGGGCTTGTTAGGGGCGCTGAGTAGAGACATGCACCTATAATGGACAATCCGTCGGTGTGTAGGAGGTAAAGACGAAGCCGGTGTTGGAAGATTACGTTATCATTCCGAGCGTCAAGTAGCTATGCAGGATGTAAACTCATGAGTTCAGTTGGCAGAAAAACCCTGAAGCTGTTGTTTAAAATCATTGAAGCAGCATCAAAATGCAAAATACTATCACATATCATGTATTGTATACATTCCTCGCTTGAATTAATTTTTCTTCCTGGTTTCCAGTTTTACAATTAATCGTCTCTTTATTGCTTTGACGATTTTCCCTAATAATCTCCGCATAGCAACAATTTGGTGTCATTTCTTACAAGTTCATTCAAAAATTTCGGTACTGTACTGTGCATGTCAAAACCAAAGACGATCTAAATCCTGATTGTGCAAGCACTAACCCAGTTTCAAAAGCAAACTTCGATGCAAAATTGGTGGTAACTTATTCCGCATAGCATGTTTTGGCTATGGTAAACAAGTCATGTAATTAATACCAGAACGGAACCGAAATGAGCAATACACTCACACCCGTTGTTTGTATTGTAGCATATCAAATTGCACTTAATAAAAAAAAACGCTACCCGGGTATATTTTACGCGATTCTGGTCAGAAGCTCACATTGTGCAAACCTATCAAGGGGCAATTGAAAGTAGTACCCTATTTCATTGCGCAGTTAAAGGAAGCGTAATATGTCACTTTGCCCAAATGTTAATATCTACTCATGGGTCTCGGGGTCATTTTTTCCAACTACTTAGCACTTTCTATCTGTTTCGTATGAATGACTGACTGCGAACAGCAACTAACTAGAAAAAGCGATGCGATGGCGACGAACAGTCTAAAATATTGCTTAGCACAGAGTCAGCTTTGAAAACAGAAAAATCCCCAAAGCAAAGGCGGACGCATTCTCACTGTAACAGTTTCGTTAAAGAACTGCTTAACTATTGGCATTGCTTGCACCCCCACGACATTGGAGCAGCTGTTTTTGGGGGTGCGAGCAATCCATCTCGAGTGCAAAGCATCAGGCTTACGTACATAGAAAAAGCAAAGGCGCAGGCATGCGAAACTTATAATGTAAAACTGCGGGTGCCACTTCAACAACCTATTAATTGAATGCGGGGTGAAAAACGAATCGGGTAGCACACGGAGTGGCGTGGAGAAAAGTTTTGATTGCGTTTTATATGCACTGCAGGTGATGAGCAGAGTGAAAGGACGGAAGAAGTGGGAGAGTGTAAGTCGTAAATTTCATTTTCATGATACTTTATTAGGTTGTTAGGCAGGGCTGCGAAATCGATCGGTTTTTGACCGAGTTCAAGTTCGAGTTCAAGAGATATTTGCAAGTCCGAGTTCAAGTTGGAGTTCTAAGAATTTTGTTTTTCGAGTTCGGCAAAAATGAACGAGTTCAAGTTTGAGTTCGCAGCCCTGGACTTTGTAGGTCGCAATGGCATGAACACATAAACGATATGCAGCTTTTCTTTTGGTAAAATCATAATTTCAATTTACACGGATTGTGACTACTTGAACAACGAACTATATTTCGTAGTGATCTTATATTTCTTTTCAACAATTATAATATCTTTTTAATGAATTCGAACTCGCACGGTTTTATGCGAGTTCAAGTTCGAGTTCGAAAAAAAAAAGTTTTTCGAGTTCAAGTTCGACCAAATGATCGAGTTCTTTCGAGTTTGCATCCTTGTTGTTAGGTAGACCGTGGAGCATTGCAAATGGATATTAAAAAAGAAGGCTTTTTGCCACGTTCGGGCCTATGGTAGAAAGCAAACGCTCTGCATTTGGTTATAGTATATTTGATGAGTAGAGGAAGTGGTATCATGTTGAAAGTAATGCAATCAAAACTTTAACAACTCGGATGACCGAGTGGCTAGACGGGGACCGTCTCTGGAAATGTACTATAGACACTGGTTTGCTTCCGAGTCCAGTCAAACCAACGACTGTAGGAAAAATGTCCAAGATCAAGCTTGATTTGCAGCGTTGTTTTACGTCGGATATTTTGACATTAAGTATTTGATTGATGCAATAACGTAGTGTTCAGGCAAACATGTTTAACTCGTTGAAGATTAGTTTAGTGCGCAGTTAATCGGTTGTCTATGCGTTTGTGTAGTGATGATAGAGCGCCAGCAAAGTTTTGAAGATGGAGAGGGAAGAGAAAGTGGAAAAGAGGAGGGTAAGTTATTGCAAGGTTTAGTGTTTTTGACGATTTCAAATGATCTGCTTTGTCCATGCTCAGGACCGGACCCGGGTTTGTTTAGGGTGGCTTGAAATGAAAAAAAATGCCAATCGTGCTGTTGTGCGGTTTAGAAATATCAAAGATCAATGTGATATCAGCATGTATGATTAAAACCTCCAGTATGGAAGCTTGAGCCTATATACGGACTCGTCATGGTCTGGGTTTCGATTCCCGGACATAAAGTCGTCGATGGCTCGGCACCGCTGCGACGTTTCTTCGAAGTTGTGCTGCCGAGGCCGAGTCCCTAAGTCAAGTCGCGAAGATGACCCACCCATTGGTACACGACTCGGCGTAATACCGCCAGTACAATGAAGATTTGATTTTGGAGATCGAACAACTGAATAATTGATGCACACTTGGTGAAGTGATGAAGCTGACGCATTGCTGCACTTGCTTTTCTGATCCAGATTTGCAATTCGCTATGTTGTATGCCGTCACTTTTGAATGAGACCCGAAGGTAGTTAAATTTCTCCGGTAGTTTTAGTGTTACTACCCAACTTGTAAAAATCTCTGTTTTGGTTGTCCAAACCAGCGTATGATTTGCAATTATGTTGTACTGATTTTCATTGGCGTAGTGAGGTGTAACGGCAAGCGAGGAAAGTGGGCTCGATATCCACCTGCATTCTCATTACATAAGGAGCGACCGTTAGCTCAGTTGCTAAGCGCACGTTGTCGGTGCGGGAGGTCTGGGGTTCAATCCCCGGACCGGTGAAATCGGCACAGTGTCGCCAACGGCTCGCCACCGCTGCGACGTTCCTTCGGAGCTGTGTAGCCAGGCGCTAAGTCGCAGAGATGGGCCCCGACACTCGTTACACGTTTCGGCGTAATACCGCGAGTATAATGAAGATTTGATTTTGGTTTTGGCAACACGCATGCATCCGAAAACTTGTCAAGAGCTTGCTGGAAACCATTTTGGGTAGAGCCGAGTATAGCGCGAGATCATCCGCAAACAACCGACGTTGTACAGTGCAATCCCACCACAAGACTCAACTTATCAACTATTTTATCCATGTAATGATGCAAGAAAATGGGTGAAAGAGAGAGAGAGAGAGGTCTTTTCGTAGTCCCACACTTCCTCGCAAAGGTTTCGTCGTTACGTTGTTAATACGAACACAGACTCGGAATGCACGACCAGCTACGTAAGAATCAGTTAGTAACTGGCTATCAATACCATGTTGTATCGTCGCAACCCACAGCTCGTTTCTAGGAATGCGTTAATATGTTTCTACAACAGGGGTGTGCAACCTTTTTCACTGGGGGGCCAGTTTCGAAAATTTTAACAACGTCGAGAGCCAGTCATTGTCAAAGTTTGACGGTCAAAATTTGATTTTATACATATTTAATATGTATAAAATTATAAAATGCTAAACACAATCCGTGTATTATAGATGGTACAAATAGCTAATAAAATCGATTTAAAAAAAAAACTTTTTTGTTCTTCCATCGTCGAGGGCCACATTGACTGGCCTGGAGGGCCGGATTGTGGCCCGCGGGCCGTGGGTGGCGCACCCCTGTTTTACAAGATCAACAAAACATGCATTGACCTTTTGTGCACATTCCCGCGCCTTTTCGAAGATTTGTTGTGAAGCAAAGAACTGGTCCATAACTTATTCCGCATAGCATCTTTTGGCCACGCTTGAAGTAATTTTTCTCGCTTGGTTTCCAGTTTTATGACTAAACTTCTCTTTATTGCTTTGACGATTTTTCAAATTAGACTCCGCATAACACGAGTTTGGTGTCATTTTTTACAAGTTCATTCACAAATTACGGTGCTGTACTGTGTATGTCAAAACCAAGGACAGTTTAACTTCAGATTGTGCAAAGTGCGAACGCAGTTGCAAGTGCAAAATTCTAGGCTAGTGCCTATGTAGTTTCACACTGATGATGGTATAAGTTTTTACCGAAACGTTTGTGAGTATGATTGCAAATATACTGGCTATAATCTTTTTATTAAATGCAGTTAATTTGTAGTAACGTTATCCGCATAACATGTTTTGGCCACGGTAAACAAGTCATGTAATTAATACCAGAACGGGACCCAAAAAAGCAATACGCTCACATTCGTTGTTTGTTATTTAGCGCAGGGGTGTGCAAACTTTTTTAATAGCGGGCCAAATAGCAATTAGGACAATATTGTGCGGGCCGCATGTTTAGATAGAATAATATTTTGTCAACTATTGATATTGCCAGGGATTGAAATAAATTGTGTTTTGCTAAACTCTTGTACGTAAGGTGATCGATTTGGACAAAATCAACAAATATGCTGAAAGAAAAATTCACGAGGATAAAAAATGTGCACAACGGAGAAAACAAAGAGTGAATGAAGGATATTTTTGCTAAACTAGATTGTAGTCATGGTTTAATTGTAATTAACAGCACTGACTTATTGGTAGCATACCGGCCGTTAGCTCAGTTGATAAGCGCACGCTGTCGGTGCGGGAGGTCTGGGGTTCGACTCCCGGGCCGGTCAAATCGACACAGCGTCGCCAACGACTCGCTACCGTTGCGACGTTCCTTCGGAGCTGTGTAGCCCAGGCGCTAAGCCGCAGAGATGAGCCCCACAACTCGGCACACGCTTCGGCGTAATACGGCGAGTATAATGAAGATTTGATTTGATTTTGATTTGACTTATTGGTAGAGCATGTTTAGTACGATACGTTTTTTCCGCCTATCACACCGCTCTTACAGGCGCTAAGCCGCGGAGATGAGCCCCGCAACTCGTTACACGCTTCGGCGTAATACGGCGAGTGTAATGAAGATTTGATTTGACTTATTGATAGAGCATGTTTAGTACGATACGTTTTTTCCGCCTATCACACCGCTCTTAGGCATCCATTCTTGCAAAGCAACTTTTACTAATCAAGTTCTGCGCTGCTTGTTCTTCCGGTACGGTAAAAACGGAGACAGAATAATCTACTCTCCAATTTTTATTTTTGACGTTTCGCTTGACAATGCACGCCAAGCTTCATCAGAAAATACAGTGACCTGGGAAGGAAATCAACCCAGGTCGAGAACAGTAAAACGTAGTAGCACTGATTTAACTGAATTGTGGAAATTATGCCCTTTTTCCCTTGTTACAGCACGTCATCTTAATGTTAATTTCACTTCGTTTTTAAAAAAATTGCCGCGATGGTCCCGCGTATCGAACACGTAGACAAGTATTATTTCCTTCCTTTGTTCAGTGTTGCGCCTCTTTGATTGTTTGACAAACCCACGATTTAATTTGTCAAGCTACATCCTGACTTTGCACGCTTGCAGGCAGTGTTTTTGCAATAACCATACACCTTTTTTCTTAATACGATAGCGCGAAGGCAACTGAGTTTTTACAACGTGTGGTCAGATGAATTTTCGGATGATCGCAAAGAAGAAGCTTTTCTTTTGTCATTTAAGTTGCCAAATCCTCAGTTAATTTTTGTTCAGTTGACGCCGCTTTGCTGTTAATTTTCAATTTTTTCTGTCAATACATTATTTTATACTGGAAAGCCTTCAAGACTGCTGACAGGAAGAGAGTCGAAATTTGTCAACTGAGCGAAGGGTCTAGAACTCCTTTAGACCGCCTGCATCAAAACGAAGTTCATTTTTTAACACCATTCCTAAAATTTCTCGCTACGCCACTGGCTATATTCATTGCAAAGACATAAAAATATCGTACCGGTGTATAATTTATTAAAAATCAAGAGCGCTGTATCAAGGCATCAAGGAAAAATCAAGGCCCAGCATTAACTTATGAAATCAGTTATATTATTCATTATAATCCAAACCCAAACGCTTTAGGAGAAAAAAGTAAAACATTTTTTTTAATGACCGGACGTTTCAACGACATAGATTCAGCTGTCATTATCAGCTGAGTATTTTAGGCAGTACAAAACTCTAAAAGATCACAAATAGCTGAATGTGCTTCTGATGATGGCAGCTGAATCTTTGTTGTTGAGCGTGTAGTCTTTATGAAGAAACTGCTTGGGCTTTAATTTTCCTTCATAAGCCATTCTCTTTAAATGACGTATTTTGTTCAAAACGCTCTATTTGTGACATTGATTTTATGAAGCACTTCAAGAAAACATGTGAAACATTCGCGGGCCGCATTCTATTAAAAAGACGCAATCCTTCGCGGGCCGCAGTTTGCACACCCCTGATTTAGCATATCAAATTGCACTTAGTTAAAAAAACGCTACCCGGGTTTATTTTACGCAATTCTGGTCAGAAGCTCACATTGTGCAAACCTATCAAGGGGCGATTGAAAGTAGAACTTCAATCCATTGCGCAGACGTAATATGTCACTTTACCCAAACGTTAATATCTGTTTATGGGTCTCGGCATCATTTTCTCCAACTATTTAGCGCTTTCTATCAGTTTCGTATGAATAACTGCCGGCGAACAGTATTTAACTAGAAAACGCGAGGCGATAGCGATGAACAGTCAAAAACGTTGCATAACACAGAGTCAGCTTTGACAACAAAAAACTCCCCAAAGCAATGGCAGACGCATTCCCACCGTAACAGTTTTGCAAAAGAACTGCTAAGCAATTGGGATTGCTTGTACCACCACGGCGTGTGAGCAACTGTTGCTGGGGGTGCGAGCATTCCGTCGAGAGTGCAAGGCATGGGTTTACCACTGGCGCCGCCAGGGTGGGGGGCAATAGGGGCAAGTTGCAAGAGGGGCAACTTTTGAAGAAACGTGGTGCTTTCTTTCTTGGATGACTACTCGTACCTTTGATTTAATTATTTACTTGGTGACATAATTTCTAATTAAAAATGTACAAACTGAAAACTATAGTTACTTTGCATATAAAAGTATTTTATTAACCCAAGAATGCGAACCCAACCAACAAAATTAGATCTTGCTGGGGTAACTCTAGGCAAAGCCTCGCTTTGCGATGCAAGTAAAAACAGTGTAGACCAAGGGTTCTTAACCGGGAGTAAATTTACTCCCTGGGGGTAAATTTTGCCTACCGAGGGGGCAATCATTCTGAAGTATGAACTAAAACAAACTTCATTTTTTAGTGCTAAAAAGGTGAAAGTGCTGCACTGGGGGTAAATTAATCTTTTTTCAATCGGCAAGGGGTAAAAATTACAAAGAAGGTTAAGAATCCCTGGTGTAGACCGAATAGCTTCGGTCAGCGTTGCGTAGTATTGCCTGGTTTGTCCTCGTGTACTCGCTCATGCTGTATCAGGATAACAAATGAAATGTGTGCTTTTAAGGCGCTTTATAACTACTAAGGTCCTTTAGCGCCAGGACTAAATTTTGTCAAGAATTTACTGACGTATTTTTATTCTCTGTTCGTTTGATCCTCCGCGCTACACTTAATTGCTGAGCGTTTAGCAAATGTAACAGCAGATACCAGTTTTAAAGTCTTTGGTTTGACCCGACTGAGAATAGAACCCAGTCTACCAGCCTCCAAAGCGAACGCTCTTAACCACTAGGCCATGGCGCTGGTAATAGCAGGATAACAATGAAGGAAGATTTGTTATTCAAAACAATGACAATAATTTTTTTGATTTCTTGTTTGCAGACGATTGCAGACCAATTAAAAGGCTGCTTGCCAGGGCCGAAAAAGAGCAAAAGGCGAGAAAAAAAAGTATGTTCGTGCGTGGTTTTCAAAATTCGATTTATGTTGCAAGTAATTGCTACATTGTAAGGCTTGGAGCGGTAATATACAGCGGACAGCTACCGGTATAGATCCCATTGATGAAGGCAATGAATGGCAAAATTGAGATATGAAAGATATGGGTATGCTAACGTTCACAAACTGAACGCTGCAAAAAGCAACTTGTAAAAGTTATATACCTATTTTTAACGGTACCAGTTAACTTACGAATTATACTATAATCCGTTTGTAAACAGTCTACCATAATATATCTTCATTAGTTTATAAATTATATATAGACTTACATCGGCTGTACTTATTTCACTAGAAAATTGAGATAGTTCGTGGTCTTTTTCGAGAAAAAAATGATGTCACAAACTTTTCCATTCCTAATGTGTAGACCAGGGGTGTGTAACCTTTTTTACTGATGCAACCTTTTTCACTTTTGAAAATTTTAACAACGTCGAGGGCCAGTCACCGTCAAATATGTATAAAATTATAAAATGCTAAACACAACCCGTGTATTATAGACGGTACAAATAGCTAAATAAATCCATTAAAAAAAAAAATTTTTTTTGTCCTGCCATCGTCGAGGGCCACATTGATTGGCTTGGAGGGCCGGATTGCGGGCCGTGGGTTGCACACCCCTGGTGTAGACCATTTTAGTGTTAGTTTCCAAAATTTTTAAAAATATTGGTGTACTGAAATAAACTGAAAGTATAGTTGGTGGTGTAAATACCGCAATACTTTTACTTGAGTAGATTACTTCAGTAGTTTTTTTCGGTACCAAGTAGGCTACTTTTTTGAGTAGTTTTGTTTAGCTACTTTTGCGTTTACCTAAGTACATTTAGTACAAAGTAACACTACTTGGGTATTTTAGAAAAGTACAAAGTAGTCCTTGAGTTACTAATCTCACTTAAAATCCCTCGTTGCACCTAAAATCTTGCGTTGCGGAGTTGCGTGGCATGCTTATTTATTCATACAGTATGTTTATTCTTCTTTGCGATAGAGGAATTATAACGAGCTCGCTTAGGAGTTTCGAGCCACCTGTCCGCCACTCCGAGATAGGGAAATCTCGTTCCGATCTCATTCGCTAAACCTGGTTCTGAACGGCACAACAAATGAACTTGCTAGCTTGTTCTTCACGCTGTCGCCTTTGATGCTAAGCGTTATGCAAAAAAGCTATAAATACCAACTTTTAAGTCATTGGTTAAACCCTGCTCTGAATCGAACCCCTAGTCTACCGTTTCAAAAACAGAAAAACAGACGCTCTATCCACACTGGCCATCTGAGCGGTAATAATTTCTTTTGGTTGACCATTTTGCCTCCATCAGAGCAAGTCATTACGAGCAAGTGCGCAGTTGACGCTTTAACGATTAAGAACGCTTTACTTTCACTGCAGTAGTTTTTAAATGACTATATACTTTTTACGTAAGTGCTTGTTTAGTCAGTGCTTTCTACTATACTTCAAGTGGTTTTGCCGTCAGTAACAATACTTTTACTTAAGTACAGTTTTTAAACACTTTTTACACCACTGGGTATAGTGTAGTTAGAAATAAGATGAAAAACCTGGAACTTATCTGAAAAAGAACTTCAGTGCCACGTTTTCACAAAATAAAATACCATTAGTATAGCTTAAGTAAGAGATTGCTGTAGGTAGTCTAATCATCAATTCTCTTCCTAATTATCCTGGCCTCATAACTGCTAAGTCAGTCTGTTCTAATCTTGCATTTTGAGTTCTCGGGTGTGAAAGAGCCAAACGTTTTCAATTTAGTCAAGAATGTAAAAAAAAATTATAAGGAACATGTCAATACAGTGGAAATGCTGCTTAGAACTGAGCCGGTAGTGTCTGCTGTAGGCTTATTGCCTCACAATCGGCCTAAATGGTTAATAATGTTGTTCTATTACGATAAAATACGAGACTAAGTCATCTGTTGGAGTGACTTCAAATCAGATCTATGTTCAGTAGAACGTCGATTATTCAAACGACATTGCGATCTTAACCGTGGGTTGTGGGTTCGATTTCTGAAAACGTCATAATAGACAGTGTCGGCAATTGCTTGTCATCCCTGCGGCGTTTCTTTCGAGTCGTAATTGATTAAAGGAAATTGCTAGTTTTTCGATACAAATTCGCATGAGCAAAATATTGCTACGGTAGACCATTGTCAAAGTCATTCAACGCTTATGAACCATCTAACAAATGGGACTTAGCTGTCATTGATTTTGATGGCCAGTATTAAAGAAACATCATAGCAAAATGTAATCTAAAATAATGAGCTTGTACCTAATATTAATATGATCGGCCTATGAGAATAATCAAGCTATTATTTTTATATTTGCAGAGTACTCCAAACCACAAAGGGCATGGTGGCGACGCTTTTTCGGCTGCTGCCGCCCAGCAGCTTAGCTTTTTTTTTTTTCGAAGCGACAAAATCTCCTTTGAAATGTAGGGAGCCATGTGTTTTTTTTCCAAAACAGTTGTCTTTTAAAATGTGGGGGGCAATTTTTTTTTTGTTTTCAAAGAAGTTATCTTATCAAGTGTGGGGGGCAATGTTTTTTCTTTTTTCGAACCAAGCAGTGATCATTTGAAAGATGAGGAAACAATCTTTTTTTTTTCTATTGAACAATTTTTATTTGAAATGTGGGGGGCAATGTTTTTTCTTTTCACAGCAGTTATCTTTTCAAAAGTGGGGAGCAATGCTTTTTTTTTTTTCGAACCAAACAGTGATCTTTTGAAAGGTGTGGAAACAATTTTTTTTTTTCTTTTTTCAAATGAACAATTTTCTTTTGAAATGTAGGGGGCAATGTTTTTTTTTTTTTTGAACCAAACAGTGATCTTTTGAAAGATGTGGAAACAATCTTTTTTTTTTTTTCTTTTTTCAAATAAACAATTTTCTTTTGAAATGTGGGGGGCAATGTTTTTTCTTTTCACAGCAGTTATCTTTTGAAGTGTGGGGGACAATGTTTTGTTGATCCTAGTTATCTCTTGAAGTGTGGGGGAGACAACTTTTTTTTCAATTAAACAGTTATTTTGAAATGGGGATGGGGCACAAAGTTTTTTTTTTTTCGCAATAAGCAGTATTTCAAAGAACTGCTGATTAACTGTTTATTTACAACACCAATGATTCTTTTTTCATGTCTTGTGCGGGTGCGTAGTAGACAGTTTAGCTGGCGCGCCTTAATGAAGTTTCTTTCAAAGAAGAGAGGGAAGGAAGAAAAAGAAAAATTGATGCACTCTTGCTCAAGACCGATTACTCTTATTTTTTTCCACGATTTATTCCATATCTGCGCAACAACTTCTGTGCTGAAACAACCTTCAAAAACAACTGCCGCTCGTAATTTTTTCCGATCATGATTTTTTCCCACCATTCTTGCAACGACGGCTTTGCTCAAACCGTCTTGAAAATAGTCTACAAGAACATGAATTGGCTACCGATTATAATTGTTTACGTCATTCATGCAACGACGTTTTTGCTCCAAAAGTCCTGAAAATACTGCCATATGGATTGGTCACCGATCACAATATTTTCCACCATATTGTTTTACATCTCTTTCAAGAACTTTTTTTTTTCAAACCATCCTAACAATGGACCAATATGGATGGGCTACCGATTACAATTTTTTCCACCATCTTTGAAACAACATTTGTACTGAACGCATCTTAATAATATAACAATATGGGTTGTTGCCGATCCTAAGTTTTCTCCAGCATCTACGCAACGACCTTTTTGCTCCAGCCATCTAGAAAATATAACATTATCGATTGCATGGCTACCAATCATAATTTTTTCTACAATCCTTGCATCGACGTTTTTGTTTAAACCACCCCGAAAATACAGCATTATATGACTTCCGATCGTAATATTTTCCACCATCCTTCCAGCGACGGTTTTGCTCAAACCATCCTGAAAATACTACAGTATGGATAGGCAACCCATGGCAATTTTTCCCATTCTTCCTGGCAGCAACATTCGCACTGAAAATAATACAACATATGGATTGTCTACCGGTCATAACTTTTTCCAGCATTCTTGCAGCGACGTTTTTGCTCAAATTTCTTGAAAATGCTACGATATGGATTGCATGGCAACCGATCATAATTTTTCTGCAATCCTTTGCAACTTGCTAAAATCATCTTGAAAATACAACAATATGAAACGGTTACCGTTTACAAAGTTTTTCCTCCGTCCTTCCAACGACAGTTTTGCTCAAACCATCCTAAAAGTACAACAATATGGACTAGCTACAGATCGTAATTTTTTTTCAATCCTTGCAACAACGTTTTTGCTCGAACCAACCTGAAAATACAACAATGTGAATTGGCTACCGATCATAATTTTTTCACCATCTTTCCAGCGGCGTTTTTGCTCCAACCATCCTGAAAATACAACCATTTGAATTGGTTACCGAGCATAATTTTCTTCCAACATCTTTGCAATGACGGTTTTGCTCATCTTAAAAATATAACGATATGGATTGGCTGCCGATCATGATTATTTTCTACAACCCTTGCAACGATGTTTTTGCCCAAACCGCCGTGAAAACACCATGAAATAGATCCATTGGCTATCGATCATAACTTTTTCTACAATCTTTGCAACAACGTCTTTGCTCAAACCATACCAACAATGCAACAGCATGGTATGGCAACTAATCATAATTATTTTCTACCAACCTTGAAACAACTCTTGAACTGAAAACAACTTGAAATTGCAACAATATGGATTAGCTACCGATCATAACTTTTTTCCTCCGTCCTTGCAAGCGACGTTTTGCTCAAGCCATCCTGAAATGCAACAATATGAATTTGCTACCGATCACGATTTTTTTCCACCATCCTTGCATCGACGGCTTTTGCTCAAACCATTCTAAAAATGCAATAAAATTAATTGGCTACCGACCCTAATTTTTTGTACAATCCTAGGAACAACGTTTTTGCTCAAACCATCCTAAAAATACTACAATGTAAATTGCCTAGCAATTTTCAGTTTTCCATCATCTTTCCAACGACAGTTTTGCTCAAGCCATCTTGAAAAGGCAACAATATGGACTGTCTACTCATCATACTTTTTTTTTCTGCAATTCTAAACAACGTATACAGTATGTACTGAAATTATTGCTGTAATTACCACGATAGAGATTGGCTTCCGATCAAAATGTTTTTCAACGATGTTTTTGCTCAAACCACCGTGTAAATACTACACTTTGGATTGGCGATTGATTATATTTTTGTGCACCATCCTTGCAACGGCATTTCTGTTCAAACCATCCTGAAACTTCAACAATTTGGATTTGATACTGATCATGACTTTTTCTGCCATCCTTGTAAGGAGGTTTTTGCTCAAACTATCCTGAAAACACTACAATATAGATTGGTTATCGATCGTAACTTTTTTTCCAACATCCTTGCAATAACATCAAACCATCCTAAAAAACAGCAATGTGGATTGGCTACTGATCATGACTTTTTTCTACCGTCCTTGCAGCGACGTTTTAGCTCAATTTTTTCTGATAAACAACAACAATATGGATTAACCAGAAATCATAAATTTTTCTACCATCCTGGCAACAACACTTTGGCTCAAACCATCCTGAAAATATAACAATATGGATTGCCAACTGATCATAATTATTTTCTTACATCTTTGCAACAACGCCATCTTAAAAATACAACAGTATGGAATGGCTAAGAGCATAATTTTTTCCACCACTCTTACATCAACAATTGTGCTCTAACCATCCTGAAAATACAAGAATATGGGTTGGCAACTGATCATAAATTTTTTCCGCTGCTTTGTGACCAGTTTCATGCTCAAGCTATCTTGAAACAGCAACAATAGGAATGAGTTACCACTGACACGGTTTTTCATTATCTTTGCAACTTCTTTTTTGCTCAAACCATTCTCATATGAAAACAATATGAATTGGCATCCGACAATAATAGCCAATAATTTTTCTTCACCATCTTTTGCAGCAACTTGGTTTGGCTGCATGTGGTAATATTTTTCTATTATCTTCGCTACAACGTTTTTGCTTAAATCATCATCAAAATGTAACAATATAGAGTGGCTAGTGCTAATTATGACCTCGCGTTATGGCAATAACTTTATCGTGCTCAAACCAATTTTAAATCATAAAGACAATGATAGGTTGCTGATGATAATATTTTCCATCATCTTCTCAACAACTTGTTTGTTTAAAACATCGTCAAAGCACAACAACGTGAAGTGGCTGTCAATAAGTATGCTTTCCATGTCCGTCATTCTTGCAACAACTTTTGCGTTCAAATCTCAAGCTTCTTCAAATATCGACAATACCGTTGGCTACCAATAATTGTGCTATGTCATTCCTTGCAACAACTTTTGTGCTGAAATCCGCATCCTCAAATCATGACAGTAAGCAATGGCTAACGATAGTTGTGTTTTCCATCAATTTTGTAATAGCTTTTGCGTTTAAACCATCCTGAAAATATGGCAATATGAGTTTGTTGCGATAATAATATTTTCCACCATCCTCGCAACCACTTTTGTGTTTAAACCATCCTCAAATTATAACTTATAAATTGGCTGGCGACAATAATATGTTGAACCAGTGATAAATGGTGTTGTTTTTGAAAAAAGCGAAGCTTATGGAATTACAGTAAACCTCGCATATAACGGACAAGTCGGGACCAGCGATATTTGTCCGTTCTGTGAGAAACCCGTTCGTTACATACGAATGTAGTAAAATCAATAAAAAGCCATCCGGACTTAAAATTTCGTCCGTTATCTGCATTTATCCGTTATGTCAGAGTCCGTTGCATGCGAGGTTGACTGTAGTCTAATTAAGACATTTAAATCCGAATTCACTGACTTAAAAAGTTTTGTTCATCGGCGTTTCAAAAGCGCATTTAAAGTCATTGCTGACTTGTAAGCGAATTCACATCAATTCAACGCTGCTCCCATGTAAGGGGCCGTAATTACAAAGACCAAACCACAGTGTATCCATCCATTATTACTAACAGTGGAACCACTCTCTGTGCTCAGTGTCCGGAACGAAAGTCAGAGTTGAGAGTTCATCTGTTCAAATCGTGTTGCCCAATCCTATACTGAGAAATAAAAAAAACAATGGTGAGCAATTTCATTGCATTTATTAAACTACAAAATGCTTGTCACTTTTTTTTCTTTTCTTCTACGTAATTAAGCAATCTGCAATGGCTCCTTGACAATTTTAAAAACAAAAAATATAAACAGCAAATTTTGGAAAGGACAACAATACGGCAATAAAACAGATGAACTTCATTAAAAAGCAATTGTTACATCACAGCATTTGCTGCATTTTTGTGGACATACGTAACAATGCTTTTTTCTTAAGTGGGTCCACTGTAAGAACTATAAGTACACTGTGGCCAAACTCACTGTGTTGGCAACAGTGGGAAAATGATGTCCACGCCATCATCGAAGATTGCGTTAGCTGACAAAAATTTTTGCGTCTACACAATTTGGAAGTTACACTATATAACGTCTAGAGTGTGGACTAATACCTGCAATGTTTTGGTGGGCGTACTTTTCCCCTCCATGATATAGTTGAGCGCGACAAAATGTGAGCAGCAGTATGCCGTCCCTGATCATTTTTTATACGTGCTGAATTGAAACAAATATTGCCTGAGTTTGTCGTAGAAGCAAAACGAAACAGATTTAATATTTAGAAGCATCAGAATAATCATTTTAACTTGCAACTTGTTTGCAGATGAACGGCGACCGTCAAAGACACTAACGTTGAGGTGCGGGAAAGAAAAAAAGAAAATGGCAAAAGTATGGTTTATTTTGAGATAAATTTGCGCTGAAAGTAAAAAGGGATTTGTTAAACGTCAAGGGACCCGATTTAAGTCTCCAAATGAAAATCAAACTCATAAAATTACAAAAACGTAAAGGAAAGCAGTTTTATTTATGGTTTTTATGACTGTTTTGGGTCGCTGCTGGTTCATTTTTGGAAGTCGAACATTTTCCTGATAAAGTTTACAGAGGTGATTGTTACACTTACGAAAAATCGCATTGCACAAAACGGTTGGCTTTCCCTTTTCGATATCGCTAAAATACGAGATTATCATAAAAGTTGGATTCAAGTCAAGATATAAATCTCGAGGTCTGCGGCAGCAAATGCTGCAGGTTAAATGGAAAGACTTAGTTCCTCGAGATGAACTCGCAACGATGATGAATACTGTGCGTGAAATTATGAAATAAGTCGATTGACCATTATGACCAACGATACAAAGCCGCCTATTGATCTTGGTGCCCAGTTACAAGAGAATTCCTGCAACAAAATGTAACCTAAAAGTAATGGGGTTTAGGTCTCCGTTTCTAGTATTTTTATTTTTATGGCTGGATAGAGAGAGGAATGAAGGTAGTTTTTTATGTTGCAGAACTTTTAAAGAAAAAAGACTTGAATGGTTTCGAAGCTTTTGTGTGGCTGCGGCAGAATTTATTTTCAAACAGGCCTACCTTACCTAGAAGTAAAGCCAGTGTCGACTACAATAATTTGGATTGGATACTAATAATAATATTTGTCATCATCCTTGCAACAATTGCTGTGCTCAAACCACCCTCAAATTGCAACGATATAATTAGGCTATCGACAGTAATATTTTCCACCGTTTTTGTGACAACCATTGTTCGCGCATAATTATCCGTCTGTGCGCTAAATCATCCCTCCAGACTTGGCATGCCGTATTAGCAGCTATTACTCTTGGTGTTTAATAACGTAGTTGTCTTTTGAAAACCTGAAAATGTTTCGCTTGCATCGATATTGGAATGTAACACTTGAGTTTTTCCTTGAAGTGCTTGGTTCTCATGCGTCTTTTGCGACAATACTGCTGCCATACTGTAATACATTTTTGTTGTATCAGCTTTGTTGTGTAAGCTAAAAGATTTTGTTTTAGTTTTGAACTGTTCAGATTTGATATCCTAATCTGATTTGATATCCTACTTTATCGAGTAAGATGTTTTATTTTTTAACAAATTTTGAATTCGAAAATGCCCGGTGCCATAAGGTGGGGTTTTGGAAAAAAAGTTAGGGTCAAAATATTTTTTCGATTATGAACATGACGTCGTTTTAAGGTTGCACGTGTCAATTGAAATTTTGGGGGGTCAAATTTTTGTGAATATGTCGTAACTTCGGAACCACTTGCCGTAGCTCAACAAAATTGGTGTCAAAATGATCAGAAGATATGATTTCCTATTTGTCTATTACAAGGGTGTGCAACCCACGGCCCGCGGGCCACAATCCGGCCCTCCAGGCCAGTCAATGTGGCCCTCGACGATGGCAGGACAAAATTTTTTTTTTTTTAAGTGGATTTATTTAGCTATTTGTACCGTCTTTAATACACGGGTTGTGTTTAGCATTTTATAATTTTATACATATTTGACTAAAAACAAGTTATTTGAACAAAAAACTGTTTTAGTCAAAATTTTAGACTGATGCAGCGCACTTTTGTTTTACATTTGCAAGACTTCAACAAAACTTTATGTCAACAGAAAAAAGAAACAATTTTATTTAAATCAAAATCGATTTATTTGTAGTGCCCAGCAATGAGGCAATAAACAGTACGGTGGGTCGTTTTTAACTTTTTTTCGAAATTTACGAACGGCTTGTGATGAAATATCAGCTGTTAAGGGAGGTGCATCTTCTGCCCCTGCAGAGGGGTCAAAGTTGCAATTTTTCAAAAAAGTATGGAATTTGACATTTCGATTTGATATAACTGTTTTTATAGGTTTGTTTATGGCTAGCTATAATTTGGTAGTTGGATGTACCTAGAACATTCCTGTGCTAGAGCAAGTTCGATGTTTAACGTTTACTGCCCCCGCATTGATAGTCAATATGATGAACGTTTACCGAATAAGTGTAGTTTTAGAGTAAAGTTGCTCATGACATGAGTTTAAAACCGGCGCGTACTTTAGGCGAACCTAGGCAGCCGTCTAGGGCATTATTCTTCAGGGCATGCTTCAGGGGCATCAAAATGCTTTTTCGGGGGCATCAAAATGTTTTTACCAAAACATTGTCGCTTTTATTGCTCGCTTATTTGGCTAAAAATTAACTATGTATGCAAGGGGCATCAAAATTAAAGCTTGCCTACGGCATCAAATAGCTTTGCGCTGACCCTGCATGATTTGCTATCACACTTCATGATCTGGTTCAAAGAAATTAAACATATTAAAACCAAAATAGAATTAAAAGAAATTAAACAAATTACAACCAACAATGCTCCAGATACTTCGACAAGTAGTGACACAGACTACGACCGCGATGCAAGCTCAAGTGACAGTTTTTTGGGCTGTTTCTTCGCACAATTTAAGCGACGAAGATCTAGCAATGTGCTAATGTCGATAAAGTAGAGGAATTCTTTTTTGTCTCGCCCCCACACACTGTTGATGCGAACGCTTTTATGCATGAAGAACTTACAAAACTTGTAATTCATTACAATAATGCTCTTCCTCATAGTCAGGAGCGTAATTATGGAGGAGGGCATTGTGCCATGCCCCTGCCCCTTTTTTGACTATGTCTTTTCGTAAAAAAGAACAAATCAATGGTGCCAAGTGACTGAAATTCCGGTATGCTAGACTCTTTTGATAGTTTTCGTAGTTTATGGCCAGGGGCGGATCCAAAGAGGTAGAATTAGAAATATGCATCACCCCACCAGCTATTTTCAAAAATGTTTTTGATGAATATGCTACAATTTTTCATAATTTTGAACCACTTTGAAGACAATTCGTCTTACGCTTTAAGCATGCATAATCGAAAATGTGCAAACAAAATGCATCCTTTGTCGACGCACTCGAATCAAAATCAAAAAATTTAAACAAAATTTTCCTGAAAATTATTCAAAAAGCACTAAAATAGCCAGTACAACATGCGAATTTTTAAAATTTTTCTAAGGGAACATGCCCCCGGACAGTGGCGTACGCGCGGGGGAGGTTCGGGGGTCAAAACCCCCCCATTGACGATTGAAAAAAATAAAAACCACTCTTTTTGGAATGATCCGCCTTTGTTTATACAGAGATTGCCGAAATTGCTGTTAATGTTTCTGTGCTATCCAACATGCTTAAATTAATCTCGAGAAACCTTCATTGTGATGCAATAATTCCGGTAGTCAAACTTTTCTGGTGGGCTGTGCTTGAACCAAAGAATAACTCAAAAAGCAAGCCCGGACAAAGTCAATGGATATTGTCAAAGGAGCCGCGTTGTGATGTCATAAATCCATTGTTCTCAAGGACTATCATGGCTGGACAACACAACGTTCCAGCGCAGAAAACATTCTTAGAACAGAATGAACGCAAGGCAGGCAGATGTTCCGCTTGTGACGTCATAATTTTGAGTTAACTAAACCAGCCAGGAGAGGTTAACCATAGACATCGCTATCGGCGCGGGAGGTTTTTGGGTTCGATTTCTGGGCCGGTACCGGCCGTAAGCTTAGTGGTTAAGCGCACAGACTATCGGTGCGGAAGGTCTGGGGCTTGATTCCCGAGCCAGTCAAATCGGCACAGTGTCTGCAACGGCTCGCCACCACTGCAACGTTTCTGTGTTCACCAGGCGCTAAGTCGCGGAGATGGGCCCCAATGGCGTATGCAAGGGAGGGGGCTGGGAGTCAACCCCCCTTCGCGATTGCGGAAAAAATGAAACCTTTCTTAATTTTGAAACAAACCGACTTTTCTTCGTGCGGAGCTTGCCGAAATTGCTGTTTTTTCTGTTCTGTCCAACTTTCTAATTTAACCTCGAGAAACTTTCATTACGATGCGGCAGATGCGATATGCAACAATACCGGTAGTTCAGCTTTTATGATACGTTTTGCTTGAACTGCATTTTTGTCATTGATGCTGCTGTGAAGCAGTTGGTAAGTAGGAGTTTCCTTAAACACGGTGTCTCTGCAGTAGCTATGGCTGCACACAAATTTTTTTTCTAAAAAATTAAAATAAATCTTCGCTGTCTCCTTTCATTACATTCGCTGTAGTACCGAAGCGTGGTAGCGAGTCGGAGATGGAAACCGGTCGGGTCGACCGGCACCGATCGGGTCACCGGTCAGGTCACCGGTCCGGTTGAGATTCTTTGACCGGCCGGTCAAGCCGATCAAAAAACCGGTCAAATTCTCCTTCCTTGCTACTAAAATACACCTAAACATCAATTGAAATATACATACCGATTTGTGCTTTTAAATAGTTTATGAAAAACGGCATTAACAAATCACACCTGAAAACAAAAGTTTGTTTTCTGTTTCCTTTCATTCAAATGCTTTTTTTATTACATGAAATTTTACGCGTTCAATACATCATCATCATCATCGTCACTATTTATTTGTCCAAAAGTATACACAATATACAAAAGGAAAATAAATACAATACAAAAAACAGGACAGGGAGACTGCGAAGGGACCGTGAGGTCTTCGAGTCAAGCAGCCACCCTAAAAACTAAATTATTGATTTTAATAGCTGGCAATTCAATGGTTGCAGTTCGTGGACAATCGTAGATAATTAATAACTGAATAATCTAAAAGATAAATTAATAAATGATCGTGGCATTTACAGCGACACTGCCGCTCGCTGGAGAGTGAAGGCTACTTCATAAAATGGAAACTGGCTAATAACTCTTCAAAAAGAGATTTTTCAATGATTTTTTGAATTTCTTTAAGTTAAATTTTCTCATTTCTAAAAGTGTTGAATTCCATATTTTTACCCCTTTATATTTGATTGAGCTTTGTAACTTCGAAAATCTACACCTTGGTATGTGATAATTGAGACCACAAGCTTGCGTGCGAGTTGCAATGGAGTGACAGGTATTAACGTTTGTGAAATAGCCCGGAAAATTAATCGGTAGATTATTGTTGAAATGACGATGAACGAATAAGGCTGTTTGAAGTTTAATCATGTCGTCGAGTTTGAGGATGTTCAGCGATTCATAAACACTGGAACTAGAGTGTCTCCAATGTACACCGGCTAGAAGTTTAACTGCTTTATTTTGGAGAATGCGAATAGAGTTAAGATGGGTTGAAAACGTTGAGGTCCAGATCGTGATGCAGTAGATCAGATGGGAGTTAAACATGGCATGATAAAGTTGAGTTAATACGTTTTTAGGAAGAAATTTTTTGACTTTAAACATTATTCCTACAGAGCGAGAGAGTTTATTGTGAAGAAGTTGTATGTGGGACTTGAAGTTGAGGTCAGAATCGATTTGTACCCCAAGGTACTTAGCTGATTTACAGACACTTATCTTTGCATCATTGTACAGAATATCTTTATTTTGAATTTGCAGCTTGGAATTACTCGGTATTAATAGGGCAGTTGATTTTTTGGCGTTAATACAAAGTTTATTAGCTTTCATCCAGTGGTAAACTGATATCAGTTCAGTATTGATGTCGTCGATTAATTCAGTTGGACTTGAAGCACTAAAACTAAGACAAGTGTCATCAGCCAACACAATAGATGTAGCGGATGTACTATTAACCAAATCATTAATATAAAGCAAAAATAATAAAGGACCCAGAGTGGAGCCCTGGGGAACCCCCGATTTAATTTGGAAAAGATCCGAATGCTCTATTTCGTCTACCATGACAAATTGTTTCCTAGATGAGTTAAGTAGATCATTAGCAATACCTCTTATTCCGCAGTGTTCAAGTTTTTGGATTAATATATCGTGGCTGACTGTGTCGAAAGCTTTTTTAATATCTAGAAAAACTAAGCCAGTGTGTAGGTTAGCATTAATGTTATCACATGCGGTTGTAATTACTTCAGTAACTGCATGTATGGTAGAGCATCCTTTACGAAAGCCATATTGAGGCGGTGCTAGAATCGAATGTTTGCAGATAAAGGAGTTTATTCTTGTAAATATCAATTTTTCGAAAATTTTAGAGAAACACGTCAATAGGGAGATTGGTCGATAATTTGATGGGTTACGCTTTTCTCCAGATTTGTAAATTGGAACTACTTTGGCAATTTTTAAACTGTCTGGGAATATTCCGAATAAAAATGCCTTGTTTATCAATTGTGAAAGAGGCTCGGAAATGATATCGGCAGATGACTTGACTATTTTAGTCGGAATGTAGTCAACGCCACAACTTTTATTGGATTTTAAATACATAATGGCGGCAAATGCTTCAGCCAGATCGGTAGGCTGCATAAAAATTGAATCTGTAACTCTTTTCGGTAAATAATGTTTGAAGTCGCTTGTATAAGATGTAAGATTTAAACTATCCAAGATAGAGTCAGCAATGTTAGTAAAGTGTTTACAGAATTCATCAGCCATAAGTTTTGGATTCTGAATAAGAGAGCCGTCAATTCGGAGTTCACTGGGGGTCGCTTTGGACTTTTTTGTTGAGTTTGAAGGAATAAGAGTTTTAACGGCTTCCCACATTTTACGTCCATCGCCTTTACAGTTTGAAAATTCACGAGCAATATATAATTTTTTAGCCAAACTTTTAACTTTCGTCAGCTTGTTGGCGTAGGTTTTATATATCACTTTGAAGGCATTGCTACCTTGCAAAAAGTGCGTTTTGTACATTTTTTGTTTATTTCGGATGGATATTAAAGTTCCTTTGCTAATACATGGTTTGTTTTGTATAGACGTTGTTTTTTGCGCGACAAACACTTTATAGGGGCATGCTGATCGACAATCCGTTTGTAAGAATTGGTAAAGTAATCAAAGACGTTGCTGAAATTTTCAGCAGTAATTTCAGTTAGATCTTTGAGGAAACGATCAGCAAACTGTTCAAAATCGTTGTTAAAATTTTCACTTGAGAAGTGACTCATATCTCTTCGCAGTATTTTCCCAGATCGACATTGTTTTCGTTTTATGTTGATAGTAGCCACTACCGTAGTTAAGTAATGGTCGGTGAGATCCGTTCTAAGTATTATAGGGAACAAACGACGAGTTAAATCATTAGTTATTATGTGGTCAATTGTTGTCGCGGAAGTTTCTGTAACACGAGTAGGTTTAGTTATGATAGGGAAAAAACCCTTGCAAGTCAAAACATTGATATATTCTTGCGCAGCTGTGGATCGGTTTGAGGTAGATATGTCAATATTAATATCTTCGAGTATATACGTGCATCTGTTAGTTAGCATGGGATTACAGAAAGCCTCATCAACCTTACTAATGAATTCAGGTATATTAGTATTAGGATGGCGGTAGAGGACAACAATGTTAAAAAATTGGTTATTTCTCCGGTCCTCAGCGCTCAACCAAATATCTTCACAATGCTCAGATCCTATCCAGTTGTGCTGTACATTATAGAAATTAAAATGTGTAGAAATATAAACACCAACACCGCCAGAGTTTCTTCGGGTACTGCTAAACACAAACTCGTAGTTTGGTATATTAATGTTGACTAAAGGTGAGGTTTTGATTCGACTTTCAGATAAGCAAATTAGGCTACATCAGGCTTGGGTGAAAATTCATTAAGTATTTCAAAAAGTTTATCAAAGTTTTTTTGCAATGATCGAATGTTAATATGTAAAAAGAACAATGAGCAGTTATTTTTAGTTTCAGTTATATTTCAGTTACATGTAGTGACAAAGTTAGTGTAAACTGCAGTTTGTTATTATGTTTATTGAACACTGAACGTAAACCTTCAGTAAAAAACACCGGTCGACCGGGCCGGTCAGTGACCGGTCAACCGGCGTAGATTTCGAATTTTACCGGTCGGGTCGAAAAAATCTTGACTGGTTCCATCTCTGTAGCGAGTGGCGGGGTCCGACACCGCGTTTTAGCGCTTGAGCAACACTGGTCCGAAGAAACGCCACAGCCGTAGGAGCCGTTGGCTACACTATGTCCGATTTGACCGGCCTAGGAATTGAACCCTAAATCTTCCGCATAGATAGCGCCATCTTGAAAACTACGCTGTAACAGCCCGTGATGACGTATTTTACGTCATCACGATGTGACGTCACTGAAACCCCCCATTGAAAAATCCTGCGTACGCCACTGCCCCCGGACCCCCCCAGCGTCTTTTTGGTTTCGCATTCAGCTTCAAATTAGTTTTGCCATAAAAAACTACGCTTGAAAAAATGTCGAAATAATGCCTCCCACTTTACTTTAAATTTCTTGCTACCACCACGCCATTGCCAGCAATAGGCACAATAAACCTTTTTGTACTAAAGCGATACCGATAATAATCAATGGCTTCAAAAAACTCTGGGCGATACCGGTAATTGATAAATCTCAATTTCCTAAAGCGATATCGATACATTATCGCCGATAAATGTTGCGGTATGTTTTCAATATGCTTGACGAAGTTTTTTTTGGTTAGTCAAATTGCAAAAATGTTTTTTTTTTAACAAAAATTTGTTTTAAATTACAACTAGACTTTATGGACACCATGTATTTTTTCCATAGCGCCAACTCATTAACTTTGAACACTGTTGGCGTAAAGAATCGATCATCGCGATAATTTATCGGCGATAACAAAATGTATTGCAAAAGCGATATCGGTAATAGATAAACTAAAACTATTTTGAGCAATAAGGATAATCGGTAATAAATTAGCGCCGAGTAAATAATCGCGCGATTAGCGGGATTAAACTTGCTACCATACTAGGTCTATTAAACGTTTTAATAAGTTTTAGGTTTTCTGAGGCTTTGTTCAGCACTGGTAACAGCGACAACGCATTTTTTAAATTCGAGGAGCAAGGCAAGCGAGCTCTTATTACCTTTGAATTAAAAGTACATCGTTGTGAAAGGGAGAATGCCAAATGAGCTTGTGCCGTTCTAATCAGCAGCCACCCGGTATATAGGCCTATATCAAATGCAATAGACTCAACTTTGGGCCCCCCAAAATCCTTGAAAGGGCCCCTGTACCAAGCTTTCGATATAAAATGTTTTGGGCTTTTCCTGGGGTAACAGCTCACAGATCAGTGTCTCACCCCAATGCGAATACTGTAGCATAACATACGCGTCGTCACTGTGAAAAAACAAAAGGTATAATTTTAAGACAATTAAAAAGCCAAATTATAGCCCGTTTAAGGAGGAAAAATAAAGCCGCTGTAAATCTCAAAACTGGACGTTTCGACAACAAAAATTCAGCTGTCATCATCAGCAGTGTATGCAAGGCAGTACAAAACTGTAAGAACTAAAATTTACAATTCTAACTTAAAGTAATAGCATAACCTAAGCAACGGGTCAAAATAAGTAGTATAATTATAAAGTCATAAACCAAAAGTTAATAAAAAGACTGACGGAGTTAAATTAACAATTAAATAAGTACAGAGGGGCGGATTTGGAGTCAACGTTAAGCAATGGCTCATATTTTTGAATAAAAAGTGACTCAAGAATTAATAAGCGTGCAGAATCACCAGAGCTACTAAGAATGTTCGGTTTGGCAAAGTCCACTTTATGGTCAGGATTGTCCATTAAATGTCGGCACACCTCGGATTTATCCAAACTGGAATGCTCCTTAAGTCTGTAAATAAGATTACGTCTAGTGCGTCCTATACAGCTAGAACCACAAGAACACGTTAATTTATATACAACCCCATATTTCATCAAAGTCTTTTGCTTATCTTTCAGACGAAAGTTGTGTCCGATGTTCCAGGTGGTGTCGATAATCCGTAGAATAACTCGGTTCCATGTCTGCTTTTCCACTAAGGCGGACAGCTCTTTCTTGAGTAGCATTGATGCTTTCATAAGAACTACAGATCTTGTAAGCACGATCGAGCAAACAATTGACCAAGTTATATTTATACCGGCGTGATACAAAGCTGCTCCATTTGGAATATAATCCGGTATTGGTCGGTTTGCGAAATGTACTGGTTGTAACTGTCGTTAAACTGTTATCTACTGAAACATCCAAAAAATTAATACATTTGTTATTTTGAACTTCAGTGGTAAATTTATGTTACGATGTCCTTCATTCAAACTGTCACAAAATATTTTAATGGAATCAAGGCTATCAAAAACAGCAAAGCAATCATCCACATACCGGTAAAAAATTGATGGCTGATGATTTGAAAGCGTTCTCGACAGAGCTTTGTTTACTAAATGGTTCATAAGGACATCAGCCATAAGACAACATAAACTGCCACCCATAGCCACACCGTCAGTTTGCTCAAAACGTTTTCCATTGAATGAGAAGGCACCTCCTTGAACTGCCCATTTTAACAATTTCCTCATGTTATTTTTATCTATTCCTTTAAGAACAAAATCTGTGTCATCAACTAAAAAGCAATGTTCTTCCTGGCCTACCGGACGGGAAGTCATGACGACTTCCTCTTGTTGGGTCAGAGGCTATAACAGCACTCCATCACCAACAGTGCAAAGCACTCCAGTAAATATTTACTTGTAAATAAATATTTAGTGCAAAGTATTTACTGGAGTGCTTTGTACTGTTGGTGATGGAGTGCTGTTATAGCCTCTGACCCAACAAGAGGAAGTCGTCATGACTTCCCGTCCGGTAGGCCAGGAAGGACATTGCTTTTTAGTTGTAGCTCTTCACTCTGGTCACGTAAAGAGTTTGACTGAAATGGTGCCGTAGCCACACGAGTGAATTGCGTACCACAAAGGTTAAATTCTTTAAGAAATACAGTATTTACCCGAAGGGATGAGTGATTCGAACAAGATTATCCGTCCCGGAAGATGAATGTTTCTCACCTGAGGGCGGCTGATAAAGGCTGATAGCCAGAAACAGTGCTGTCTCGCTCTACGATCTGTGTCATCGTCGAATAATTTATCCAATATTAAATTAATAGTATAATGAACCGGTATGTTAGTAAAAAGGCTAATTACATCAAAGGAAACCATTTGCTTATTGTGTAAAAACTTATCTTTCATGTTATTGACGAAGGTGAATGAATCTTTGAGATTCGTCGGATGCTCTCGAAGAAAACCGAGGTTTTGTGAGAGCAACTTCGCGCACTCCTGATTGTAACTTCCGGTTGCCGATAGAGTGGGTCTAAGTGGAACTGTCTGCTTATGTATTTTAGGTAGGCCATACATAGCCGGTAACGAGGTTGCTGATGGATAGATACGCCTGTAGTCATCTTCCTCAAGAAGCTTTTTAGATTTAAGGCGTCGCAGGAACCTTTGAAATCTGCTGAGATTAGACAAATTATTGTCTGATTTAACGCGAGAGAACTTAGTCTTATCATCAAGAATGTGAAGCATGATAGTCACTCTTATTCATAATTACTACTACGTTTCCTTTGTCGGGTTTGGGTTATGCTATTACTTGTAGTTAGAATTGTAAATTCTAATTCTTACAGTTTTGTACTGCCTTGCATGCTCTGTTGATGATGACAGCTGAATTTATGTTGTCGAAACGTCCAGTTTTGAGATTTACAGCGGCTTTATTTTTCCTCCTTAGGCTATTTTCGTTCCATATTTATTGCACAGCCCGTTTGTTACAATACGAAACCCATCTGGAGCCGCAAAACTATCGTCAGGTCCAAAAAATTCAGTTATTTTAAAAATGATTCCTCAAAAGAGGTCTTTGTTTATATCCAAAAGGAGTCCAAACTGGGGGTTCGCATGCGGTTCTGGAGGCGCAGGTTGCCGACCCCTGTTCTGGAGGCGTTCTCTAGGCCTACGAATAAAATTGTCCAGAGCGCACTTTTTCGTTCGCAGATGCTCTTGTGACTGCATCATAATCTGGAGATCGGGCGCATTAGCTTTCAATTGACAACATGGCCAGGAAAGAACCAATCGGTTGGCCGAGTGGATGGAGCGTCTGCTTCTGGATAGGTAGATTCGGGTTTCATTCCGAGTAAAGTCAAACCAATGACTTAATAATTGGTATTCACAGCTTTCTACTATACATTTAGCTTTAAAGGGATAGTGTTAAGCAAGCTGTCAAGTTCGCTTGTCGTGCCGTTGAGAAAATAGTTAAAGCCTGATTCACACTTGCGTCGTTATCGCGTCATATGACGATGCTGACGCAATAATGACGCGTACAAACGATGGCCAATTCACTGTGAACGATTTCGCGCGATAACGACGCGTTATAGAAACGACAGCTCGACAGAAAAACTTGCTTTAAACGACGTTCCGACGAGGTAGAACCGAGTTCCAGGGCCGTCGAGCAAAAATCCGGGTCCCGGGGCAGAGATACAATGCGGGCCCCCTCGGTACCAAAATTTGACTCTCTAAAAAAAGAAAAAGTCTTGACATCGCGCAGGCGTAGGCAGTGTGCGAAGTAGAAAACTTTTACTGGGGGATGTTTTTGTCTACAATTTTGCCTGAATTCTGAACCCAAATAACAAGACTAATGTTGCGAAAATGGTATTTATTGTTCATGGGGTGACGCAGGGGCGTAGCAAGAAATCTTAAAAGGAGGGGGAAGCATAATTTACCATTTATTTTAACATAATTTTTTTAGCACAGCTAATTGAAGCAGATTAAAAAAGAAAAATTTTGGGGGTCCGGGGGTATGCTCCCCCGGGAAATTTTTGAAATATTACATGCTGTAATGACTATTTTAGTGCTTTTTCAACATTTTTCAGGCAAGCTTTTTTTAAATTTTTTAACTCTAAATCTAAGTACTTCACCAAATATGGTGCATTTTGTTCGCACATTTTCAATTGTACGTGTCTAAGACGTAAGGCTTATTGTAATCGAAGAGGTTTGAAATTATGCAAAATTTGTATTTATCAAAAACATATTTGAAAAAGATTGGTGAGGTGAATGCATACCCCTCATCCCACTCACCCCCCTAGATCGGCCCCTAGCCATAAGCTACAAAAGCCATCAAAAGATACTAGCGTATTTCAGTCACTTGGCACCATTTGCTCTTCATTACTAAAAGGCAAAGTCAACAGGGGAGGGGCCATGGCAAATGCCCCCCCTAAATACGCTTTTTGGGCGATGTCATTGGTCAATGACCAAATTAAAACAGTGGTGGAGGGCGTACTGCGTGTTTGCATACTACCAGCATGATGAACAAAAATTATCAACGGTACAATTTCGAAAACTTTATAAGCTTCGAAAACTTTATACGCTTCGAAAACTTTATAAGGTTGCCTCAAGTGCCCATTTGCCCCAAGTGTCCGTTTACGCTAATATCTCTATATCTCCAAATGCCCATTTGCCTTAGTGCCCATTATTTCCTCAAATCCCCATTTGCCCCGGCGCCCACTTCCCCCAAATGCCCATTTGCCCCAAGTGCCCAAGTTTCCGGGACTCAAATGTCTGTGACCCAGCATTTGTCCGGGACCCATACTGTCTAATTCGCTCCCTTGCAGTCTTACAAACTGTTTCTTGCGATTCTATTCCCGACTTTTCAGCGTCTCGTCAACAATATTGTCTTCTCGTTGGTTTATTCCGCTCAATGAGCTTTATGTTTAACATAGTGACGTCACAAGAGCATTTTCGGCTTTTGGAAAAAAAAAGTTTCAGACTATCTTCTTGAGAATTAATGGTCATGTAAAAATTACTAGTTAAAATGAGCGTACAAAATTTAATAGAGAGAAATTCAGCAAGGGTGAATGATATTGTTATAAGCTGTGTTCTAAGCAAATGGTTTCTTTGTGTGACTACTCATTAGCAAATTACGGTTATACTCGGTTGTCTAGAATAGTGAAACCACCAAACAAAATGTTTGTGATGCTAAGGATTAATTGACCGGATTCATCGGCAATGTGCATTTTTTATGTCTACAGACTGAATTTTACGTTGACGACGGCATAATATCTTTTTAGTCTTAAACCTGGCGCAGCTGCAGAATTACATGATTTCAGTAGCGAGAAGCTTAGGCTACCTTTGTTTTGCATAAATTGATTGGCTATAATGAAATCCTACCACTTCTTCAATAAAAATGGCCAGTTAAAAGTGTGTTTGACGGTATTATATGTACAAGATTTCGAGTAAAAATTTCAGTGAGTGAATTGAATTTGAATCTAATCCACCAAGATCTAAGACCAAATCAAACGTAATCAGAAAAATCTTAAGACGAACGTCGTCTTACTTCAGGGATGTCCAATCTGCGGCCCCCTTGATGTGTGGATGCGGCCCACTTCTGACTCTGCACTTAATGCGTGGATGCGGCCCACTATCGACTCATCAACTTCAAAGTCTGTATTTACAGTGTAAACTGGACGTCGGAGTCGGCGAAGACTGGACGTCGGAGTTTAACAGCTCAGATGGCCGAGTGGTATAGAAATAAATAAATAAAATAAATAAATAAATAACTGAGGTTATTTTCAAATTATATTGAACAGAAAATTCAACGGTAATTGAGGGAGACTGCGAAGTGAGTTTTCGTCTCTCTTGAGCTGTAGCCTCAGGGTTTGATTCCGAGTCGGGTCAAACCAATGGCTTTAAAATTGGTATTCACAGCTTCCCTGCCTGACGCTCAGCATTAAAGGGACAGTGTGGAGAACAAGCCGGCAAGTTTACTTGTTGTGCCATTGGGAAAGGCACTTAGCGGGCTTCCCCCATCTTGGTGTGGTAGACAAATGGTTGGCAACTCCTAAGCGAACTCGTATAGCGCTTCGATCGCTTTCTCGTGATAGGAGGATAAACATGCAACTAAACAAAAAAAAGGCCTTTTTTTGGTCTTTATCCAAAACTTCAGTGAAATCTAGACTTTTAAGTCAGTGAAGACCTTTTTGTTTTTTTTTAGGTCTTCACCCACAATTTTAGTAGGAACAAGACGCTTATTTGTGGCTTTGCGGCCCAGTCAATATTTTAGTCTGCAATGCCCAGTCAATATTTTAGTTCACGAAAAAGGTTGGACATCCCTGTCTTATTTGACCTTCAAAAAAAATCTTATTACGAGTGAGCTTCAAACCAACGCCCGCACCGACCAGTGCGTATCACTAGCCCAATGGTTGCGGTTAGTCTTTACCAGAGACGCGGCCTTAAGTTAACCACTCCGCCATTGTAATCTGATGCATGCCGGAGCAGCGGAATTTCTCGTTCATCATCCCCAGTTTTGCCAACATTGTAAGGCAAGAATCCGCTAAATCATGCTTGAAAATCCGCTAAATGATTGGTTGAAATCCGCCAAAAAATCCGCTAAAATTCAAATTTGCTGTACCACCAAATTTCATTTGTGGGTCACAAATTCTTTCACTCAATCAAGACCTAGGGGAGTTCTTAAATTTTTTTGTCTCGTTTACCCTTTACCAAATAAAAAAAAAAGTATAATTTAGCCCCAGTGAAACACCATTACTTTTCAACACATAAAATTGAAGTTTGCTTCAGCTTATAACTTAGTAAATTTACCCCCTCGGTGAGTAAAATTTAACCCCAGGGGGTAAATTTATCCCCGGTTAAGAACCCCTGACCTATAGCATATCAGCAAGAATAATCACAAGAGATTTCAAACATTAAAAACATAAACTAATAGTCAATATTAAGCCTATATACCTGTTGAAACAAAAGAATGTCAAAAGAAATGAAAGCAAAGAAATGAAAGAACAGCAACCAAAGCGGTAAGCAAGCAATTTTCAAAAATGCAGCAACACAGAACACTACTAGCAATGAGAGTCAATGCAATTCTCACAGCGTTGTTCATAACGCAAAGTATAGCTGATAAAATTATGGCATCTTGCGATTATTGGTACCATAATTATGTATTGGTACCGGTAACAAACACTAGAAGCCACTACAATCAGTCACAACTTCATCATTAAATGAAATCTTTCTCGTATTAGCGGTAACCCATAATTTCGTAAATCATATACTGGTAACATAAAAAGCCTACGAAATCATAAGCAGCATATTTTTCACCAGTTGCACTAAGCAGTAGGTCTACCTTGTAGCCCTAAAAATAAAACCAAAGCATATTTCTAAAATGTTCATTGATACGTAGAAGCACACTAAGTTAACTGGTTAATACCGGGAAGTCTTTGACGAAAAATATGATGAGATAACCAGCTGCTAACTAACTACTGCTATCAGCTGCAACACTACTATTACAAAAAAAGTTAAAAGCTAGTCGCTCATCCGGCAAAGCCACAGCCCTTTGCTAGCCACTTGTACCCCCCTATACTTGCACACTAACTTGCAAGTTGCAACTTTTTTTTAAAAGCAGCTTTGAAGCGGATTTTATATCAAAGTTTAAATTAAAGTTCGTACCACGGACTCACGGACTTTGGTTAATATTTCATTGTAAAATGTTTTTTAAAAATCCGCGAATTTGAAAAAAATCCACCAACACTTGCCTAGAAATCTGCTAAAAAATCCGCTGTCCGCCAAATGCAAAATTTTTCCACCAAATAGAAGCAAAATCCGCCAAATCTAGCGGATTTTCCGCCAAATTGGCAACACTGATCATCCCACTTTAAGCAGCCTGCCCATTATTTAGCTATTATGACTGTGACAACGGTAATTATTCCATATTAATGAAGATTAAGCAATGAAGGCTTGCTTTGTGTACCGAAGTCTATTTATGAAATAAGAGGAGCCGATGTAAGTCTATATATATGAAAATACTACGGGTTAAATGGTAGACCTTGAAGACTTACTAAATAAACGCTGTAAAAACCAATTCTACTAGTTATCCTTCTAGCTAAATTAGGCTAAGAGGGTGATTGAGGCTTACTGGTAAAATTCAATGTAGAGATTTTCAATTAATAATTTGAACTAGAATCTAACCCCCCAAGATCTTAGGCCAAATCAAACGCAATCGGAAAAATCTGATTACGAGTAAAGATAAATTCAATTTCGAGTAAAGTTGGAAATACTATAGGCCTACAGAGCAGAGAGCTGAATAGGTCAAGTGAGACATCCCGGGAGCTAAGGCACTATACTGATTCTAAGTTTAGCCTACAATGCGTAATAGAAATTAGTTTAGTGAACCCAACTCTTAAACAAACACACTAGGATCATGCCTTGTCGAAATCTATTTGAATAAATGCATATTGAAGATGCCGTTTTGGTGGTATTTGTAAAGCGGTATATTCGAAGTAAGTATTCTTATTTTTTACGTACAGTATAATCCTAGTCTGGACAGCTTTGTATTTGACTTTCGTCCAGCAGCGACTCCTAGAAAAGAATGGAGCGACTTGGAGGTCTTTGCAATGAGCTATGGGCAACGTATGACCTTTTGAACAAACAGCATTGATAGGTTCTGTTATCCTAGCTGAGCAATAGGAGCACAAGGACGAAAAAGCCGTGGAATGTTAGGGAAAAACTGGCTACGGGACAAACGGGCCCTGGAGCTAATGAACACAAGGGCAATTGGTGACAGTGGAGGCTATTGGGCCTCGAAACAATTGAGGCACCAAGTAATACAGACTCAGAGGCAAATAACTATTAAGGCAGGACACTAGGGAAAATGGGCACCAGGAAAACTAGAACAACTGAATACTATAGATCAAATAAGCTCAGAGGCAATCGGGCTTTGAGACAATTAGTGCATGGAGCAATCATATTTAAGATGCGGAAACAAATCAAAGGGCTTCCGGATAATTGGGGAAAATGGAATTGAGACAATATAGACAATGGAACCATTGGGGCACCGAGCATATATGGGGCATTGAGGCAAATGGTTGCACTTCTGCGCACAGGGCACTATGGCTGCAAATAGGCACTAGGGTAATTAGGCACATTGGAAAATATAGGCCCTAGAGCAAGTAGGGTGCCACCAAGTTTAATTGCCACCAGGAAAATTGATGCTCTTGGGCAAACAAGCACTTGAACATTTGTCCCAGTGCCATTTGACTCAGTGCCCAATTGTGCCATGCCCTCTCCACCCCTTTGACTTTTTTTTTCAGTAAAAAAAAAACAAACGTCGCTAAGAAACTGTTTTGATGGCTTTGTAATTTATGCTCCTCCATACACTTTTAAAATTTTGCTATTGTGCCTCAGTGCTTTTAATTGACCTGGTGCTCATTTTCCCCGATGCCCCAGCAATAATTTAGTGCTCATTTGCCCCATGGCTCATTTTTCCTAATGTTCATATGCCCCAATGCCTCACACGATTCAGAGTCTTATTCGCCCTAATGTTTGTGCATATTTGTTTTGGTATCGGGATTTGACCCGGTGCTTCAAAAGCCCCTTTTTCAGTGCCCATTGTCTACTTGCTCAATCTCGATTGAACCCATTTGCCTAGTGCTCATTTGCTCCTGTTCCTACTGGGCCCGGTACCTCATTTGCTCAGTGTCGTTTAAAATGATCATGGTGCCCATTTTCCCCGGACTACCTTTTGCATGAAATACCCATTCGTCGCGATTGCCTAATTAGAGCCCATTTGGCTCAAATATACCATGCGAATTCGTCCCATTACAACAATTTCTTGGTGCCACAATAGTTCCAACGCCCATTTCCCCTGCTACGTTTTTGCCGAGGTGTTCATGCCCGTTTGACCTGGCAACACATTGCCCTAATTATTCGGAAGCCCGCTTATTGTCCTCATGCCTCAGTTGCTCGATCAACACGACTGCTAAGCGATTAAGATTGCTTGCACCATCACAACATGCGAGTTGCTGTTGCTGGGGTGCTAGCAATTCATCGAGAGCGCAAAAGCATCAGACCTACGCACATACAGTTTAATAGAAAAGGGGTGAAGTCATGCAAAACTTATGTAAAACCAGGGGTGCAAGGTCCACTTCAACAACCTATCAATTATATGCTGGGTGAAAAACGAATCGGGTAGCACAGACAAGCAGAAAAAGTTTTAATTGTATTTTATATGCACTGTAGGAGGTGAGCAGAGCGATGATGATAGAGATGAAAAGAGAGGAAGGATTAGGAATGCTGAGACGATGGATGAAGTGAGAGTGTGTAAGTCGTAAAATCCATTTTCATGATGCTTTGATAGGTTGCAGTTAGAGTGCAGAGAATGAAATACATTGCCTTTTAAGAAAAGAGCTTTCGCCACTTTTGAGCTCATGGTAGAAAGCAAAAACTCGACACTTAGTTATGCAACCAAATAAATGAGTAAGTGATTGGTGGAAGGAATCTCGTAATCAGATACTTCTGTAATCAGAAGCGTTGTTAGTTTTGACTGACACTCATTGACTTGGTGTTGGACTTTGAATCAAAGCTGCAAACTAAATGTATTTTCGCTTCACAGTAAAAATGTCAGTTCGATTTCAAGTTTTTCATTTTCAATTTTTCGACTAGGCCTACGAAGGCAATAATTTTTGCCGAGTTCATGCTAAATTCAAGCGGTTTTATAGAGTTTAGGCTGAGTTCCAAAATCAATGAGGTTTTGTCGGAATCGAGTTTGATTTGAGGTACCGGCATTCATATTTTAAGATGAAGTTCGAATTTGAAAAAATGTCCAAGCTCAAGTTTGATTCGCGGCGTTGTTTAAAAGCGGACTTTGTAATGATCGCGCAGTTGACTGATGTTACAGGTAAACACGTTTAAAGGTGTGTTTACACAGAATACGATACGATTTTCCGTATTAAAGTGACGTAGGCTACGAAGTAGTTTGAGGTTGAAACGCAAAGCTATGTCACGTTGCACGACATTTGAAAAAGAACCATAAAGCGCTTTGTAGAAAGACCCACACTCTAAAAAAGAAAGATTCGTTTATAATAACTTTTCGCAAAGATTTAAAAGAAAACTGAATTTTTCGGCAAATTTTCAGCCTTTTTCGATTCATGTCTAAGAAAAAAAGAAGAGCGAGTCTTTTGAAAGTTCAGAAGGAAATTTGCGTGATTTCGCCATGTTTTGCAACTGTCACGCACGCCACCTCCTACCGCGATTTTTTCATTTTTTATCGCTCGGCTGAGATTTTCAAAAAAGTGGCGCAACTCATGAGCAATATTGAAGATCAAGATCACTTGAAATATGTGACCTTGAAGATCAAGATCAGATCACCAAAGCGACCTGAACTTGTAGATCAAGATCAGATCACGTTCTTGATTTTAAGATCACGATCTGATCTTGAAGATTTCACTCAATATCACTAAGGAACAAAAAATGTCCAATATTTCACTCAATATCACTAAGGAACAAAAATTGCGGTCTTCGGCTTGTTTCGCGGTAAGAGTTCACATTTTTGTAAGTGCCCGCGTGCCGTATGAAATGGTCTCGCACGCCGTAGTTTGCCCAGCCCTACCTTGACCCGTTAAAGACTGGGTTAGCGCACTGTTGAATATATTGGTTATGCATTTGTGTAGTGACGATGGAGCGCAGGGAGTATCAGGAAGGAGAAAGGAGTAATAGTGGGAAGGAGGAAGGTAAGTTAAGCAAGGTTTACTGTTTTTGGCGATTATAAATGATCTGCTTTATCCATGCTCATTAAAACCGGATCCAAATTTGTTTAAGGGAGTTTGAAATTGAACATTTGCTTATGCTGCTGTTGTGCGGTCTCGAAATATTCAAGATTAATGCACTTGCAGTACTCAGTGTGTATAACTAAGTATGTGCTGTGTCAGCAATCTGCTGTCGGAACAGCAACAAGTTCGATGGCTTAGCCAGAGCCAACATTTAAGGACTGTGCTTTATTTTTAAACACTGCTTGAAGGTCACGCTTAGCAAGAAACAGGCTGTTGAGATTTAAAAATTTTTAAACAAAAAGTTGATTTGTGCATTTGACTTAACTATGGATGCATGTATTTGTTGTATGCATGAAATTGTTGTGCTCAATATGTAAAAGTAAAAACTCTAGTGGAGAAGCTTGAGCCTCCTTACGGATTCGTACCAATATAGCCACTGTTTTTGTTCAACCATGGGACTCTATTACAGATTTTTTATTTAATTTTAACTCGAAGTTATAACGATGCTATACATATATAGAATATGTAAACGTGGTTTTTTATGATGTTTTGTACCAATATGACGGCGCACTATAAGTATAAGCTATATTTATGCCAGTAGCAGAAGTACATGTCTATACATTTTGTTCAACAAATGTCCAAAATAGGTTTAACAGAATGATGGACCGTTAGACCGAGGGAGACGCAATGTAGAGCGGCGAGCTTGAAACAATCTAGTTCATGGAGCTTACGCTTTCTGTCACAACATAAGTTACCGCTGCATATTTTCTATTTATTCTGCTTTAAAGGTGACTGCTCGACTCAAAGCCCTCCCCTGAGATAAGGTCCACTTCGACCACCTATCAATTATATGCTGGGTGAAAAACGAATCGGGTAGCACAGACAAGCAGAAAAAGTTTTAATTGTATTTTATATGCACTGTAGGAGGTGAGCAGAGCGATGATGATAGAGATGAAAAGAGAGGAAGGATTAGGAATGCTGAGACGATGGATGAAGTGAGAGTGTGTAAGTCGTAAAATCCATTTTCATGATGCTTTGATAGGTTGCAGTTAGAGTGCAGAGAATAAAATACATTGCCTTTTAAGAAAAGAGCTTTCGCCACTTTTGAGCTCATGGTAGAAAGCAAAAACTCGACACTTAGTTATGCAACCAAATAAATGAGTAAGTGATTGGTGGAAGGAGTCTCGTAATCAGATACTTCTGTAATCAGAAGCGTTGTTAGTTTTGACTGACACTCATTGACTTGGTGTTGGACTTTGAATCAAAGCTGCAAACTAGATGTATTTTAAGTTAATTTGCTAATCTGGCGCTAAAAGCACTGATAAAAAACCAACGTTTCGACAGTGTAAACTACCTGCCTTCGATCAAGGTACAAAAAAGCAATGAAGACGAGTCAGCACTTTAACTACACCAAAGTCACGTGTTTAGAACAAAAACAAAGTCCTGTGATTAAATTTAAATGCACCAATTGAAACATCAAAACCAAGTAGATCAGCAGGACATCGCTGCGTCAAAGCAATGCCAGAAACCAAATTAATTAACAACGCAACTATGAAGCTTCTTATGCAGAACTGGAACGAACAATTGGAGCAAACAAATTTTGATATACATGAGGAAACGCTACAGAATCTCTGTCATTTAAACAATTATTTTGCGAGTTAATGAAATATGATTCGATAAGTTTTCGTTTAGCATAATCATTTTCAAGGTCAAGAATTTCAGAATTTTCCCAGTCAATTTCATGTTCCGATTGTATGGCGTGTTTTAATAATGCTGTTGAGTTCCGTTTTTTAAGTCTGACGTCACGCATATGTTCTTTTTTCCTGGTGACAAACCAACGCTTTGTTTCTCCAATATAACATTGGTTACAATCTGCGCATTTGATTTTATACACTGCGCCCTGGCGATGTTCGGCGTCAACCATGTCCTCGCGGGAAGAAAGCAAATTACCAATCTTTTGGGGGGTTTGAAAACAGTCTTAATTCCATGGGACTTTAGAACGAATTTTATCGATTCCCATAATTTAGGAATATACGGTAAGGTTGCCAAGCATTTGTGCAGCGGTGATGGAGCACAGACAGATCTTTGAGATGGAAGAGAGTAGTAATAGTGGAGAGGAAGAGAGTAAGTTAATACAAGGTTTAGCGTTTTTCACGATTATAAATGATCAGCTTTGTCCATGCTCTTTAGGACCGGATCCAGATTTGTTTAGGGTGGCTTGAAATGGAAAATATGCTTATCTTGCTGTTGTGCGGTTTAGAAATATCAAAGATAAATGTGATCTCAGTATGTATAACTAGAAACACTAGTTAAGAAGCTGGAGCCCACTTACGGATTCGTTAATGTTTGGTGCATGGTCTGGGGTTCGATTCCCGGATGTAGTGTCGTCAATGGCTCGCCTTCGACTCGACGTTTCTTCGGAGTTGTATTGCCGAAGCCCTAAGTCCGACAAATGACTCCATCATTTGGTACACGCCTCGGCGTAATACCGCCAGTAAAATGACGATTTGATTTTGAATTACGAACAGCTGAAAATTTGTTGTACACTGAATGTTGTGGTTTACGAAACCACGATAATGTTATGCATGCAATAAAGTCGGATCGTAATAGGGCTTACAAGTTGAATCGTAATGGTTTGTACGGTTTTTGCAAAATTGGAAGATTTTTCGTAGATTAAAATAATAGACTTTTTGCACGTTTGACCCTTTTCCAGGCGAAAGGAGAAAGCAGAGTGGTGAGAAAGTGGAGTAAAAAAGGAGACTTGGCGGGAATTTGAGGAAAGCATGTTGTTTGTTTACTTTTAACGTAATACAGTGTATTTTGAAGCATATTGTTGGAAACCTGCCACATGATTTAGTAGGAAAAGTGCAGTCTGTAGGTAACTGAAATCACTTTTTATTGCGGTATTTGACGTTTCAAGATGCTGAGGTTTTTAATTTTGATATTTTTATTGAGGAGTAACATCTTACAACATCACAAAATAAAAAAATGTTTTTCCTATTTTTTAGTTCATATTTTCTGCTAAAACTATATTTAAATTAAGTGCAACAAGATTATTATTATTATTATTATTGGCATATTTATCCTCCTATCACGAGAAAGCGATCAATGCGCTATACGAGCTCGCTTAGGAGTTGCCGGCCATCTGTCTACCACATCAAGATGGGGAATTCCGTTAAATGCCTTTCCCAACGGCACAACAAGTAAACTTGTCGGCTTGTTCTCCACACTGTCAGTTAAGTACTGAACGTCAAGCAGGGAAGCTGTGAATACCAATTTCTAAGTCATTGGTTTGACGCGACTCGGAATCGAACCCCAAGTCTACCGATTCAGAAGCAGACGCTCTATACCACTCGGCCATCTGATCGGTTCATAAGATAATTGTCATGACAAAATTATCACTGCTGATTGCTTGTCTGTTTTTATTCATTTTGATGAATGACACTTTGCCATTTTTGACTTTTATGCTTTGGAGTCCAATAGTATGACCTCCAAAATTGTAATGAGCAGGTGGGGGATAAACATTTTTTTGTGAAAACTTCATTCTTTTGAATTGTAGGTTGATAAAAGTCGCCGAAAAATAAAAAAAAAGATTACAAAGCCTTGCATTATTTTGCAACTGGTTGAGAAAGATGGCCTAAGTTGGCAGCAGTTTTTTCATTAAAAGATTTTGAAAAAGGATTTATAATCAGATTTTCAAAAATTGTACAGGGATGAGAATTGCAATAGAGGCGTTGAAAGAGAAGGGGAGAAGAGCGGCTGAGCGTAAGTCAAATTAAAAAGAAATTAGTGCAAGCTAAACCCGACGTTGATTGGAAATACAGTAAGCGCCAAAAAACTACCACTGTATTTGCCCGGCGTTACATTTTGTAGACTCTGACAAGTTCTAACGATACATATTCACTGTTCTGCCGCACACTTGCATGAAACCTTGCCAATTATTAGCAGTCGATAGCAGCTTATGTAGGCCATTTTTTACATAGGCCTAACCTGGCTGTTTTCACCGAAAATAAGTTAGACCTACTTGCTGGGTGCATTTTTACTTTAAAATCATGTGCTTTTGATTCAACTTTAATAAATGCTGTAATGTTTGCAGGTGAGAGTTTTTCGAAAGAGTTGTTGAGAAGAGTGAGAGAGCGAATGCAAAGTAAGCTTTGTGTGTAGTAAAAGTTTCCGTAGTTTGAAAATTAAATTGCGACTGAATCTTTTCCAACGTAAATTATTTTGAAAACAGACAACTGTTTTAAATGAATTCCATTTTGTTTTATTTTGTGCAGGAATGTGGCCAGAACTGTTTCGACAAGAGGAGGCAGAGAGGGCTGAGGAGAAAAAGAGTATGATTACATTATACACTATGAATTACTGAATGATTTAAACTAAATAATTGGCATCACTATAGGTATTTACTTACGAGGCTGAATGAACAATATTACGATTTAGCCAATACTTTACAGTATACTGTAAGGTAAAAAAATGTGAAGTAGCGTTGCATCTCCGTAATTTGGCAGTCATTTCGTAGCTAACTACATTAACTACGTAACTAACTTGATTGTGGCACTATCGCAGTGTAGCACCAATGTGACATCGTACTTTGTATAAATCGAATCGCCGTAACTTCTGTTCTTAGCCTGGGTCACACGAGGCTAGTTTACTAGCGCTAGTGACTAGCGGCTAGTACTAGCCATTTCGAACTAGCGGCTAGTAAAACCTCAAGACTGGTCACACGAGGCGAGTGAGTGGTTAATCAATTTGCTAGTAAAAGTGCATTCTTGTTGGACTAGGGCCTATGTGAACTGGTAGCCTACCGGTAGCTGATGAATAGGTATGCCTAAAACGCAGCGCAAAGTAATCAACCGGCTAGTTTGTGAGGCATGTGCCGAAATTGGAGAGGAAATTCTAAAAGAAGTTGAAGGGGAAAAGGAAAGAAAGTGGGTGAAAAAATGGGTCGCAAGAAGGGAAAAGTATGGAGCATCCGACACTCTGCTGAGGGAGTTGGCTGCAGAAGACCCACCCATGTACAAAAACGTTTTGAGAATGAATTCGGATAGATTCGATATGTTGCTGGAGATGGTTGCGCCAAAAATTTCAAAACAAGACAGTGCTATGAGGATGGCTATTCCATGTAAAACTAAACTGGAAGTAACCCTGCGGTACATGGCAAGTGGTGACAGTCTCCATTCCCTTGCGCTGCTGTTCGGAGTCCCGCATAATACAATTTCCACCTTTTTACCCAATGTGCTGCAAGCAATTTATGATTCACTGACGCCATATATCAAAGTAAGTTTGAATTATAATTACGTATTGAACTATTGAACGCATATTGCATAGTTGTGAATTACCTACTTTTTATCGCTTAAAAGTGCATTAAACCTCTGGCAGTTTTAATAATTGTTCAAAAATCAAAAAAGGATATAGTTTTTAAAATTTTTTCGCACCAATATGGCACTTTTCCATTCCGTTCTTCATAAGTTATTAAGCTTTTTGTTTCTTTATATTTTCCCGAGATTTCCGACGCAAGCGAAACGTTTATGCTGAAATTTGTTATCTCAAGTGTTAAACGCAGCACTCTACTGATCATAATAGGTTTGTAATGTAACGTGTTGTTATCCCGGGTTCAAATGCTCCGGGTAGTTGGTTACCTTTCTTTCTTCTTGCACCGGTGTATACTTTCTTCTATCTTCTCCGACTCTCGTAAGCTTACTTTTACCCAACACGTTTTATTACTTAAAAGCCTAATCCAGGCTCAGCCCTGGTCTTAATAAAATAGGATCTGCAACTTATTCAAATAGAATCATTAGAGAACACATTTCACTGATAGCTAGCACACTCACTACTAGCAAACTAGGCTAGGCTAACAGTAACACATCTCATCACTTAGACTGTAGCTTCAAGTACAAAATAATCTTCACATACTACAGTACGCAGCTACTAACTATAAGTAACTGTACACAACACTAAACTTTACACTTCCTGGGATCTCTACCAACGTAACCACTTCGCAGACTTAATAAAAAGCACATGGTACAACATTACTGGATGGTTGCCAACCGACTCGAAGCGGAGTCACAATACACACTCCGTACAATCCTACCACCAGTACAGTAATAACGAAAATTGTCAACAGGAAACGAACTGTAAACAAAGGCATTAAAAAATCGTGGTTAAAGAGTTTTTGTCAATGCAGCAGATGGCAGGTGCCAAAAAGTCCATCGCTGCTAATTAGTACCGTAATTACATATGAAAAAACGTAGCTTGCTGCTGCAAAGAATCAGTTGCAGAACAGTACGAGTTTCCTTCAACGTTCATCTTGATAACTGAAGGAGAAACATAGTCATTGGTAGCGGTACCGGTATGAAAAGGTTGATGAACCGCTACCGAGGGAGATGGCCTTGTCATGCTCATGTCCATTATCCTAAGTCTTTCCTGAGTGATGAGGCTTTGAATTTTTTCTTGCAGTGTGACAAAGCTTCTGATAGGCAATTCACGCAACTGCAACGCTACGTGCTGGCCAAATTGAGAATATTGATCTTCCGTTTCTGCAACATTAGTCATTTTAGCGATCTCGAGCAGCTTTGAGATAGCATTGTCAAACCTTCCTTTGCCTTTAGGAGGTGTCTTCTTCTTTAACTTCTTTGGGGGTTCATCCTTTGAAGCATTTTCGACGTTAGGTGATTTTGCATTATTTACTGAAGTACCGGTACCGGTGTTTGATTTTTGCCCTTCATCTTGCGATGGATTTTGAATGACGCTGAACGTTTCATCTTCAGCTTGATCGTCGTTGTTTGTTGGGATAGCAGCTACAGCTGATAAATCCTTAAATGAAAAAAAAAAAAAAATACAATTGTGAATCATTTTACAGTTGGCTGATGAATGATACTGGTAATTATTTTTATAGGCCCCGGACTCGTTAGAGGAATGGCAATCGATCCAAAATTCATTTGAAGAAAAGTGGAATTTTCCGAAGTGCTGCGGAGCGATCGATGGCAAGCATGTTCGGATTGTTCGTCCGCCTAATAGCAGTTCAGCATACTTCAATTACAAAGGTACATTCAGTCTCATTTGGTTTGCTCTGGTGGACGCAGAATACTGCTTTCGTTTCATCGACGTGGGAAGTGATGGAAGAGCTTCCGACAGCACAATCTTCAAAAACTCTTCCCTCAACGTGGTAATGGAAAAAAAGCTACTAAATTGGCCCGAAGATGGATTTTGCCTCGGAGATGATGCGTTTCCACTCCGTACCAATTTGCTCAAGCCGTGTAGCAAAAGAAAATTATCACTACAACAAAAACTCTTCAATTATCGGTTATCCAGAGCTCGGCAAGTGGTAGAAAATGCTTTTGGTATTCTAGCATCGAGATTCCGCATTTTTTTAAGGCCGATAGATTTAAAAGTAAACACTACAGAAACCCTTATTAAGGCTGCGTGTGCCTTACATAACTGGCTCCGCATAACTTCGCCACAATACTTTCCAAGTGGTTCTGTTGACGAAGAGGATCTGGACAATGGTAGCGTCAAACCTGGATCGTGGCGAAAAGAATTGGTCAATCCTCTCGTGTCTGTAAACCGTGAAATCGTTGGTTATCTATCCAACAACCCCGGGAACAACCCTGAAAGACTTCGCAGCTAGTATGCAAGAGCGTTTTGCACAAGCTTATCTGTTCCATGGCAGTTGCGACAATTACATTTGTAAATATCATCGTCCTAAATGATATGTTCGAGTGTACCTGTATTTTTTTGTCCCAGCAGGGCCTTGCTGTGTATGTACCGGTACCAGTACATGTGTAGCGTACGTAATTTAAATTATGCTGAATGCTTTGATAAACTCTGTCATACTCTTTCGCAATAAATGCGTTTCATGATAACAAATGTTTGATTTATCAGCAGGTACGGTAGGCTACCTGGCTACTTACCAAGTTTGAAGATGATTCTCTGCCGGATGCGACATTTCGCCAAAAGGAATCGGCTTTTTCAAACCAAATAAGCTTTGGCTTATGGATGTTTTCCGTTCCGGCCCCACTCTTTTTTGACCGCTTGATCTTGTTCACTTCAAGTCTATACGCGTCTCTCAAACTCTTAATTTTTTTTTTCAGTAATTCGTGATCAACTGAAAGTCCTTCATCATTAACTTCTTGAACCAACCTATCGAAACCATGTTTCCTCGCGTTTTTTTTACCATAATTTTCGTTCCACACATTCCACAAAACATCGTAATTTTGATAAATGTCCAAAAATTGTATTATTTCATCTCCAGACCATTTCAAAACATTCCTTTTCGCCATTTTGAGTGACTCAATATGTCTCAGTCGAAAATATTGGTGTCTGGAACGCAAAATCTGTTTGTGTCGTCACAGTTTTGCATTATTCGATTTTCACAAACTCGCCAGCTAGTAAAAACTAGCCGCTAGTAAAGTTGAACATGTTCAACTTTCTAGCGGCTAATAAACTAGCTTGCTAGTGCTACTAGCTACTAGCGAGAACCTGGTCACACGATGCTATTTGCCGATTTTGCTAGCCGCTAGTCAACTAGCAGCTAGCAAACTAGCCTCGTGTGACCCAGGCTTTAGTCTTTTGCCTTTACTTATTGTACGTGTCATGACTAGTTCTTGCTGATATCAGAATCTTGCTGAATTTCAATATTCTGCAAATTCTCATGTTTTCAAAGCTTAATTTTTTTGGAACTACGGTTAGTTAGTAGAAGGTTGTGTAGAAATCAATACCAGCGAGAGTTGAAAGTTAATTGGTGGAAGTCGAGGGCGCCAGCGGTGGTCTTAGACGAAGGGGGGGGGAGGGGCTGTGCAACAAGTGGGCCTTTTGGGATCCAAATTCCAAAGCGCTGTGGTGTGTACTAAAGCACATTATAATAGGCATTTGATAGGAAGTTACTTGAGAAGCGCCGATCAAGCAAGCTCATTTAATGCATGTAATGTAGAAACATCATTTACTGCCAGTAATTGGTAGGCTATAACAAGGCTAGGGTTCATTAAAAATCTTCTAGAACTTAAGAAAAATTAGAGACATGGAATGATTTGCTTAATCTACTGTATATATACAATATTGATAGCTAGAGTAAACCACGAACTAGTTGGCTATATTAACGGTAAATCAGTTTTGGTATACTCGCAATGATTAATTTTAACATCAATTTATATGCAATATTGCTGCACCTGCCAGTGAAAGCTTGCAATACTCTTTGCAGTTAGTGGCAATTCATAACGATAATAAACAAAATGTACTTAGCAATAAATTTACCTGTGATCAAGCTCATTGCTGATGCAGACCTGTAGGTAAGCAACTGAGTGTGCGAAGTTCAGGCAAAAAGCTTCCAGTTAATTAGTTTTCTTTCTACTGAAATATCTGCGGAACTGCTATGATGGTCCTGAAATTGGACTGTGTCTGTAAGATTACTTCACCTGTTTCATCCTTCTTTCCACTTTCCCGTAATAACGGCTTTTCTTATTATACAGTGAGAATTGTTACTGTTCTAATTAAAAAATGTCTTTTCTTCATTTTCTAAAAAATACTGGCAATCTGTTAATATTTAAACAACACTTCAATTCAAGGTTGCTACGTACTTTGTTTTGTGAGATATCGCACCACTTCCTATTAACTTTTCATCATCTTTATGCACAAGATAAAAGAAATATTGTTCTCATATTTTGGACTATTCGCATTAAGTGAAAAATAAGAAAAGTTTACTCCCTAAAACCGAGTATATACACTTCAAAAATATAATGAGCTACAGCTTACATAATTCGCAAAATGATGCTTAGCTCTAGTGAAGCAGTAAAAAGTCAGCTCTGATGGTTACTTCCATGATTATCTTTTCTGAGCTTCTGAATACATCATAATCAGTGGTTTTGAATTAATGAAATTAAAATTTAATCAAAACAACTTTAGTTTCCAAGTAACATCTACAGTATAAACATTTGAGACAAGAAATCTTTCAACACAACTCTTCTAGTCACAAAGTCAAAATGCAACATTAAAACAATGTATTATTTCCACAAACTGCAACTTCCAATCAAGACAGTTACACTAATTACTGTACATTGATGTGGCTGTCACTGTGCTGATTTCTTTCTGGTAATTTAAACCACTCTATGTAAGTTTGATACACATGTAGTGCAATGTGTAGCAAACCAAAATAAACTTTAAAGTCTCGCGAGAATCTTGGAAAAAGTTTTTGCATCTATTATGAGGTATACGTACTGATTATTTCAGACAGTCTTAAAAAGAAAAAAAACTTCATAATAATCTCAAACTGCACAATATTACTAGGGCCCAACAACCAAGAAAAGCTTAACACCAATATGACCCGATATAAACAACATTACCTACGTGATTTATACTATACGACAATAATTATGCAGCATAGAGGCATTTTAGTTGGAAACAGCAAAGGTTTCAAACGTCCAGTTCCGTAAGAAAGGAACCAAAATTAACCATGCTCTGTAAAATGTCATGTTACCCTAATCGAGCATCAAAGCTACTATCTCAAAATGCAGAGTGTAGTGCAATATGGTAAAACCTTTGATTACAAATCACCATAAAGTTTACCATAATTACTGCACTGTAAACCAATAAGATACGCTGTGTTAACTTGCAGGAAGTGTACATTACACTGACTAATCATCATTGCTAAAGATTCAGCCATTACACAGTGGGGTGTAACTCAGTCTATTATAATCATAAGATACCGAAATTAAGAAGTTTCACTTTGAGGTGGTTCAGGTTTGATTAGAGATATAAAAAAAGAAATGGTTCACACAAATTGTTTGCTGTGTTTCAATGCAAAGAGTTTTAGTAAAATGAAAATATTTTTGGGGGGAGGTTAAATTTGGGATAACTAAAATCAATTTTAATGGTTTGGTTCAAGTTAACATAAAGTGAAGTGTTTTTTGGAGTTTCCTCATTAATTCTTTTTGAGGGGGGGGCCATATTTTCGAAGAGGATTCTTTTTGAGGGGGCCTAATTTTTAAAGGTGGCAAGGGGATGGTTCCTATTCGCATGAACTGAAACTACTTCTGATGATGTATAATGGTTCAAATTTACAAAAAAGTGTTTTTTTTTATATGGTTCTAAAACTAAACTAAAAACTAAAAATGATTTAAAATAAAAAAAAAATAATTTAAAAAAATTTATAAAAATAAAAAATAGTTGAAATTAATAAAACGATTAAATAAAAAATTATGAAAAAAACAAAAAAATTTAAATTAAATTAAAAGAAATTATTATAATTTAAATAAAGAAAAATAATTTGAAATATAAAAACTAAAATTAATTTTATTGATATGGTTCAAGTTTAAATAGAAAAAAACTTTCCATAGCTAACGCAATGATTCTTTTTCTTTTAGGGGGGGGCCTGTGCGACCGCACGGTTCGCTCATTCCTAAAACCACCACTGGAGGGCGCTACCATATTACCGTTGATGATGTCAGACCTGCCTCTCGACACCCACGGCGTCTTTCAATAACTTTTGAGTGTTGTAACCTTTCCGCTGCTTTTAAGTTGTTGTATCTTTTATGTATATTTTAGTGCAAGCTGAATAAGGTCCATGATGCAATAAAGTCGGAATGACTTTAGAACTTTAAGATAGAGGAAATCTTGTTTAGTCCCCTGCTTCACAGTGCACGTGAACCCGCCAATTTTTTTTTATTCTGTCGTTTTAGTGTTAAGCGTCAAGCAGGGAAACTATTAACATCAGTTTGTAACTTAATGGCATCAAAGATCTAGTTTGACTGTATAGTAGCTGTTGGCAGAGAATGCTGATTTTGCATAAACTGCAGGAGAAGAGGAGAATAGAAAAGCTAAGAAAAACAGAGGAATAAACGAGAAGGACGAAAGGAGGGAATGTGAGTTTTTAAACCAATGTGCAATTGTTCATGTTCATAAGCAAGAGATAATGGGAGTTTTAACTTAAATCAAAACACATTGCGTTAATCTCCGGCGAATTAAGCCTCCATAATCGCGAAAACTTGGTTGACTCGTTCCCAGTCCCACTACCAACCACCTGTCTACCACACCAAGATGGTTGATAACCGTTGAGGCGATGTAAGTTTTTAAACCGATATGGTATTTACTCATTAGTTGTAAAGAATGGAAGCCTAGCTTTAATGAAGTAATATCCACCAGCATCGCGAAAAGAATCTCGAAAGCTTTTTATTGCTTTAAAGGTACTTAGTTGTGAATGAGCAAAGAGGCCCCTTCCAATCGATTTGTGGTTACGAACTTTAGGGCAAGCCAGAACACAGTTTTGACTAAGAGAGAAAAATAAAGCTTCAGTAATCAGTATGTTATGTAGGTAGACTTTTCTACGACATAGTTTCAGCTGTCATCACCACCAGTTTTGTAGCCTAATAATGCCTTATACACGCTGGGTTACGATTGGATTAGAGTTTAAGGATGAAAACCGACTCGTGGCGTTGTGATGACGGCGCCTCCGTCGGTGCGGAGTTTCGATATTCGATTTCCGGGCTTGACAAGTTGAACACAGTGTAGTCTTCGTATCACTGAAGCTGCTACGTTTCTTCGTAGTTTGAAAGCGTGTCGCCGAGGCGCTAAGCTGCAAAGTTAGGTCCCGACACACGTTACACACTCGGAGTAAGACAGCAGGTTTAATGAAGATGTGATAATTTCTATTTATTTTTATAGTGACGGCAGATGAGCAGGAGGCATTTAATAAGTACAAGAAAATGGGTAAGTTGACCAAAATAACCACATGGCTTATGTTCCACTATCATGTTTATAACGGATTTGGATTAACGAATTTATTCCACCGATAATACTCGATATCCTACGCCCGAAAGTTGATTGAGTCTACTGAAGACCTGATACGTGTAAAAAGTAAAAATTAAAAACGTTCAGCCGTGTGTTCTTTGGATTAAAAAGAAATTAATTGTTGATTTCAATAACTGAAATCTAGGAAATGAAAGTTATGTAAACCTCTAAAAATTGCCTATGTAGGCCTACGGGTAAACAGGTATTAAGAATGGCTTCAAGACTTAGGCCTACTACGTTACTCACTAAATAAAACTTGCATGTGTGATCGCTACCACCAGACCGAGAGTCGAACAAGTGACTACAAAGCGAACTTTCGAGGAAAAAAATAGTGTCCCGTGTTTATGAGTAACCTTTTTAGATAACCAATTTTAATATTCGCAGTTAGTGAAAAGAGTTTTAAAAGGGAGCTGATGGCTTTGAAGAAAAAGATGGACGAGGGTAAGTTATTGGCCTTAGTATATAGTAGCCGCTATAGTTTGAAACAACATTAACTTTGGAACTTGTTTTAAGGTAAAAGTTGTTTCCTATAGTTAAATGTTTTGTGTTTCTGCGCAGAAAAGAAAAAAAAGATCAAAAAAAATGATGGTAAAGAACACTCGAAACAAAAGGATGTAAAAGAACGGGATTTGAGTAAGCGTCTGAAGTTGATTGTTGATTTGGGTACACTTCTTGCCCGATATTAAAATTTTGTTCGGCTGTAAAATGTGTTAAAATATAAAACATAAAAATGGCCTTTGGTGTAGTGGTTAAACCAGGGCGTCGAACCGAACCGAACGTAAACTGAAAACCCGTATTAACCGCTTCCTTTCATTGAACCCAAACCAATCGCAACCTTTATGATTTGATATTTCTGTTATTTATTAGTTCTGTTACTGAGGTTATTTCTGTTGCTCAGAACATCCTTTATGAGCAGCAGTAGCCAGCGATGGCGGAAGCATTTTTAAAGTGGGGGGGCCCAAAACCAATGACCAGATTTTCTTCATCTACAACCAAGGACGGCAGTGGCGTAGCGAGAAATATTAAAAGAGGGGGGCATAATTTTCACATTTTTTCAAGCGCATTTTTTTCGGCAGAACTAATTTGAAGCTGCTTAAGAAACCAAAAACGTTCTAGGGGAGTCCGAGGGCATGCTCCCCCGGGAAATTTTTGAAAACTTACATGCTGCAATGGCTATTTTAGTGCATTTTGAATAATTTTCAGGCAAACTGTGTTTAAATTTTTTGACCCTATTAGTGGGTGCTTCGCCAAATATGATGTATTTAGTTCGCACATTTTTAATTATGCGTGCTTAAGGCGTATATAAGGCTTATAACTATTGAAGGGGTTCGAAATTAATAGAAAAATTGAATGCATCAAAAACATTTCTGAAAATGGCTGGTGGGAAGATGCATATCCCTCATCCTACCCCTCTGGATTCGCCCCTGGCCATAAGCTACAGAAACCACCAAATGAATCTGGCATGTTTTAGTCACTTGGCACCATTAGTGTTGTTCTTTTTTACTAAAAGACAGAGTCAGAAGGGGGGGGCATGGACAATAGCCCCGCCCCTAAATACGCTCTCGTGGACCGGATTTAGGCAATGGGAGGCCCTAGGCCATTTGATCACACTGATTGGAAGGGCAAAAAAGGTCTTCACGTCGTCAGACATCCCTGTTTTCACTAAAAATATCGGTGCAGTGAAGAGCAAAACAAAAGGCATGCACGTACTCAGATGTCTTGTTTTCCCATGAAAGTATTGGTGAAGGGAACAAAAAAAGGTCGCGGGATCATTTTCTCCAACCACTTAACGCTTTCTATCTGTTTCGTTTGAATGACTGACGGCCAACAGCAACTAACTAGGAAAAGCGATGCGATGGCGACGAACAGACAAAAATTAATATTGCATAACACACGATCCGCTTTGGCAACAGAAAAATCCGCTTTGTGGTTTGGAGTACTCTGCAAATATAAAAATAACAGCTTGATTATTCTCATAGGCCGATCATATAAATATTAGGTACAAGCTCATTGTTTTAGATTACATTTTGCTATTATGTTTCTTTAATACTGGCCATCAAAATCAAAGACAGCTAAAGTCCCATTTGTTAGATGGTTCATAAGCGTTGAATGTCTTTGACAATGGTCTACCGTAGCAATACTTTGCTCATGAGAATTTGTATCGAAAAACTAGCAATTTCCTTTAATCAATTACGACTCGAAAGAAACGCCGCAGGGATGGCAAGCAATTGCCGACACTGTCTATTGTGACGTTACCAGAAATCGAACCCACAACCCACGGTTACGATCGCAATCTCGTTTGGATAATCGACGTTCTACTGAACACAGATCTGATTTGAAGTCACTCCAACAGATGACTTAGTCTCGTATTTTACCGGAATAGAACAACATTATTAATCATCTAGGCTTATTGTAAGGCAATAAGCCTACAGCAGACACTACCGGCTCAGTTCTAAGCAGCATTTCCATTGTATTTACATGTTCCTTATAATTTTTTTTAAATTCTTGACTAAATTGAAAACGTTTGGCTCTTTCACACCCGAGAAGTCAAAATGCAAGATTAGAACAGACTGACTTGGCTGTTACGAGGCCAGGATAATTAGGAAGAGAATTGATGATTAGACTACCTACAGCAATCTCTTACTTAAGCTATACTAATGGTATTTTATTTTGTGAAAACGTGGCACTGAAGTTCTTCCCAGGTAAATTCCAGGTTTTTCATCTTATTTCTAACTACACTATACCCAGTGGTGTAAAAAGTGTTTAAAAACTGTACTTAAGTAAAAGTATTGTTACTGACGGCAAAACCACTTGAAGTATAGTAGAAAGCACTGACTAAACAAGCACTTAAGTAAAAAGCACCCTGGCGGCGCCACTGGTAAATCCATGCCTTGCCCTCTCGACGGAATGCTCGCACCCCCAGCAACAGTTAATCACATGCCGTGGTGGTACAAGCAATCCCAATAGCTTAGCAGTTCTTTTGCAAAACTGTTATGGTGGGAATGCGTCTGCCATCGCTTTGGGGAGTTTTTTGTTGTCAAAGCTGACTCTGCGTTATGCGACGTTTTTGACTGCTCATCGCCATCGCTTCGCGTTTTCTAGTTAGTTGCTGTTCGCCGTCAGTTATTCATACGACACCAATAGAAAGCGCTAAATAGTTGGAAAAAATGATGCCGCGACCCATGAACAGATATTAACATTTGGGTAAAGTGACATATTACGCCTGCGCAATGGAATAGGATTCTGCTTTCAACTGCCCCTTGATAGGTTTGCACATTGTGAGCTTCTGACCAGAATCGCGTAAAATAAACCCGGGTAGCGTTTTTTCAACTAAGTGCAATTTGATATGCTAAATCAGGGGTGTGCAAACTGCGGCCCGCGTCCAGAAATCGTGCGGCCCGCAAAGGATCGCGTCTTTTTAATAGAATGCGGCCCGCGAATGTTTCACATGTTTTCTTGAAGTGCTTTATAAATCAATGTCACAAATAGAGCGTTTTGAACAAAATACGTCATTTAAAGAGAATGGTTTATGAAGGAAAATTAAAGCCCAAGCAGTTTCTTCATACAGACTACACGTTCAACAACAAAGATTCAGCTGCCATCATCAGAAGCACATTCAGCTATTTGTGATCTTTTAGAGTGTTGCACTGCCTAAAATACTCTGCTGATGATGACAGCTGAATCTATGTCGTCGAAACGTCGGGTCATTAAAAAAAATTCTTTACTTTTTTCTCCTAAAGCGTTTGGGTTTGGATTATAATGAATAATATAACTGATTTCATAAGTTAATGTTGGGCCTATTAATACAGCGCTCTTGATTTTCAATAAATAATGTACCGGTACGATATTTTTATGTCTATGCAATGAATATAGCCAGTGGCGTAGCGAGAAATTTTAGGAGAGGGGGAAGGCATAATTTCCACATTTTTTTCAAGCGTTTTTTTTTTCCGACAGAACAAATTTGAAGCTGATTGAGAAACAAGTAAAGATATAGGGGTTCGGGGGCATGCTTCCCCGAAAAATTTTTGAAAATTTACATACCGTAATGACTGTTTTAGTGCGTTTTGAATAATTTTCACGCAAATTTTGCTTAAATTTTTTGATCCGTTTTCTGAGTGCTTCGCCATATGTAATGCATTTTGTTCGCACATTTTCGATTATGCGTGCGTAAGGCGTAAGATTTATTGCTATTGAAGAGGTTCGAAATCATGGAAAATTGTATGCATTAAAAATATTTTGGAAAATGGCTGGCAGGAGGATGCACAGTGCACACATATCTCATCCTTCCCCTTTGCATGCACCCCTGGCCATAAGCTACAGAAACCAACAAAAGGGTCTGGCATATTTCAGTCACTTGGCACCATTGATTTTGTTCTTTTTTACGAAAAGGCAGAGTCAAAAAGGGAGGGGGGCATGGCACAATGGACCCCCTCCAAATGCGCTCCTGAATATAGCGCTGGTGACTTGATTTGTAAAAGTTGCTTTGCAAGAATGGATGCCTAAGAGCGGTGTGATAGGCGGAAAAAACGTACCGTACTAAACATGCTCTACCAATAATTTAGTGCTGTGAATTACAATTAAACCATGACTACAACCTAGTTTAGCAAAGATATCCTTCATTCATTCTTTGTCCTCTCTGTTATGCTCATTTTTTAACCTCGTGAATTTTTTCTTTCAGCATATTTGTTGATTTTGTCTAAATCGATCAACTTACGTACAAGAGTTTAGCAAAACACGGTTTTAATACTATCCCTGGCAATATCAATAGTTGATAAAATATTATCCTATCTAAACATGCGGCCCGCACAATATTGTCCTAATTGCTATTTGGCCCGCTATAAAAAAAGTTTGCACACCCCTGTGCTAAATAACAAACAACGGGTGTGAGTGTATTGCTTTTTTGGGTCCCGTTCTGGTAATAATTACATGACATGTTTACCGTGGCCAAAACATGCTATGCGGAATAAGTTACTACAAACTTTGCATTTGATTTTGCACTTGCAACTGCGTTGGCGCTTTGCACAATCTGGATTTAAATCGTCCTTGGTTCTGACATGCGCAATACAGTACCGTAATTTGTGAATGAACTTGTAAGAAACGACACCAAACTGGTGTTCTGCGGAGATTATTTTGAAAAATCATGAAAGCAATAAAGAGACGTTTAGTTATAAGACTGGAAACCAGGGGGGTGATTACAGGATTTTATGAGTTAGCGAGCGTTTTCTCTCGCTAATTCTCCTCGAAGGAGAAATTCTCCGAGCGGCAGCCGAGATAACGTGCTCGCAAAGTTGGGATTACAGGTTGAGCTCGCAGAAAGAGCAGCTACTCGGTAAAGCCGAGTGTCTGGCTAACTGCTCGGTATGTATAGGCTTGTTGTGGGGTGCTAGACTGGCAGCTGCTGTTTACTGGCTAGCGCCTAGTTAAGTGCTAAAACTGTGCTTGTATTACAAAGTTGGGATGGTTTTGACTTGGTTATAGGTAAAAAGTATATGCAGTAATGGTGTCTACTGATGCATAGGCTTATTGTGAGGTGTTAGACTAGCAGTTGCTGACCATGGTCTCACACAGTTAATGGTGGAAAATACCATTACTACATACTCTCTAACTAAGTCTGTAGCCAACGCATGCTTGCAATAGGCGTAATAGCACAGTTTTAACACCAGACTAGGTGCCAGCCAGCAAAGAGCAGCTGCTAGTCTAGCACCTCACAGCAAGCCTATACCGGTACATCTGTAGACACCATTACTACATACACTCTTACCTGTAATCAAGTTAAAACCATCCCAACTTTGTAATAAGTCACTAGCACAGTTTTAGCACTGGACTAGGCGCTAGCTAGTACCGGTGATCAGCAGCTGGCCTACCAATCTTAGTTTGATGTGTATGTATTTGTATGTAGACTATGCTTTGCATTTTTCTTCTTTGTTTTGTTTTTTATTTTTGAAAATCTGATTTTTTCTGCCGACACGTGTCATGTTTGAGATAGAGTGTGGCAACTTGATGAGCCTAGCCTCTTTTGCATGAATGAATAAACTTGAACTTGAGTCTACCATTTCACAACAAGCGTGAGAGTTGTGTAAAGCTCTAGTTGTGTCATATACTAGGTACTAGCTATTGTGCATAAACTATGACCTAAAAAACTGCGCTCTGCCATGGCTAGTTGTGTATGAAATTGTCGCTCGTAATTTAACGTGCTCATTTCTTTTCTCGCTACTTGCCGAGCGAGTTCGCCAGATCGGAAAATCCTATAATGCCGAAAAGCGCGTTAGCGAGGAAAAAATTCTTACCGAGCAGTTTGCGAGCTCGTAAACCGCTTAACGAGCATCCTGTAATAACCCCCCAGGCGAGAAAAATTACTTCAAGCGAGGAATGTATACAATACAAGATATGTCATAGTATTTTGCATTTTGATGTAGTTTTAATGATTTTATACAACAACTTTAGGGTTTTTCTGCCAACTGAACTAATGAGTTTACATCCTGCATAACTGTTTCACGCTCGAAAAGATAACGCAATCTTCCAACACCGCAATCTTCCAACAAAGAAGCGTCGCAGCGGTCTTCACCTCCTACACACCGACCGATTGTCTATTATAGGTGCATGTCTCTACTCAGCGCCCCTAACAAGCCCGAAATGTCTTGAAACAAAACAGCCTTAAAATAGTCGAGCCTAAACTATAGCGGATATGCAGTGCGGTTTTTGTCTTGACAGCAGCACAATGGACCAGTTTATTGCTTTACAGCAAACTTTTGAGAAGGCGCGGCAATGTGCACAAGAGGTCAATGCATGTTTTGTTGATCTTGTGGAAGCATATTAACGCATTTCTAGAAACGAGCTGTGGGCTGTGATGATACAACATGGTATTGATGACCAGCTGCTAACTGACTCTTAGGTCGCTGTTCGTGCATTCCGAGTCTGTGTTCGTACTAACAACGTAACGACGAAACCTTTTGAAGTAAGTGTAGGACCATTGAAAGACCGCTTTTTTCACCCATTTTCTTGCAACTTTACACGGATAAAATAGTTGAAAAGGTGAGTCTTGTTGTGGAATTGCATTGTACGACGTCTGTTGTTTGCGGATGATCTTGTGCTAACTCGACTGTACCCAAAATGGTCTCCAGCAAGCTCTTGTCAAGTTTTCAATTGCATGCGCTGTTGGCAAAATGGTAATTAGTACAACATAATCACAAATCATGCGCCAGTTTGGACAACCAAAACAGAAATTTTTACAAGTTGGATAGTAACACTGAAACAGTCGGAGGAACTCGAGCACCTTGGGATCTCATTCACAAGTGATAACAGACAAAACAGCGAATTGCAGATCTGAATCAGAAAAGCAAGTGCAGCAATGCGCCAGCTTCATCACTTCACCAAGTGTGCATCAATTATTGAGTTGTTCATTCTTCCAAATCAAATCTTCATTGTACTGGCGGTATTACGCCGAGTCGTGTACGAAGAAGCAGATCATATTAAAATCGTCAAAAACACTAAACCGTGCATTAACTTACCCTCCTCTTTTCCACTTTCACTCCTCTCTTCATCCTTAAGACTTTGCTGGCGCTCAAGCATCACTACACAAGTACATAAACAACCGATTAACTGCGCACTAAACTAATCTTCAACGCGTTAAACATGTTCGCTTGAAGCCTACGCTGTTGCATCAGTCAAATACTTAATCGTCAAAATATACCAATTAAACCTACGCTGCAAATCATGCTTGATCGTGGACCTTTTTTGCTACAGTGTTTTACATGCAGTCATTCGTTTGACCGGACTCGGAAACAAACCAGTATCTACACAGCTCCAGAGACGGACCTTCTAGCCATTCGGTCATCCGAGCTGTTAAGACTTTGATTGCATTACTTTCAACATGATACCACTTCCTCTACTCATCAAATATACCACAACCAAGTGCAGAGCGTTTGCTTTCCACCATTGGCCCAAACGTGGCAAAAAGCCTTTTCTTTCATGAAAATGGAATTACGACTTATACACTCCCACTTCTTGCGTCGTTCCATTTCTTCCACCTCTTTCTCCATTACTCTGCTCATCACTGCTTCCATCTCCTTCTTCATGACTCTGCTCATCACCTGCAGTGTATTAAAACTGATATCAAAACTTTTTTCCACGCCACTACGTGTGCTACGCGATTCGTTTTTCCCCCCGCATTCAATTAATAGGTTGTTGAAGTGGTACCCGCAGTTTTGTATAAGTTTCGCATGCCTGCGATATTGCTTTTTGTATAAACTTTAAGGTGCGTTTACAGGTGCGTAGTCGTGATATTGGGAAGTTTGTTTGTTGAATTGTGTTCAGGTAGCGATCGAAGATTTCTACTACGTGCAACTTTGCGCAAAATTGTGCGTGTGCGCGCATGCGATTCGATCTGCACTACGCAGAAATCCTTCTTGGAGCGATTTGCGATTTCAACTACGCGCGAATGCAGATGGAAAAAATTGCTGCTTACACACTCCCACTTCTTCCGTCGCTTCATTTCTTCCATCTCTTTCTCCATTACTCTGTTCATCACTTCTTCTACCTCGTTCTTCATGACTTTGTTCATCACCTGCAGTGCATGTAAAGGGCAATCAAAACTTTTTTTCATCGCCACACCGTGTGCTACCCGAATCGTTTTTCATCCCGCATTCAATTAAGACGTTGTTGGAGTGGCATCCGCAGTTTTACATTGAAAAGCGAATGCAGATTGAAATGCGGTATTACGCCGAGGCGTGTACCAATTGGTGGCCCATCTTCGCGACTTAGGGCTTAGGCAGCGCAACTCCGAAAAAACGTCGCAGCGGTGGCGAGCCATCGACGACGCTATGTCCGGAAATCGAAACCCAGACCATACAACACACATTGGCGAGTTCGTAAGTGGGGTCAAGCTTCCACACTGGATGTTTTAGTCATACGTACTGATATCACATTCATCTTCAATATTCTAAACCGCACAACAGCAAGATAGGCATATTTTTTATTTCAAGCCATCCTAAAGAAACCCGGGTCCGGTCCTGAGCATGGACAAAGCAGATCGTATTGAAATCGTCAAAAACACTACACCTTGCGTTAACTTACCCTCCTCTTTTCCACTTTCACTCCTCTCTTCATCGTTAAAAGTTTGCTGGCATTCCATCATTACTATACAATGCATAGACAACCGATTAACTGTGCACTAAACTAATCTTCAACGCGTTAAGCATGTTTGCCTGAAGACTACGTTAATTGCATCAGTCAAATACTTAATCGTCAAAATATCCGATATAAAACAACGCTGCAAATCAAACTTGATGTTAGACTTTTTTTCCAAAATCAAACTTCATTTCAAAAAATATGAATATTGGTACTTTAAATCCAAATCCATTCTGACAAAAATTCAATGGTTTCCAAACTTAACCGCCTAGACTCAGTAAAACCCGCTTGAACTAAGTAAAAAGTATTGCACTCGTGAGGCTACTCGAAACGTCCACAAGGAGAAACTCGAAATAAAACTTGCAGTTTTGCTGAGATTCAATGAAAATACTTTTGATTCAAAGTCAGACGCAAAGTCAATGAAAATTAGTATAAAACAACGCATCGTGGATCACAGAAAAAACTACAATCTATTTACAGTCATTCGTTTGACCGGACTTGGAAACAAACCAGTGTCTATACAGCTCCACAGACGGACCGTCTAGCCACTCGGTCATCTGAACTGTTAAACTTTTAATTGCATTTCTTTCGACATGATACTACTTCTTCTACTCATCAAATATACCACAACCAAGTGCAGAGCGTTTGCTTTCCACCATTGGCCCAAACGTGGCAAAAAGCCTTTTCTTTAAAAATCAATTTGCCATCCTCCACGGTCCACCTAACAACCCATCAAAGTATCATGAAAATGGAATTACGACTTACACACTCCCACTTCTTGCGTCGTTCCATTTCTTCCACCTCTTTCTCCATTACTCTGCTCATCACTGCTTCCATCTCCTTCTTCATGACTCTGCTCATCACCTGCAGTGTATTAAAACTAATATCAAAACTTTTCACCACGCCACTTCGTGTGCTACGCGATTCGTTTTTCCCCCCGCGTTCAATTAATAGGTTGTTGAAGGGACATCCGCAGTTTCGCATACGTTTCGCATGCCTGCGCCATTGCTTTTTGTATGTACGTAAGCTTGATGCTTTGCACTCGAGATGGATTGCTCGCACCCCAGCAACAGTTACTCGCAGTGGGGGTGCAAGCAATCCCAATAGCTTAGCAGTTGTTTAACAAAAGTGTTACGGTGAGAATGCGTCCGCCGTTGCTTTGGGGATTTTCTGTTGTCAAAGCTGACTTTGTGTTATGCAAACTGTTTTGGCTGTTCGTCACCATCGCTTCGCGTTTTCTAGTTAGTTGCTGTTCGCCGTCAGTTATTCATACGAAACAGATAGAAAGCGCTAAATAGTTGGAAAAAATGATGCCGCGACCCATGAACAGATATTAACATTTGGGTAAAGTGACATATTACGTCTGCGCAATGGAATAGGATTCTGCTTTCAATTGCCCCTTGATAGGTTTGCACATTGTGAGCTTCTGACCAGAATTGCGTAAAATAAACCCGGGTAGCGTTTTTTCAACTAAGTGCAATTTGATATGCTAAATCAGGGGTGTGCAAACTGCGGCCCGCGTCCAGAAATCGTGCGGCCCGCAAAGGATCGCGTCTTTTTAATAGAATGCGGCCCGCGAATGTTTCACATGTTTTCTTGAAGTGCTTCATAAAATCAATGTCACAAATAGAGCGTTTTGAACAAAATACGTCATTTAAAGAGAATGGTTTATGAAGGAAAATTAAAGCCCAAGCAGTTTCTTCATACAGACTACACGTTCAACAACAAAGATTCAGCTGCCATCATCAGAAGCACATTCAGCTATTTGTGATCTTTTAGAGTGTTGCACTGCCTAAAATACTCTGCTGATGATGACAGCTGAATCTATGTCGTCGAAACGTCGGGTCATTAAAAAAAATTCTTTACTTTTTTCTCCTAAAGCGTTTGGGTTTGGATTATAATGAATAATATAACTGATTTCATAAGTTAATGTTGGGCCTATTAATACAGCGCTCTTGATTTTCAATAAATAATGTACCGGTACGATATTTTTATGTCTTTGCAATGAATATAGCCAGTGGCGTAGCGAGAAATTTTAGGAGAGGGGGAAGGCATAATTTCCACATTTTTTTCAAGCGTTTTTTTTTTCCGACAGAACAAATTTGAAGCTGATTGAGAAACAAGTAAAGATATAGGGGTTCGGGGGCATGCTTCCCCGAAAAATTTTTGAAAATTTACATACCGTAATGACTGTTTTAGTGCGTTTTGAATAATTTTCACGCAAATTTTGCTTAAATTTTTTGATCCGTTTTCTGAGTGCTTCGCCATATGTAATGCATTTTGTTCGCACATTTTCGATTATGCGTGCGTAAGGCGTAAGATTTATTGCTATTGAAGAGGTTCGAAATCATGGAAAATTGTATGCATTAAAAATATTTTGGAAAATGGCTGGCAGGAGGATGCACAGTGCACACATATCTCATCCTTCCCCTTTGCATGCACCCCTGGCCATAAGCTACAGAAACCAACAAAAGGGTCTGGCATATTTCAGTCACTTAGCACCATTGATTTTGTTCTTTTTTACGAAAAGGCAGAGTCAAAAAGGGAGGGGGGCATGGCACAATGGATCCCCTCCAAATGCGCTCCTGAATATAGCGCTGGTGACTTGATTTGTAAAAGTTGCTTTGCAAGAATGGATGCCTAAGAGCGGTGTGATAGGCGGAAAAAACGTACCGTACTAAACATGCTCTACCAATAATTTAGTGCTGTGAATTACAATTAAACCATGACTACAACCTAGTTTAGCAAAGATATCCTTCATTCATTCTTTGTCCTCTCTGTTATGCTCATTTTTTAACCTCGTGAATTTTTTCTTTCAGCATATTTGTTGATTTTGTCTAAATCGATCAACTTACGTACAAGAGTTTAGCAAAACACGGTTTTAATACTATCCCTGGCAATATCAATAGTTGATAAAATATTATCCTATCTAAACATGCGGCCCGCACAATATTGTCCTAATTGCTATTTGGCCCGCTATTAAAAAAGGTGGAACACCCCTGTGCTAAACAACAAACAACGGGTGTGAGTGTATTGCTTTTTTGGGTCCCGTTCTGGTAATAATTACATGACATGTTTACCGTGGCCAAAACATGCTATGCGGAATAAGTTACTACAAACTTTGCATTTGATTTTGCACTTGCAACTGCGTTGGCGCTTTGCACAATCTGGATTTAAATCGTCCTTGGTTCTGACATGCACAGTACAGTACCGTAATTTGTGAATGAACTTGTAAGAAACGACACCAAACTGGTGTTCTGCGGAGATTATTTTGAAAAATCATGAAAGCAATAACGAGACGTTTAGTTAAAAGAGTGGAAACCAGGCAAGAAAAATTAATTCAAGCGAGGAATGCATACAAGATATGTCATAGTATTTTGCATTTTGATGCTGCTTTAATGATTTTAAACAACAACTTCAGGGTTTTTCTGCCAACTGAACTCATGAGTTTACGTTCTGCATAACTGTTTCACCCTCGAAGTGATATCGCAATCTTCCAACACCGGCTTCGTCTTCACCTCCTACACACTGACCGATTGTCTATTATAGGTGCATGTCCCTACTCAGCGGCCCTAACAAGCCCGAAATGTCTTGAAACAAAACAGCCTTAAAATAGTCGAGCCTAAACTATAGCGGATATGCAGTGTGGTTTTTGTCTTGACAGCAGCACAATGGACCAGTTCTTTGCTTTACAGCAAACTTTTGAGAAGGCGCGGGAATGTGCACAAGAGGTCAATGCATGTTTTGTTGATCTTGTAGAAGCATGTTCACCCATTCCTAGAAACGAGCTGTGGGCTGTGATGATACAACATGGTATTGATGGCCAGTTACTAACTGACTCTTAGGTCGCTGTTCGTGCATTCCGAGTCTGTGTTTGTACTAACAACGTAACGACGAAACCTTTTGAAGTAAGTGTAGGACCATTGAAAGACCGCTTTTTTCACCCATTTTCTTGCAACTTTACACGGATAAAATAGTTGAAAAGGTGAGTCTTGTTGTGGAATTGCATTGTACGACGTCTGTTGTTTGCGGATGATCTTGTGCTAACTCGACTGTACCCAAAATGGTCTCCAGCAAGCTCTTGTCAAGTTTTCAATTGCATGCGCTGTTGGCAAAATGATAATCAGTACAACATAATCACAAATCATGCGCCAGTTTGGACAATTAAGACAGAAATTTTTACAAGTTGGATAGTAACACTGAAACAGTCGGAGGAACTCGAGCACCTTGGGATCTCATTCACAAGTGATAACAGACAAAATAGCGAATTGCAAATCTGAATCAGCAAAGCAAGTGCAGCAATGCGCCAGCTTCATCGCTTCACCAAGTGTACATCAATTATTGAGTTGTTCATTCTTCCAAATCAAATCTTCATTGTACTGGCGGTATTACGCCGAGGGGGGTCATCGTCGCGACTTAGCGCCTCGGCAGCACAACTCCGAAGAAGCGTCGCAGCGGTGGCGAGCCATTGACGACTCCTTGTCCGGGAATCGAAATCCAGGCCATGCATCAAACATTGACGAATCCGTATGTAGCCTCAAGCTTCCACTATGGAATTTTTAATTGTACGTACTGATATCACATTGATCTTTGATATTTCTAAACCGCACAACAGCAAGATAGGCATATTTTTCACTCCAAGCCACCCTAAACAAATCCGGGTCCGATCCTGAGCATGGACAAAGAAGATCATATTAAAATCGTCAAAAACACTAAACCATGCATTAACTTACCCTCCTCTTTTCCACTTTCACTCCTTTCTCCATCCTTAAGACTTTGCTGGCGCTCAAGCATCACTACACAAGTACATAAACAACCGATTAACTGTGCACTAAACTAATCTTTAACGCGTTAAACATGTTCGCTTGAAGCCTACGCTGTTGCATCAGTCAAATACTTAATCGTCAAAATATACCAATTAAACCTACGCTGCAAATCGTGCTTGATCGTGGACCTTTTTTGCTACAGTGTTTTACATGCAGTCATTCGTTTGACCGGACTCGGAAACAAACCAGTATCTACACAGCTCCAGAGACGGACCTTCTAGCCACTCGGTCATCCGAGCTGGTAAAACTTTGATTGCATTACTTTCAACATGATACCACTTCCTCTACTCATCAAATATACCACAACCAAGTGCAGAGCGTTTGCTTTCCACCATTGGCCCAAACGTGGCAAAAAGCCTTTTCTTTCATGAAAATGGAATTACGACTTATACACTCCCACTTCTTGCGTCGTTCCATTTCTTCCACCTCTTTCTCCATTACTCTGCTCATCACTGCTTCCATCTCCTTCTTCATGACTTTGCTCATCACCTGCAGTGTATTAAAACTGATATCAAAACGTTTCTCCACGCCACTACGTGTGCTACGCGATTCGTTTTTCCCCCCGCATGCAATTAATAGGTTGTTGAAGTGGTACCCGCAGTTTTGTATAAGTTTCGCATGCCTGCGATATTGCTTTTTGTATAAACTTTAAGGTGCGTTTACAGGTGCGTAGTCGTGATATTGGGAAGTTTGTTTGTTGAATTGTGTTCAGGTAGCGATCGAAGATTTCTACTACGTGCAACTTTGCGCAAAATTGTGCGTGTGCGCGCATGCGATTCGATCTGCACTACGCAGAAATCCTTCTTGGAGCGATTTGCGATTTCAACTACGCGCGAATGCAGATGGAAAAAATTGCTGCTTACACACTCCCACTTCTTCCGTCGCTTCATTTCTTCCATCTCTTTCTCCATTACTCTGTTCATCACTTCTTCTATCTCGTTCTTCATGACTACGCTCATCACCTGCAGTGCATGTAAAGGGCAATCAAAACTTTTTTTCATCGCCACACCGTGTGCTACCCGAATCGTTTTTCATCCCGCATTCAATTAAGACGTTGTTGGAGTGGCATCCGCAGTTTTACATTGAAAAGCGAATGCAGATTGAAATGCGGTATTACGCCGAGGCGTGTACCAATCGGTGGGCCATCTTCGCGACTTAGGGCTTAGGCAGCGCAACTCCGAAAAAACGTCGCAGCGGTGGCGAGCCATCAACGACGCTATGTCCGGAAATCGAAACCCAGACCATACAACACACATTGTTGTTGTATGGTGTACAATTAAAAAACACCATACAACAACATTACTCTGCTCATCACTGCAGAGTCCTTAAGTGGGGTCAAGCTTCCACACTGGAGGTTTTAATCATACGTACTGATATCACATTCATCTTCGATATTCTAAACCGCACAACAGCAAGATAGGCATATTTTTCATTTCAAGCCACCCTAAACAAATACGGGTCCGGTCCTGAGCATGGACAAAGCAGATCGTATTGTAGGCTCAAGCTTCCACTATGGAGTTTTTAATTGTACATACTGATATCACATTGATCTTTGATATGTCTAAACCGCACAAAGACGAATCCGTGTGTAGGCTCAAGCTTCCACTATGGAATTTTTAATTGTACATACTGATATCACATTGATCTTTGATATTTCTAAACCGTACAACAGCAAGATAGGCATGTTTTTCATTTCAAGCCACCTTAAACAAATCCGGGTCCGGTCCTGCGCACGGACAAAGCAGATCATATTAAAATCGTCAAAAACACTAAACCGTGCATTAACTTACCCTCCTCATTTCCACTTTCACTCCTTTCTCCATCCTTAAGACTTTGCTGGCGCTCAATCATCACTACACAAACGCATAGACAACCGATAAACTGCGCACTAAACTAATCTTTAACGCGTTAAACATGTTCGCTTGAAGCCTACGCTGTTGCATCAGTCAAATACTTAATCGTCAAAATATACCAATTAAACCTACGCTGCAAATCGTGCTTGATCGTGGACCTTTTTTGCTACAGTGTTTTACATGCAGTCATTCGTTTGACCGGACTCGGAAACAAACCAGTATCTACACAGCTCCAGAGACGGACCTTCTAGCCACTCGGTCATCCGAGCTGGTAAAACTTTGATTGCATTACTTTCAACATGATACCACTTCCTCTACTCATCAAATATACCACAACCAAGTACAGAGCGTTTGCTTTCCGCCATTGGCCCAAACGTGGCAAAAAGCCTTTTCTTTCATGAAAATGGAATTACGACTTATACACTCCCACTTCTTCCGTCGTTTCATTTCCTCCATTTTTTTCGCCATTACTCTGCTCATCACTGCTTCCATCTCCTTCTTCATGACTCTGCTCATAACCTGCAGTGCATTGAAAATGCTATCAAAACTTTTTTCCACGCCACTCCGTGTGCTACCCGATTCGTTTTTCACCCGGCATTCAATTAATAGGTTGTTGAAGTAGCACCAGCAGTTTTTTTTTTCATGAGTTTTGCATGCCTGCGCCATTGCTTTTTGTACGTGCGTAAGCCTTATGCTTTGCACTCGAGATGGATTGCTCGCACCCCCAGCAACAGTTACTCACATGCCGTAGGAATACAAGCAATCCCAATAGGTTAGCAGTTCTTTTACAAAACTGTTACGGTGAGAATGCGTTCGCCATTGCTTTGGGGAGTTTTTTGTTTTCAAAGCTGACTCTTTGTTGTGCAATGTTTTTTGACTGATCATCGCCATCGCCTCGCGTTTTCTAGTTCGTTGCTGTTGGCCGACAGTTATTCATACGAAACAAAAGAAAGCGTTAAGTAGTAGGAAAAAATGACTCCGAGACCAATGAACAGATATTAACATTTGGGTCAAGTGACATCTTACGCTTCCTCCGCACAATGGAGTAGGGTAGCATTTTCTTAACTATGTGCAATTTGATGTGCTAAATAACACAAAACAGGTGTGAGTGTTTTGCTTTTTTGGGTCCCGTTCTGGTATTAATTACATGACTTGTTTACCGTGGCCAAAACATGCTATGCGGAATAAGTTACTACAAACTTTGCATTGAAGTTTGCTTTTGAAACTGGGTTAGCGCTTTGCACAATCTGGATTTAGATCGTCTTTGGTTCAGACATGCACACTACCGTATCGAAATTTTTAAATGAACTTGTAAAAAACGACACAAAATTGGTGCTATGCGGAGATTATTAGGGAAAATCATGAAAGCAATAACGAGACGTTTAGTGATAAGACTGGAAACCAGGCGAGAAAAATTAATTCAAGCGAGGAATGTATACAATACGTGATATGTCATAGTATTTTGCACTTTGATGTAGATTTAATGGTTTTAAACAACATCTTTAGGGTTTTTCTGCCAACTGAACTCATGAGTTTACATTCTGCATGGCTACTTGACGCTCGGAATGATAACGCAATCTTCCAACACCGGCTTCGTCTTCACCTCCTACACACCGACGGATTGTCCATTGATAGATTGATTTCTTCATCTTTATCCTCCTATCACGAGAAAGCGACGGAGGCGCTATGCCTAGGACGAATCCAGACTCGCTTAGGAGTTGCCTCTGTTTCCAAGTTTTCCATTATAGGTGCATGTCTCTACTCAGCGCCTCTAATAAGCCCGAAATGTCTTGAAACAAAATGCCTTCAAATAGTCGAGCCTAAACTATAGCGGATATGCAGTGCGGTTTTTGTTTTGACAGAAGGACAATGGACCAGTTCTTTGCTTTACAGCAAGTCTTTGAGAAGTCGCGGGAATGTGCACAAGTGGTCAATGCATGTTTTGTTGATCTTGAAAAAACACATGATCGCAATCCTTGTAACGAGCTTTGGGCGGTGTTGATGCACCTAGGTATTGGTGGCCAGTTACTAACTGACTCTTAGGTCGCTGTTCGTGTATTCCGAGTCTGTGTTCGTATTAATAACGTAACCTTTCAGAGTAAGTGTGGGACCACGGACAGACCTCTATCTTTTTCACCCATTTTCTTGCATCTCTACATGGATAAAATAGTTGAAACGATTAGTCTTATGGTGGAATTGCACTGTCCAACGTCCGTTGTTCGCGGATGATGTTGTGCTATACTCGACTGTACCCAAAATGATCTCCAGCGAGCTTTTGACAGGTTTTCGGATGTATGCGTGTTGCCAAAATGATAATCAGTACAACAAAATCACAAATCATGCGCCAGTTTGGACAACCAAAACAAAGATTTTTACAAGTTGGGTAGTAACACTAAAACTACCGGAGAAATTTTATGACCTTGGGGTCTCATTCAAAAGTGACGGCAGACAACATAGGGAATTGCAAATCTGGATCAGAAAAGCAAGTGCAGCAATGCGCCAGCTTCATCGCTTCACCAAGTGTGCATCAATTACTCAGTTGCTCATTCTTCCAAATCAAATCTTCATTGTACTGGTGGTATTACGCCGAGGCGTGCACCAATGAGTGGGCCATCTTCGCGACGTAAAGCCTCGGCAGCGCATTTTCCAAGAAACGTCGCAGCGGTGCCGAGCCATTGACGATGCTACGTCCAAAAATCGAACCTTAGGCCTTGCACCAAACATGGACGAGTCCGTAAGTGGGCTCAAGCTTTCACATTGGATGTTTTAATCATACGTACTGATATCACATTCATCTTGGATATATTTAAACCGCACAACAGCAAGATAGGCATATTTTTTTATTTCAAGCCACCCTAAAGAAACCCGGGTCCGGTCCTGAGCATGGACAAAGCAGATCGTATTGAAATCGTCAAAAACACTACACCTTGCGTTAACTTACCCTCCTCTTTTCCACTTTCACTCCTCTCTCCATCGTTAAAACTCTGCTGACATTCCATCATTACTATACAAATGCATAGACAACCGATTAACTGTGCACAAAACTAATCTTCAACGCGTTAAGCATGTTTGCCTGAAGACTACGTTAATTGCATCAGTCAAATACTTAATGTCAAAATATCTAATTTAAAACAACGCCGCAAATCACGCTTGATCTTAGACATTTTTTCCTAGTCTTTCACCCATAGTCATTGGTTTGACCGTACTCGGAAACAAAACCAGTGTCTATACAGCTTCATACACGATTCCTCTAGCCACTCGGTCATCCGAGCTGTGAAGGTTTTAATTGCATTACTTTAACATGATATCACTTCCTCTTCTTAACAAATTTATTACAACCAAGTGCAGAGCGTTTGCTTTCTACCATTGACTTAAACGTGGCAAAAAGCCTTTTCTTTAAAAATCAATTTGCCATCCTCCACGGTCCTCCTAACAACCAATTAAAGTATCATGAAAATGGAATTTACGACTTACATAGTTCCACTTCTTCCGTCGTTTCATTCCCTCCATCTCTTTCTCCATTACTCTGCTCATCACTGCTTCCATCTCCTTCTTCATGACTCTGCTCATCACCTGCAGTGCATATAATACGCTATTTAAACTTTTTTCCACACCACTACGTGTGCTACGCGATTCGTTTTTCACCCGGCATTCAATTAATAGGTTGTTGAAGTGGTTCCCCGCAGTTTTGTATAAGTTTCGCATGCCTGCGATATTGCTTTTTGCATAAACTTTAAGGTGCGTTTACAGGTGCGTAGTCGTGATATTGGGAAGTTTGTTTGTTGAATTGTGTTCAGATCGCGATCAAATATCTACTACATGCAACTTTGCGCAAAGTTGTGTGTGTGTGCACATGCGATTCGATCTGCACTACGCAGAAATCCTTCTTGGAGCGATTTGCGATTTCAACTACGCGCGAATGCAGATGGAAAAAATTGCTGCTTACACACTCCCACTTCTTCCGTCGCTTCATTTCTTCCATCTCTTTCTCCATTACTCTGTTCATCACTTCTTCTACCTCGTTCTTCATGACTACGCTCATCACCTGCAGTGCATGTAAAGGGCAATCAAAACTTTTTTTCATCGCCACACCGTGTGCTACCCGAATCGTTTTTCATCCCGCATTCAATTAAGACGTTGTTGGAGTGGCATCCGCAGTTTTACATTGAAAAGCGAATGCAGACTGAAATGCGGTATTACGCCGAGGCGTGTACCAATTGGTGGGCCATCTTCGCGACTTAGGGCTTAGGCAGCGCAACTCCGAAAAAACGTCGCAGCGGTGGCGAGCCATCGACGACGCTATGTCCGGAAATCGAAACCCAGACCATGCACCACACATTGGCGAGTCCGTAAGTGGGGTCAAGCTTCCACACTGGAGGTTTTAATCATACGTACTGATATCACATTCATCTTCGATATTCTACACCGCACAACAGCAAGATAGGCATATTTTTTATTTCAAGCCACCCTAAACAAATACGGGTCCGGTCCTGAGCATGGACACAGCAGCTCATTATTTAGTTCGTCAAAAACACTACACCTTGCGTTAACTTACCCTCCTCTTTTCCACTTTCACTCCTCTCTCCATCGTCAAGACTTTGCTGGCGCTCCATCACCACTACACCAATGCATAGACAACTGATTAACTGAGCAGTGTGCTCTTACTTAATCTTCAACGCGCTAAGCATGTTTGGCTGAAGACTACGTTGTTGCATCAGTCAAATGCTTAATCGTCAAAATATTTGATATAAAACAACGCTGCAAATCAAGCTTGATGTTAGACTTTTTTTCCAAATTCAAACTTCATCTCAAAAACAATACTTTGGTTGGTTTCCTGAATCACCCTCAACTTAGAACTCCACAGTAAAAAAGTGATGATAAAATAGAAGCGGTTTCTCAGCATTCGTATCATGAATAAATCTATATCAAGTAAAACTGAAAAACCAGCCTGAGATAAAATTTGGTAAAAAGTATATTAAAAACTAGTAAAAGTTAAAATCGATTTCTACCTCAAAGGTCATCGTCAGTCATCTAAAAAAAACCTTTCGGGTCCACTTCTTACTGGGCTGAAAGAACCATCTATAGCCGTGCGAAATCGTCGAATTGTAATATGTCGCAGGGACAAAGACGGCAGAATAATTATTGTCAACTTTGACGACTATAATTCCATCATGTCCAAGGAGTTGACGTCATTCCACCGTCTTTACGATTTGAACCAACAAAATTACGTCGCTGAGCTTGATAAAATTCGTAAAGTTGGTGATAACTTCATAGTCAAATTGCATAAATGTTGTTTCATTGATGATGATTTATTAAAGCATAATTCTGGCATTAAAAAGTATGTTACTGCATATAAAAGAATCTCAAACCCTGAACAAAGAGGTAACTACCGTAAAATTCCTGGTCCTATTGCCAAGCACTTCGCGTGTAACCAACCAGCATACGCTTATCCTCTTTTCAAAACCCACAAAATTTCTCCTAATGACCTACAAGATATTTCTGTTTTTGACATACCTGTTCGTCTATTACAATCCGCTGGTTTCATTACCACTTCACGGCTTATCTGGAATTTCTACTACAACCTATCAGCGAAGCATTTTGTAAATATGAATTTGATGAATTTTGCCGCGATAGCAAGCAGTACTTGGAAGAGCTACAAACTTGGAAACTCGGCCTTGTTTCTTCTCCAACGTGTTCCCACGATCAAAACCTTTACATTGTAGCAGGAGATGTTAAAGCCCTCTACCCCAGACTGTCTCGTGCAACAGTTTTATCTGCTATCCGATTTGCACTTGAACATTGTTCAAATTTTCCTCGTAATTGCATTTCTATTATAATTGACTTATTATCCCATTGCCTGGATAATGTCATAGTTCAGCACCTCGACTCCTTCTACGGTCAGAAAAATGGAATAATCACGGGCGACAACCACTCGGTGTCAGTTGCGAATATAACTTTGCATTATACTCTATTACCTGCAGCCGATACCATCAATCGTGCAGTAATCTTTAAAAGATTCATCGACGACATCATGTGGTTGTCCTACGATGTGGACACTACCAATGAGATACAAAATTTAGTGAGTTTTACTTTTGAAGAAAATAAACTTGAAGTTCTTTTTCGTCGGATTTGTACAGAAGAAAATCAACAACAATCACGCATGGAATTCCTTGATGTAGAACACCAAATCGACAGCAAATCAGTTGCTGGTTTTTTCGAGATTATACTAAACCTACCGCAATGGAGCGTACTTTCCTTCATGGTCAATCCCATCACCCTCCTGCAGTATTTAAATCTATAGTCTTCGGCGAAGCTGTGAAACTCCGACGACTCAATGAACAAGATGAAACTTACCATGAAAGTCTTTTAAAACTTCGGAATAAATGTGCTCGTTCCTTTTTTAATATGAATATCTTAGACGATCTGCTCAGTCAAGCCTCCACATGGACGGAACGTTTTAAACCAAAAAATTTTCACAAAGTCAACAAGCCTTTGGTTTGGGCCTCCCCATACAGCACCATTCTTTCCCTTACACCCAAAGAAAAGGAACTAAACCCCAATGCTATGATTACTTACAAAAAGCCCTCTACCCTACAAACCATACTTACGAACTATAAACAAATCTCCCTCAACTTGTCGAGCAATATTGGACAGTCTGGACCATGTTCGAAATGTGCTTTATGCGGTAATTTTGCAAATCACAAAAACATGGTGGTTACCACATCTTCGTTTTCTAACAAGGCAGGTCGTTTGTTTCATCTTAAGCAGCGTCTTGATTGTACAAATTTTGGGATATATGCCGCAAGGTGTCGTATTTGTGCCGAGTTTTATGTTGGTCAGACCAAAAATCGTTTTAGCGTACGTTGGTATGGCCACCGTACTTCTTGGAGATCTCATTGTTTGGAGAATCGGGACAAAGCAGCGCTACTCATACATTTCAAATCCAAACATAATAATTTCATTGATTTCAATATCAAAATTTACGAATGCTACGAAGTCATTTTTTTACAAGAACTTCCAGTCGATAAATTAGACTATTTTGAAAGTATATGGGTTTCGAACTTGGATGCTAAAATCAACATTGCTAAGACCTCATTGCCTAAAATCAAATAGTTTCCGCTTGTTTTTCGCACTGTTTTCGTGTTTCCACTCTTAAATTGACACCTGCTGTTTGAACTGTAACACATCAAGATTACAGGCTTTATTGTGGTTAGATATTTTTTACCAAATTGAGTGTAACGTTTTGACCAGTCAGTGTATTCAATTTTGAGTATAACATATTGCTCTAGTGGACTTAGTTATTGAGATATATATACTTTTTTTAGATGACTGACGATGACCTTTGAGGTCGAAATCGATTTTATCTTTTACTAGTTTTTAATATACTTTTTACCAAATTTTATCTGAGGCTGGTTTTTCAGTTTTACTTGATATAGACTTGTTCATCTCAAAAAATATGAATATTGGTACCTTGAATCCAACTCCATTCTGACAAAACTTCAGTGATTTCCAAACTTAACCGCCTAAACTCAGTAAAACCCGCTTGAACTAAATAAAAAGTATTGCACTCGTGAGCCTATTCGAATCGTTCACAAGGAGAAACTCGAAATAGAACTAGCGTTTTTGGTGAGATTCAATGAAAATACTTATGATTCAAAATTAGACGCAAAGTCAATGAAAATTAAAAAAAAAACAACGCATCGTGGATCACAGAAAAAACTACAGTCAATTCACAGTGATTGGTTTGACCGGACTCGGAAACAAATCAGTGTCTATACAGCTCCACAGACGGACCGTCTAGCCACTCGGTCATCTGAACTGTTAAACTTTTAATTGCATTTCTTTCGACATGATACTACTTCTTCTACTCAACAAATATACTGCAACCAAGTGCAGAGCGTTTGCTTTCTACCATTAACCCAAACGTGGCAAAAAGCCTTTTCTTTAAAAATCAATTTGCCATCCTCCACGGTCCTCCTAACAACCAATTAAAGTCTCATGAAAATGGAATTACGACTTACACACTCCCACTTCTTCCGTCGTTCCATTTCTTCCACCTCTTTCTCCATTACTCTGCTCATCACTGCTTCCATCTCCTTCTTCATGATTCTGCCCATCACCTGCAGTGTATTAAAACTGATATCAAAACATTTTCTCCACGCCACTTGAACAGCTCAGATGACCGAGTGGTATAAAGCGTCTGTCTCTTGAGCTGTAGACTCGGGTTTGATTCCGAGTCGGGTCAAACCAATGACTTTAAAAATTGGTATTCACAGCTTCCCTGCTTGACGCTCAGTATTAACAAAACAGTGTGGAGAACAAGCCGGCAAGTTTACTTGTTGTGCCGTTGGGAAAGGCACTTAGCGAGATTCCCCCATCTTGGTGTGGTAGACAGATGGCTGGCAACTCCTAAGCGACCCCGTATAGAGCATTGATCGCTTTCTCGTGATAGGATATAAATATGCAACTAATTGATCGCTTTCTCGTGATAGGATATAAATATGCAACTAACTAACTACGTATGCTACCCGATTCGTTTTTCACCCCGCATTCAATTAATAGGTTGTTGAAGTGACATCCGCAGTTTCGCATACGTTGCGCATGCCTGCGCCATTGCTTTTTGTATGTACGTAAGCCTGATGCTTTGCACTCGAAATGGATTCCTCGCACCCCCAGCAACAGTTACTCGCATGCTGTGGGGGTACAAGCAATTTCAATAGCTAAGCAGTTCTTTAACAAAACTGTTACGGTGAGAATGCGTCTGCCATTGTTTTGGGGGTTTTTCTGTTGTCAAAGTTGATTTTGTGTTAAGCAACGTTTTTGGCTGTTCGTCGCGCCATCGCATCGCTTTTTCTAGTCAGGTGCTGTTCGCCGTCAGTTAATCAGCTGTTCGCAGTCAGTCATTCATACGACACAGTTAGAAAGCGCTAAATAGTTGGAGAAAATGATCCCGCGACCCATTAGCTGATATTAACATTTGGGCAAAGTGACATATTACGCCTGCGCAATGGAATAGGGTTTTGCTTTCAATTGCCCCTTGATAGGCTTGCACATTGCAAGCTTCTGACCAGAATCGCGTAAAATGAACCCGGGTAGCGTTTTTTCAACTAAGCGCAATTTGATATGCTACATAACAAACAACGGGTGTGAGTGAATGGTTAGCGCTTTGCACATTTTAAACGTGGATCGTCCTTGGTTTTCACATGCACAATGCAGTACCGTAGTTTGTATATGAACTTGTAAGAAATGACACAAATTGGTGTTAAACGAAGATTATTATGAAAAATCGTGAAAGCAATAAAGAGACGTTTAGTTGTAAAACGGGAAACCAGGCGAGAAAAATCAATTCAAGCGAGGAATGCATACAATACATGATATGTTATAGTTATTTGCATTTTGATGCTGCTTCAATGATTTCATACCACAGCTTTACGGTTTTTTTGCAAACTGAACTCATGAGTTTACATCCTGCATGCCTACTTGACGCTCGGAATACTTCATCTCCTCTTTTCCACTTTCATTCCTCTCTCCTTCGTCAAAACTTTGCTGGCGCTCTATCATCACTACACAAACGCATAGACAACCGATTAACTGTGCACTAAACTAATCTTCAACGCGTTAAACGTGTTTGCCTGATCACTACGTTATTGCATCAATCAAATACTTAATGTCAAAATATCTGACGCAAAACAACGCTGCAAATCAAGCTTGATCTTGGACATTTTTCCTACAGTCGTTGTTTGACTGGACTCGGAAGCAAACCAGTGTCTATGGCACATTTCCAGAGACGGTCCCCGTCTAGCCACTCGGTCATCCGAGTTGTTAAAGTTTTGATTGCATTACTTTCAACATGATACCACTTCCTCTACTCATCAAATATACTATAATCAAGTGCATAGCGTTTGCTTCCTACCATAGGCCCGAACGTGGCAAAAAGCCTTCTTTTTTAATATCAATTTGCAATGCTCCACGGTCTACCTAATAACAAGACTGCGAACTCGATAGAACTCGATCATTTGGTCGAACTTGAACTTGCATTCGAAAAAATATTTTTTTCTGAACTCGAACTTGAACTCGCATAAAACTGTGCGAGCTTGAGTTCATTAAAAAAATATTATAAATGTTGAAAAGAAGTATAAGATCACTACGAAATATAGTTTGTTCAAGTAGTCATAATCCGTGCAATAGTATCGTTTATGTGTTCATGCCATTGCGACCAACAAAGTCCAGGGCTGCGAACTCAAACTTGAACTCGTTCATTTTTGCCGAACTCGAACTTGAACTCGAAAAACAAAATTCTTAGAACTCCAACTTGAACTCGGACTTGCAAATATCTCTTGAACTCGAACTTGAACTCGGTCAAAAACCGATCGATTTCGCAGCCCTGCCTAACAACCTAATAAAGTATCATGAAAATGGAGTTTACGACTTACACTCTCCCACTTCTTCCGCTCTTTCACTCTGCTCATCACCTGCAGTGCATATAAAACGCAATCAAAACTTTTCCCCACGCCACTCCGTGTGCTACCCGATTTGTTTTTCACCCCGCATTCAATTAATAGGTTGTTGAAGTGGCACCCGCAGTTTTGCATAAGTTTCGCATGCCTGCGCCTTTGCTTTTTCTATGTACGTAAGCCTGATGCTTTGCACTCGAGATGGATTGCTCGCACCCCCAAAAACAGCTGCTCGAATGCCGTGGGGTTACAAGCAATGCCAATAGCTAAGCAGTTCTTTAACGAAACTGTTACAGTGAGAATGCGTCCACCATTGCTTTAGGGATTTTTCTGTTTTCAAAGCTGACTCTGTGCTAAGCAATATTTTAGACTGTTCGTCGCCATCGCATCGCTTTTTCTAGTTAGTTGCTGTTCGCAGTCAGTCATTCATACGAAACAGATAGAAAGTGCTAAGTAGTTGGAAAAAATGACCCCGAGACCCATGAGCAGATATTAACATTTGGGCAAAGTGACATATTACGCTTCCTTTAACTGCGCAATGGAATATGGCACTACTTTCAATTGCCCCTTGATAGGTTTGCACAATGTGAGCTTCTGACCAGAGTCGCGTAAAATATACCCGGGTAGCGTTTTTTTTTATTAAGTGCAATTTGATATGCTACAATACAAACAACCGGTGTGAGTGTATTGCTCATTTCGGTTCCGTTCTGGTATTAATTACATGACTTGTTTACCGTAGCCAAAACATGCTATGCGGAATAAGTTACCACCAATTTTGCATCGAAGTTTGCTTTTGAAACTGGGTTAGTGCTTGCACAATCAGGATTTAGATCGTCTTTGGTTTTGACATGCACAGTACAGTACCGAAATTTTTGAATGAACTTGTAAGAAATGACACCAAATTGTTGCTATGCGGAGATTATTAGGGAAAATCGTCAAAGCAATAAAGAGACGATTAATTGTAAAACTGGAAACCAGGAAGAAAAATTAATTCAAGCGAGAAATGTATACAATACATGATATGTGATAGTATTTTGCATTTTGATGCTATTTTAATGCTTTTAAACCACAACTTTAGGGTTTTTCTGCCAACTGAACCAATGAGTTTACATCCTGCATAGCTACTTGACGCTCGGAATGATAACGTAATCTTTCAACACCGGCTTCGTCTTCACCTCCTACACACCGACGGATTGTCTATTATAGGTGCATGTCTCCACTCAGTGCCCCTAACAAGCCTGAAATGTCTTGAAACAAAACAGCCTTGAAATAGTCGAGCCTAAACTATAGCGCATAGGCAGTGTGGTTTTTGTCTTGACAGCAGCACAATGGACCAGTTTATTGTTTTACAGCACATCTTCGAGAAGGCGCGATAATGTGCACAAGAGGTCAATGCATGTTTTGTTGATCTTGTAGAAGCATATTAACGCATTCCTAGAAACGAGCTGTGGGCTGTGATGATACAACATGGTATTGATGGCCAGTTACTAACTGACTCTTAGGTCGCTGTTCGTGTTATCCGAGTCTGTGTTTGTATTAACAACGTAACGACGAAACCTTTGCGAGTAAGTGTGGGACTACGAAAAGACCTCTCTCTTTCACCCATTATCTTGCATCTTTACATGGATAAAATAGTTGATAAGTTGAGTCTTGTGGTGGGATTGCACTGTACAACGTCGGTTGTTCGCGGATGATCTCGCGCTATACTCGGCTCTACCCAAAATGGTTTCCAGCAAGCTCTTGAAAAGTTTTCGGATGCATGCGTGATGCCAAAACCAAATCAAATCTTCATTATACTCGCGGTATTACGCCGAAACGTGTAACAAGTAGTGGGGCTCATCTCTGCGACTTAGCGCCTGGCTACACAGCTCCGAAGAAACGTCGCAGCGGTGGCGAGCCGTTGGCGACACTGTGCCGATTTCACCGGTCCGGGATTGAACCCCAGACCTCCCGCACCGATAACGTGCGTTTAGCAACTGAGCTAACGGTCGCTCCTTAAGTAATAAGAATGCAGGTGGATATCGAGCGCACTTTCCTCGCTTGCCGTTACACCTCATTACACTAATGAAAATCAGTACAACAGAATCACAAATCACGCGCTGGTTTGGACAACCAAAACATAGATTTTTACAAGTTCGGGAGTAACACTAAAACAGTCGGAGAAATTCAAGTGTTTCGGGGTTTAATTCACAAGTGATAACAGTCAAAAAAAGCGAATTGCAAATCTGGACCAGAAAAGCAAGTGCAGCAATGTGTCAGCTTCATCACTTCACCAAGTGTGCATCAATTATTCAGTTGTTCGATCTCCAAAATCAAATCTTCATTGAACCGGCGGTATTACGCCGAATGGTGTACCAATGGGTGGGCCATCTTCGCGACTTGACTTAGGGACTCGGCCTCGGCAGCACAACTTCGAAGAAACGTCGCAGCGGTGCCGAACCATCGACGACTTTATGTCCGGGAATCGAAACCCAGACCATGACGAGTCCGTACATAAGCTCAAGCTTCCATACTGGAGGTTTTAATCATACATGCTGATATCACATTGATCTTTGATATTTCTAAACCGCACAACAGCACGATTGGCATGTTTTTCATTTCAAGCCACCCTAAACAAACCCGGGTCCGGTCCTGAGCATGGACAAGGCAGATGATTTAACATCGTCAAAAACACTAAACCTTGCAATAACTTACCCTCCTCTTTTCCACTTTCTCTTCTCTCTCCATCGTCAAAACTTTGCTGGCGCTCTATCATCACTACACAAACGCATAGACAACCGATTAACTGCGCACTAAACCAATCTTCAACGAGTTAAACATGTTTGCCTGATCACTACGTTATTGCACCAACCAAATACTTAATGTCAAAATATCCGACGTAAAACAACGCTGCAAATCAAGCTTGACCTTGGACATTTTTCTTACAGTCGTTGGTTTGACTGGACTCGGAAGCAAACCAGTGTCCATAGTACATTTCCAGAGACGGTCCGTCTAGCCACTCGGTCATCCGAGTTGTTAAAGTTTTGATTGCATTACTTTCAACATGATACCACTTCCTCTACTCATCAAATATACTATAACCAAATGCAGAGCGTTTGCTTTCTACCATAGGCCCGAACGTGGCAAAAAGCCTTCTTTTTTAATATCAATTTGCAATGCTCCACGGTCTACCTAACAGGGCTGCGAACTCGAAAGAACTCGATCATTTGGTCGAACTTGAACTTGCATTCGAAAAAATATTTTTTCCGAACTCGAACTTGAACTCGCATAAAACTGTGCGAGCTCGAGTTCATTAAAAAAATATTATAAATGTTGAAAAGAAACAAAAGATCACTACGAAATATAGTTTGTTCAAGTAGTCATAATCCGTGTAAATTGAAGTTATGATTTTACCAAAAGAAAAGCTGCATATCGTTTATGTGTTCATGCCATTGCGATCTACAAAGTCTAGGGCTGCGAACTCAAACTTGAACTCGTTCATTTTTGCCGAACTCGAACTTGAACTCGAAAAACAAAATTCTTAGAACTCGAACTTGAACTCGGTTAAAAACCGATCGACTTCGCAGCCCTGCCTAACAACCTAATAAAGTATCATGAAAATGAGTTTTACGACTTACACACTCCCACTTCTTTCGTCCTTTCACTCTGCTCATCACCTGCAGTGCATATAAAACGCAATCAAAACTTTTCTCCACGCCACTCCGTGTGCTACCCGATTCGTTTTTCACCCCGCATTCAATTAATAGGTTGTTGAAGTGGCACCCGCAGTTTTACATTATAAGTTTCGCATGCCTGCGCCTTTGCTTTTTCTATGTACGTAAGCCTGATGCTTTGCACTCGAGATGGATTGCTCGTACCCCCAGAAATAGTTGCCCGCATGCCGTGGGGGTGCAAGCAATGCCAATAGTTAAGCAGTAACTGTTACAGTGAGAATGCGTCCGTCATTGCTTTGGGCATGGTGGCGACGCTTTTTCGGCTGCTGCCGCCCAGCAGCTTGTCTTTTTCATTTTTCGAAGCGAAAAAATTTCCTTTGAAGTGTAGGGAGCCATGTGTTTTTTTTTTCAAAACAGTTGTCTTTTAAAATGTGGGGGCACTATTTTTTTGTTTTCAAAAAAGTTATTTTATCAAATGTGGGGGGCAATGTTTTTTTTTTTTTTTTGAATCAAGCAGTGATCTTTTAAAAGATGAGGAAACCATTTTTTTTTTTATTCTTTTTTCAAATAAACAATTTTTTTTTCAAATGTTTTTTCTCTTTACAGCAGTTAACTTTTCAAAAGTGGGGGGCAGTGCTTTTTTTTTTCCGAACCAAACAGTGTTTTTTTGAAAGATGTGGAAACAATCTTTTTTTTTTCTTTTTTCAAATAAACAACTTTTTTTTGAAATGTGAGGGGCAACGTTTTTTTTTTTTCACAGCAGTTATCGTTTCAAATGTGGGCGCAATGTTTTTTTGTTTTTATTCTAGTTATTTCTTGAAGTGTGGGGTAGACAAGTTTTTTTCACTTATACAGTATTTTTGAAATGGGGATGGGGCACAAAGTTTTTTTTTCGCAATAAGCAGTATTTCAAAGAACTGCTGATTAACTGTTTATTTACAACACCAATGATTCTTTTTTCATGTCTTGTGCGGGTGCGTAGTAGACAGTTTAGCTGGCGCGCCTTAATGAAGTTTCTTTCAAAGAAGAGAGGGAGGGAAGAAAAAGAAAAATTGATGCACTCTCGCTCAAGACCGATTACTCTTATTTTTTTCCACGATTTATTCCATATCTGTGCAACAACTTCTGTGCTGAAACAACCCTCAAAAACAACTGCCGCTCGTAATTTTTTCCGATCATGATTTTTTCCCACCATTCTTGCAACGACGGCTTTGCTCAAACCGTCTTGAAAATAGTCTACAAGAACATGAATTGGCTACCGATTATGATTGTTTACGTCATTCATGCAACGACGTTTTTGCTCCAAAAGTCCTGAAAATACTGCCATATGGATTGGTCACCGATCACAATATTTTCCACCATATTGTTTTACATCTCTTTCAAGAACTTTTTTTTTTCAAACCATCCTAACAATGGACCAATATGGATGGGCTACCGATTACAATTTTTTCCGCCATCTTTGAAACAACATTTGTACTGAACGTATCTTAATAATATAACAATATGGGTTGTTGCCGATCCTAAGTTTTCTATAGCATCCACGCAACGACCTTTTTGCTCCAGCCATCTAGAAAATATAACATTATCGATTGCATGGCTACCAATCATAATTTTTTTTACAATCCTTGCATCAACGTTTTTGCTCAAACCACCTCGAAAATACAACAAAATTATAATTTGACTTCCGATCGTAATATTTTCCACGATGTTTTTGCAACGTTGTTTTGCTCAAATTATCCTGAAAATACTACAATATGGATAAGCAACCCATGACAATTTTCCCCATTCTTCCTGGCAGCAACATTCGCACTGAAACCATCCTGAAAATACAACATATGGATTGTCTACCGGTCATAACTTTTTCCAGCATTCTTGCAGCGACATTTTTGCTCAAATTTCCTGTTAACGCAACGATATGGATTGCATGGCAACCGATCACAATTTTTCTGCAATGCTTGCGCAACAAGGTTTTTGCCTAAACCATCCTAAAAATACAACAACATGTATTGGCTACCGTTTGCAATTTTTCCACCGTCCTTCCAGCGACGGTTTTGTCCAACCATCCTGAAAATACAAAAATGTGGATTGTATTGCTACTGATCACGATCCTTCTACAATTTTTGCAGAAACTTTTTTTTCCCAAACCGTCTCAACAAGGCAACAATATGGATTGGCTGCCGATCATAACTTTTTTCCAGCATTTTTGAAGCAACGTTTTTGCTCAAATTTCCTGAAAATGCAACGATATGAGTTGCATGGCAACCGATCATAATTTTTTTTACAATCCTTTGCCACTTGCTAAAATCATCTTGAAAATACAACAATATGAAACGGCTACCGTTTACGAATTTTCTCCGTCCTTCCAACGACAGTTTTGCTCAAACCATCCTAAAAGTACAATAATATGGACTGGCTACAGATCGTAAATTTTTTTCAATCCTTGCAACAAGGTTTTTGCTCCAACCATCCTGAAAATACAACCATTTGAATTGGTTACCGAGCATAATTTTCTTCCAACATCTTTGCAATGACGGTTTTGCTCATTTTAAAAATATAACGATATGGATTGGCTGCCGATCATGATTATTTTCTACAACCCTTGCAACGATGTTTTTGCCCAAACCGCCGTAAAAACACCATAAAATAGATCCATTGGCTATCGATCATAACTTTTTCTACAATCTTTGCAACAACGTCTTTGCTCAAACCATCCTAATAATGCAACAGCATGGTGTGGCAACTAATCATAATTATTTTCTACCAACCTTGAAACAACTCTTGAACTGAAAACAACTTGAAATTGCAACAATATGGATTAGCTACCGATCATAACTTTTTTCCTCCGTCCTTGCAAGCGACGTTTTGCTCAAGCCATCCTGAAATGCAACAATATGAATTTGCTACCGATCACGATTTTTTTCCACCATCCTTGCATCGACGGCTTTTGCTCAAACCATTCTAAAAATACAATAAAATTAATTGGCTACCGGTCCTAATGTTTTGTACAATCCTAGGAACAACGTTTTTGCTCAAACCATCCTAAAAATACTACAATGTAAATTGCCTAGCAATTTTAAATTTTCCATCATCTTTCCAACGACAGTTTTGCTCAAGCCATCTTGAAAACGCAACAATATGAACTGCCTACTCATCATACTTTTTTTTTCTGCAATTCTTTAAACAACGTACAGTATGTACTGAACTTATCGCTGTAATTACCACAATATAGATTGGCTTCCGATCAAAATGTTTTTCAACGATGTTTTTGCTCAAACCACCGTGTAAATACTAGACTTTGGATTGGCCATTGATTATAGTTTTGTGCACGATGGTAACTTTTTTTCGAACATCCTTGCAATAACATCAAACCATCCTAAACAAACAGCAATGTGGATTGGCTACTGATCATGACTTTTTTCTACCGTCCTTGCAGCGACGTTTTTGCTCAAGTTTTTCTGATAAACAACAACAGCATGAATTAGCCAGAAATCATAAATTTTTCTACCATCCTGGCAACAACACTTTGGTTCAAACCATCCTGAAAATATAACAATATGGATTGCCAACTGATCATAATTATTTTCTTACATCTTTGCAACAACGCCATCTTAAAAATACAACACTATGGATTGGCTAAGAGCATAATTTTTTCCACCATTCTTACATCAACAATTGTACTCTAACCATCCTGAAAATACAAGAATATGGGTTGGCAACTGATCATAAATTTTTTCCGCTGGTTTGTGACCAGTTTCATGCTCAAGCTATCTTGAAACAGCAACAATATGAATGAGTTACCACTGACACGGTTTTTCATTATCTTTGCAACATCTTTTTTGCTCGAACCATTCTCATATGAAAACAATATGAATTGGCATCCGACAATAATAGCCAACAACTTTTGCGTTCAAATCTCAAGCTTCTTCAAATATCAACAATACCGTTGGCTACCAATAATTGTGCTATGTCATTCCTTACAACAACTTTTGTACTGAAATCCGCATCCTGAAATCATGACAGTAAGCAATGGAATGTAAATAATTTTGTTGTCTGTGAGTGGCGTCTGTGTGTTTATTATAATGGCAAATAATATTACTACTACTACTACTACTACCAATAATTTTTCCTCACCATCTTTTGCTGCAACTTGGTTTGGCTGCATGTGGTAATATTTTTCTATTATCTTCGTTACAACGTTTTTGCTTAAACCATCATCAAAATGTAAAAATATAGAGTGGCTAGTGCTAGTTATGTCCTCGCATTATGGCAATAGTTTATCGTGCTCAAACCAATTTTAAATCATAAAGACAATGATAGGTTGCTGATGATAATATTTTCCATCATCTTCTCAACAACTTGTTTGTTTAAAACATCGTCAAAGCACAACAACGTGAAGTGGCTGTCAATAAGTATGCTTTCCATGTCCGTCATTCTTGCAACAACTTTTGCGTTCAATTCTCAAGCTTCTTCAAATATCAACAATACCGTTGGCTACCAATAATTGTGCTATGTCATTCCTTACAACAACTTTTGTACTGAAATCCGCATCCTGAAATCATGACAGTAAGCAATGGCTAACGATAGTTGTGTTTTCCATCAATTTTGTAATAGCTTTTGCGTTCAAACCATCCTGAATATATGGCAATATGAATTTGTTGCGATAATAATATTTTCCACCATCCTCGCAACCACTTTTGTGTTTAAACCATCCTCAAATTATAACTCTATAAATTGGCTGGCGACAATAATATGTCGAACCAGTGATAAATGGTGTTGTTTTTGAAAAAAGCGAAGCTTATGGAATTACAGTAAACCTCGCATATAACGGACAAGTCGGGACCAGTGATATTTGTCCGTTCTGTGAGAAACCCGTTCGTTACATACGAATGTGGTAAAATCAATAAAAAGCCATCCGGACTTAAAATTTCGTCCGTTATCTGCATTTATCCGTTATATCAGAGTCTGTTGTATGCGAGGTTGACTGTAGTCTAATTAAGACATTTAAATCCGAATTCACTGACTTAAAAAGTTTTATTCATCGGCGTTTGAAAACCGCATTCAAAGTCATTGCTGACTTGTAAGCGAATTCACACCAATTCAACGCTGCTCCCATGTAAGGGGCTGTAATTACAAAGACCAAACCACAGTGTATCCATCCATTATTACTAACAGTGGAACCACTCTCTGTGCTCAGTGTCCGGAACGAAAGTCAGAGTTGAGAGTTCATCTGTTCAAATCGTGTTGCCCAATCCTATACTGAGAAATAAAAAAAACAATGGTGAGCAATTTCATTGCATTTATTAAACTACAAAATGCTTGTCACTTTTTTTTCTTTTCTTCTACGTAATTAAGCAATCTGCAATGGCTCCTTGACAATTTTAAAAACAAAAAATAAAAACAGCAAATTTTGGAAAGGACAACAATACGGCAATAGAACAGATGAACTTCATTAAAAAGCAATTGTTACATCACAGCATTTGCTGCATTTTTGTGGACATACGTAACAATGCTTTTTTCTTAAGTGAGTCCATTGTAAGAATTATAAGTACACTGTGGCCAAACTCACTGTGTTGGCAATAGTGGGAAAATGATGTCCACGCCATCATCGAAAAATGCGTTAGCTCAGTGGCGCACGCAGGATTTTTCAATGGGGTGGGGTTCATTGATGTCACATCGTGATGACGTAAAATGCTACAATAAAGTGCATCGGATTGTAATGTTTTTAGTCTGAATTACTGCGCAATTGCAGCTACCATGATTAAGCTACAGTATATAACGCCATAACGAAGGAAACAATCCAGATATTTCATTCACACTTTTGCTTGATTCTTTAGGCTTCATTTAAGGAGCGAAAGGGTTTCACCGAAACTCAAGCTGTCAATCCGTGGTTAAAAATTTACTGAAAAAACTTTAGTTGACCTCATTTTTGGGTTATAGGAAGGTTAACTGACTAAAGTAGGCTAGCTTTCGCAACATCACAAACAGGGTGTAGCCAAGAGGGTAAAACAAGTTATTGCTTTCCTTCAAAAAAATCATTTTTCAAGAACCAACATTGATACAAACAACGCATATAAACCTTGATATAAACATTTAATATGCACTCATTATGAAAGGAGCAGTATCCAGTATCCCCTGTCTTGAATAATGAAGACAGTGAAGCCACCCTTAACCCTGATCATATTCTACATGAGCAGGTGGTCGGGAAACAAAATGCGCACAAGGGAAGGCTCAAATCAAGACGCCCGTTTGTACCCGCTGCACAGAAACTACTGGATAGTCTGACCCGGTCTGACCAAATCGGACATTCGCGCAGCGCAATGGATGGATTATGTATGGAACATTTTGTATTCGAAAAGTGCATCAAGGCTTCCTGCTTTTATTCCCAGGGCCAGTCCTAAGCCTCTTGGAATGGGTTTGCCCAGAACATCTTGGGTAAAACTGAATCGTCTGTGGACTGACGTAGGGCGATTCCATTCATCCATGTACAAATGGGGTGCTGCTCCTTCACCGAATTGTGAGTGTGGTGCCTCTGAGCAAACTGCAGACCACATCATTTCTACATGCCCCCTACATCGTGCACCAAAAGGAATACAAGGTCTGTTGGTCCTGGATGATGACACCCGACGCAGGCTTAAAATCAACGCCGTCAACATCTAAATCGTCGGAAGAGGATGCCCAACCACACGACGACGACGAAGACAGTGAAGCATGAGAACAAACTGCCCTCCCTACCGAAACATTTTTAAACTATCATAAGTTACGCGCGAGAAGAATCCCTGATCATGCGATTAAACTCAAAAACAGCGTCGATATTATCTAAGCATTTTTCACCCAAATCACAGCGTCGATATCATCAGATACTCTCAAGCTCATAACCGGGGTGTTTGGGTGACGGAGCACTCCAGCTCCTGAGACAGTAGCGGGGCGTAAAAACAATTTTGCCACCCCCCTCCCCGTTCCGCCCCTGGGCCTCTTTATATCTTTCGTTGGTTTGGTCTTCCTAGGCGGTATTTTTATTTTTAGCACTTAAGGCAGCGTCAATTTAGATTTTTATGTTTTGATAATTTTTCAACAAACCGGCCGGTTATAGCGCACTGTTAAAGTTGTCGCTATCAATGTGGAAGGTCTGAGGTTCAATTCCCAGGCCGGTCAAGTTGGACACAGAGTAGCCAACGGCTCGCTACCGCTGCGACGTTTCTTCGGAGCTGCGTTGTCCAGGCATTAAGCCGCGGGGTCGGGCCCCGCCACTCGCTACGACGCTGCAATACTACAGCGAGTTAAATGAAACGATTACAGTGAAGATTTGATTTACTAAAAAAATTTTTTGTGCAGCCACAGTTACTGCAGATACTTCGTATTTAAGGGAACTCCCACTTACCCATTGCTTCACAGCAGCATCAATGACAAAATTGCAGTTCAAGCAAAACACATCAAAAAAGTTGGAATACCGGTATTGTTGCATCGTATCATAATAAAAGTTTCTCGAAATTAAATTAGGAAGTTGGACAGAACAGAAAAAAAACATGACAGCAATTTCGGCAAGCTCCGTACGAAGAAAAGCCGGTTCGTCTCAAAAAAGAAAGGTTTCACTTTTTCTGCAATCGTCAACGTCAAGCGTAACGCACCAGAAAAGTTTGACTACCGTTATTATTGCATCACAATGAAAGTTTTTCAAGATTATGTAACATAAGGAAGTTGGATAGCACAGAAAAACATGATAATTGATAACAATTTCGGCAATCTCTGCGTAAAAAAAGGCAGATCGTTTCAAAAAGAGAGGTTTTCATTTTTTTCAGTCGTCAATGGGGGGGGTTTGGACCCCCGAAACCCCCCCCCCCCCCGTGCGTACGCCACTGCGTTAGCTGACAAAATTTTTTGCGTCTACAGAATTTGAGAGTTACACTATATAACGTCTAGAGTGTAGACTAATACCTGCAATGTTTTGGTGGGCGTACTTTTCCCCTCCATGATATCGTTGAGCGCCACAAAATGTGAGCAGCAGTATGCCGTTCCTGATCATTTTTTATACGTGCTGAATTGAAACGAATATTGCTTGAGTTTGTCATAGAAGCAACACGAAACAGATTTAATATTTAGAAGCATCAGAATAATCATTTTAACTTGCAACTTGAACGGCGATCGTCAAAGACACTAACGTTGAGGTGCGGGAAAGAAAAAAAGAAAATGGCAAAAGTATGGTTTATTTTGAGATAAATTTGCGCTGAAAGTAAAAAGGGATTTGTTAAACGTCCAGGGACCCGATTTAAGTCTGTAAATGAAAATCGAATTCATAAAATTACAAAAACGTAAAGGAAAGCAGTTTTATTTATGGTTTTTATGACTGCTTTGGGTCGCTGCTGGTTCATTTTTGGAAGTCGAACATTTTCCTGATAAAGTTTACAGAGGTGATTGTTACACTTACGAAAAATCGCATTGCACAAAACGGTTGGCTTTCCCTTTTCGATATCGCTAAAATACGAGATTATCATAAAAGTCGGATTCAAGTCAAGACATCAATCTCGAGGTCTGCGGCAGCAAATGCTGCAGGTTAAATGGAAAGACTTAGTTTCTCGAGATGAACTCGCAACGATGATGAATACTGTGGGTGAAATTATGAAATAAGTCGATTGACCAACGATACAAAGCCGCCTATTGATCTTGGTGCCCAGTTACAAGAGAATTCCTGCAGCAAAATGTAACCTAAAAGTAATAGGGTTTAGGTCTCCGTTTCTAGTATTTTTATTTTTATGGCTGGATAGAGAGAGGAATGAAGGTAGTTTTTTATGTTGCAGAACTTTTAAAGAAAAATGACTTGAATGGTTTCGAAGCCTTTGTGTGGCTGCGGCAGAATTTATTTTCAAACAGGCCCACCTGCCTAGAAGTAAAGCCAGGGTCAACTACAATAATTTGGATTGGATACTAATAATAATATTTGTCATCATCCTTGCAACAGCTTCTGTGCTCAAACCACCCTCAAATTGCAACGATATGATTAGGCTATCGACAGTAATATTTTCCACCGTTTTTGTGACAACCATTGTTCGCACATAATCATCCGTCTGTGCGCTAAATCATTCCTCCAGACTTGACATGCCGTATTAGCAGCTATTACTCTTGGTGTTCAATAACGTAGTTGTCTTTTGAAAACCTGAAAATGTTTCGCTTGCATCGATATTGGAATGTAACACTTGAGTTTTTCCTTGAAGTGCGTACCTTTGGTTTTCATGCGTCTTTTGCTGCAATACTGCTGCCATACTGTAATACATTTTTGTTGTATTAGCTTTGTTGTGTATGCTAAAAGATTTTGTTTTAGTTTTGAACTGTTCAGATTTGATATCCTAATCTGATTTGATATCCTACTCTATCGAGTAAGATGTTTTATTTTTTAACAAATTTTGAATTCGAAAATGCCCGGTGCCATAAGGTGGGGTTTTGGAAAAAAAGTTAGGGTCAAAATATTTTTTCGATTATGAACATGACGTCATTTTAAGGTTGCACGCGTCAATTGAAATTTTGGGGCTCAAATTTTTGTGAATATGTCGTAACTTAGGAACCACTAGTCGTAGCTCAACAAAATTGGTGTCAAAATGATCAGAAGATATGATTTCCTATTTGTCTATTAGCTATAAAAAACAATAACTCTCTACAGTAGGCTATTAGGTATAAAAACAAGTCATTTGAACAAAAAACTGTTTTAATCAAAATTTTAGACCTATGCAGCGCACTTTTGTTTTATATTTGTCAGCGACATGGCCTAGCGGTATCGCGCGCAGGTGACAGATCCTACGTGACGGGTTCTATTCGCGGCTGGAGCCGATCGCAATTGACATATTTAATGGGTGGCTGCTGACTCGAAGAGCGCAAGCTCACTTCGCAGTCTCCCTCAATTACCGTTGAATTTTCTGTTCAATATGATTTGAAAATAATCTCAGTTATTTATTTATTTACTTCAACAAAACTTTATGTCAACAGAAAAAAGAAACAATTTTATTTAAATCAAAATCGATTTATTTGCAGTGCCCAATGAGGCAATAAACAGTACGGTGGGTCGTTTTTAACTTTTTTTCGAAATTTACGAACGGCTAGTGATGAAATATCAGCTGTTAAGGGAGGTGCATCTTCAGCCCCCGCAGAGGGGTCAAAGTTGCAATTTTTCAAAAAAAGCATGGAATTTGACATTTCGATTTGACATAACTGTTTTTATAGGTTTGTTTATGGCTAGCTATAATTTGGTAGTTGGATGTACAGGGTGTTCCAGAATATATGACCCGATTATAAAACTTCATAAACAACAAACCAGAAAAGATTCAACGAAAACCATTATATTTCCTGAAAGGTCTTGAAATGCCATTTTAGTTTCATGCCATGTTTTCACTTTCAGATTGCTAGTGTGTTGATAATAAGTGCTACAAAGAAATACCCTTTTGTTGAGTTTAGTTAAATGCTGCATTAATGGCGTGGAGTGGTGAGCATAGCGCTTTTGTGGTTGAACAGTTTGTGAAGAATGGCGAATCAGTCGTAGCGACGCAACGTTCCTTCCGAAGACACTTTTCACTAAATCGTCATGATCCCGTACCAACAGGTAAAACAATACGCCGTTGGGTTTCCAACTTTCGACAAACATCATCGGCATTAAACAGGAGATCTGGCCGTCCAAGAACAAGAACAGCAGAAGAAAATGTCACAGCTGTGGCAGATTCAATTGAGCAATCTCCTAGACGTTGCTCAGTTTCTAGCTGATCATGAACCCGATGGTGTATGGTTCCAACAAGATGGTGCCACGTCGCATACCTCTCGACGTTCACTCGGAATCCTGCAGGACATGTTTCCAAGTCATGTCATTTCTCGACGGGGTGACATTGGGTGGCCTCCACGTTCCCCGGATCTAAATCCATGTGACTTTTTTCTATGGGGCTACGTCAAATCTAAAGTTTACGAACGCCGTCCATCAACTCTAGAACACCTAAAAGCAGCAATAACTGAAGAAATTTATGCGATTCCGCAGAACATGCTTGAAAGAGTGATGATTAATTTTCGAGAAAGACTTTAAAACTGCATCGACATTGGCGGTCGCCACTTGCGCGACATAATTTTTATAACCACGTGAAGTAACGAACTAAACTGAAATGGCATTTCATAAACTTTCAGAAAATATATGAGTTTTCGTTGAATCTTTTCTGGTTTGTAGTTTATGGAATTTTAAAATCGGGTCATATATTCTGGAACACCCTGTACCTAGAGCAAGTTCGATGTTTAACGTTTACTGCCCCCGCATTGATAGTCAATATGATGAACGTTTACCGAATAAGTGTAGTTTTAGAGTAAAGTTGCTCATGACATGAGTTTAAAGCCGGCGCGTACATAAGGCGAACCTAGGCAGCCGTCTAGGACATTATTCTTCAGGGCATGCTTCAGGGGCATCAAAATGCTTTTTCGGGGGCATCAAAATGTTTTTGCCAAAACATTGTCGTTTTTACTGCTCACTTGATAGGCTAAAGATTAAATATGTATGCAAGGGGCATCAAAATTAAAGCTTGCCTACGGCATCAAATAGCTTTGCGCTGACCCTGCATGATTTGCTATCACACTTCATGATCTGGTTCAAAGAAATTAAACATATTAAGACCAAAATAAAATTACAAGAAATTAAACAAATTACAACCAACAATGCTCCAGATACTTCGACAAGTAGTGACACAGACAACGACCGCGATGCAAGCTCAAGTGACAGTTTTTTGGGCTGTTCCTTCGCACAATTTAAGCGACGAAGATCTAGCAATGTGCTAATGTCGATGAAGTAGAGGAATTATTTTTTGTCCAGCCCCCACACACTGTTGATGCGAACGCTTTTATGCATGAAGAACTTACAAAACTTGTAATTCATTACAATAATGCTCTTCCTCATAGTCAGGAGCGTAATTATGAAGGAGGGCATTGTGCCATGCCCCTGCCCCTTTTTTGGCTATGTCTTTTCGTAAAAAAGAACAGATTAATGGTGCCAAGTGACTGAAATTCCGGTGTGCCAGATTCTTTTGATAGTTTTCATAGTTTATGGCCAGGGCCGGATCCAAAGAGGTAGAATTAGGGGTATGCATCCCCCACCAGCCATTTTCAAAAATGTTTTTGATGAATAGGCTGGTGCGGAAAAGACGCAGAAACCGACAAGGCGAGTACCGGATTTATGATCAGCTAAGCTAGGCCAATAACTTCAAGTGTACTGCCGCGAAGAGTCCAGCACAGCTGCAGCTACCTGAAACAACTTGACCTACACAATCACAATTAAGCTGTTATAACAAGCATATATTTGCCCCAGGCTTCTTACAGCAGGTAATAATCGCCAAACTAAGAAAACAAAGCAATTTAGACAAAACACCAGTTACCAATTACCAACCAAGTAATTACCAATTCAGCTGTTTTAGTGAAACATAAACAGTTAAATATCAAAGCAAAGCAATTATAAATAGTTACGGCTTTTACCTAGCGGCCTGCATCCCAATTCCAACAAATCGAAAAAGAGCAGATCAAAATTCAGTCTGTCACCAACAACAATATGTCGGACGACCACGCCAGTTAGTCATGCGTAACCAAACATTTACAGAAAACTAAAGGGAGCCGCTGAGAAATAAACACAAGAAACTACGACACGAAATTGACCGCAGCATACTCCCCACAAAAAACGTAATTGAACACACGTTTTTCTTCAACAAGGTGGGCACATTTCAAATCTTAACTGCAACATTTAAACATAAGCTGACTTCAAATCAAGACAAATATTAGGCCTACAAGAAAGCAATCACTGAAAAATACACAAATACAAAGCGTCTAATCAAATTATAAACACATCAGCCTAACCCAACTCTGGTTTCTATAAACACAACATTCACAAGCTTGAACAGTTCAACCAAGAAATAGCCTACACTACACAAAATCGCTTATCAATGAAACTTAAACTACAAAATCAATAACATGCCTCAATCTGTTCATAACAACCTCGCGTGAGCAGCAACGGCAATCGGCAGTGTTATTCTTTACTCTTCAAATCCCTCCAGTAGACACAGTTTTTCAATTTCCTAAAGCGATATCGATACATTATCGCCGATAAATGTTGCGGTATGTTTTCAATATGCTTGACGAAGTTTTTTTTGCTTAGTCAAATTGCAAAAATGTTTTTGTAGATTTTTCAAGAAAAGAGAGCAATTCACGGACTCTGTTGTGGCATCAAATAAAACAAAAATTTGTTTTAAATTACAACTAGACTTTATGGACACCATGTGTTTTCTCCATAGCGCCAACTCATTAACTTTGAACACTGTGTGCGTAAAGAATCGATCATCGCGATAATTTATCGGCGATAACAAAATGTATTGCAAAAGCGATATCGGTAATAGATGAATTAAAACTATTTTGAGCAATAAGGATAATCGGTAATAAATTATCGCCGAGTAAAAAATCGCGCGATTTGCGGGATTAAACTCGCTACCATACTAGGTCTATTAAACGTTTTAATAAGTTTTAAGTTTTCTGAGGCTTTGTTCAGCACTGGTAACAGCGACAACGCATTTTTTAAATTCGAGGAGCAAGGCAAGCGAACTTTTATTATCTTTGAACTAAAAGTACACCGTTGTAAAAGGGAGAATGCCAAATGAGCTTGTGCCGTTCTAATCAGCAGCCACCCGGTATATAGGCCTACATCAAATGCAATAGACTCAACTTTGGGCCCCCCAAAATCCTTGAAAGGGCCCCTGTACCAAGCTTTCGATATAAAATGTTTTGGGCTTTTCCTGGGTAACAGCTCACAGATCAGTGTCTCACCCCAATGCGAATACTGTAGCATAACATACGCGTTGTCACTGTGAAAAAACAAAAGGTATAATTTTAAGACAATTAAAAAGCCAAATTATAGCCCGTTTGTTACAATACGAAACCCATCTGGAGCCGCAGAACTATCGTCAGGTCCAAAAAATTCAGTTATTTTAAAAATGATTCCTCAAAAGAGGTCTTTGTTTATCTCCAAAAGGAGTCCAAACTGGGGGTTCGCATGCGGTTCTGGAGGCGCAGGTTGCCGACCCCTGTTCTGGAGGCGTTCTCTAGGCCTACGAATAAAATTGTCCAGAGCGCACTTTTTCGTTCGCAGATGCTCTTGTGACTGCATCATAATCTGGAGATCGGGTGCATTAGCTTTCAATTGACAACATGGCCAGGAAAGAACCAATCGGTTGGCCGAGTGGATGGAGCGTCTGCTTTTGGATAGGTAGATTCGGATTTCATTCCGAGTAAAGTCAAACCAATGACTTAATAATTGGTATTCACAGCTTCCTACTATACACTTAGCTTTAAAGGGATAGTGTTAAGCAAGCCGTCAAGTTCGCTTGTCGTGCCGTTGAGAAAATAGTTAAAGCCTGATTCACACTTGCGTCGTTATCGCGTCATATGACGATGCTGACGCAATAATGACGCGTACAAACGATGGCCAATTCACTGTGAACGATTTCGCGCAATAACGACGCGTTATAGAAACGACAGCTCGACAGAAAAACTTGCTTTGAACGACGTTCCGACGAGGTAGAACCGAGTTCCAGGGCCGTCGAGCAAAAATCCGGGCCTCGGATCAGAGATAACAACAGAGATAACAACGCAATAACAACGCGTTATAGAAACGACAGCTCGACAGAAAAACTTGCTTTAAACGACGTTCCGACGAGATAGAACCGAGTTCCAGGGCCGTCGAGCAAAAATCCGGGCCTCGGATCAGAGATACAATGCGGGCCCCCTCGGTACCAAAATTTGACTCTCTAAAAAAAGAAAAAGTCTTGACATCGCGCAGGCGTAGGCAGTGTGCGAAGTAGAAAACTTTTACTGGGGGATGTTTTTGTCTACAATTTTGCCTGAATTCTGAACCCAAATAACAAGACTAATGTTGCGAAAATGGTATTTATTGTTCATGGGGTGACACAGGGGCGTAGCAAGAAATCTTAAAAGGAGGGGGAAGCATAATTTACCATTTATTTTAACATAATTTTTTTAGCACAGCTAATTGAAGCAGATTAAAAAAGAAAAATTTTGGGGGTCCGGGGTTATGCTTCCCCGGGAAATTTTGGAAATATTACATGCTGTAATGACTATTTTAGTGCTTTTTCAACATTTTTCAGGCAAGCTTTTTTTAAATTTTTTAACTCTAAATCTATGTACTTCACCAAATATGGTGCATTTTGTTCGCACATTTTCAATTGTACGTGTCTAAGACGTAAGACTTATTGTAATCGAAGAGGTTTGAAATTATGCAAAATTTGTATTTATCAAAAACATATTTGAAAAAGATTGGTGAGGTGAATGCATACCCCTCATCCCGCCCTCCCCTCTAGATTGGCCCCTTGCCATAAGCTACAAAAGCCATCAAAAGATGCTAGCGTATTTCAGTCATTTGGCACCATTTGCTCTTCATTACTAAAAGGCAAAGTCAACAGGGGAGGGGCCATGGCAAATGCCCCCCCTAAATACGCTTTTGGGGCGATGTCATTGGTCAATGACCAAATTAAAACAGTGGTGAAGGGCGTACTGCGTGTTTGCATACTACCAGCATGATGAACAAAAATTATCAACGGTACAATTTCGAAAACTTTATAAGTTCGGTTTTAGACAGGTTTTTGTTTAATAAATGAAGCAAAGGCTTTAGAGGAAGAGCAGCAAGCTACCCCAGCGGGGTTCGGGGCGGAGCCCCGGAGGGTATAGGCTAGCATTTTCTTAATTTATACTCTCAACCTCAAATATGATATGAAAAAAGTTGGGGAACCGCTTCTTTAACATAGTTTTAGTGCTTTCACTAACGCTTATAAAAAACTGCTGACGTGTTGTAATGTTGATGAAAAATAAACTGTTTTGTAATAGGCGCACTGAAAAGATTGTTCTTGATTAGTTTGCGAAGGAAACCACAATAGTTAGAAGATATGCTGGAAAGTATCGCCGCAGTCCGTACCCACAAGCAACATGTATAAAAAACATTTAACTTCTTGCGGTATTTACCGCTGGGGGGACGTTTCAGCATCCCCTCCCCAGGACAAATTCTTTTTTTGCTGGGGGGACGACTATTTTTACTGGGGGAGACAAGTTCCCCTCATCTCCCCCTACTTCGCACACTGGACGTATGGAACCGCATGGAACTATTTATAGGACAGTATTGGACCAAATGGAGCAAATGAGACCGTAAGGAACCAAAGGGAAACCACATGGAATAATTTATGAGACCAAATCGGACCACATGAAACCATTTACAAGACCGTATGGGACCGAGTGTAACCACATGGAAACATGTATAAGAGCGTATGAAACTATTCATAAGATTCTAAGACAAATGAATCCTGGACACTTGAGCACCAGACAAATAGGTTCCAGTCAAAAGGGTCGCGGACAAATAGATCTTAGACAAATGGGCTCCAGGACGAATGGGTCCTCGACAAATGGGTCCGGGACAATTGGGTCCCGAACAAATGGGTCCCGTACAATCGGACACCAGGATAAATGGGTCCCGGACAAATGGGCACCAGGACAAATGGATCCTCGACAATTGGGTCCTGGACAAATAGGTCCTGCACAAATGGAGGCGGGGTCAAACAGAAAATGGCGCCACGTTGAGTGTGAAGTAGAGCCACTTGAGGAAGTGAATTTGGAGTAAATGGACACTTGGGGCAAATGGGCATTTGAGGGAAATGGGCACCGCAGCATATGAGCACCGGGGCAAATGGGCACCGAAGTATAAATTTGGACTTGGGGCAAATTGGCACTTGGAAAAATGAATGTTCGGGGAAATGGATATATTAGAGGAAAATATATATTTGGGGGAATTGGGCATCTGGGAGTTGGGCACTGGTGCGAATGGGCTCCAAAGCAAATGGACATTTGGGAAAAGGGGTACTCTCAGTACCCTAATATTCCTGTGCCCATTTCCCCTCAAATGTTTGCAAATGGGCAGTGGGGCAAATGGGCACTAGAGAAAAATGGACATTTGAGAGAAAGGGGCACCCTAAGTGCCCTAAAAGGGTATCTCAAGTGCCCTGGGCCCATTACCCCAAAATGTTCACAAATGGGCACCAAGGCAAATGGGCACTTGGAGAAAATGAACATTTGGGGGAAAGAGGTACCCCAAGTGCCCTAAAGGGATACCCCAAGTGCCTTATGCCCTTTTCCCCAAATGTTTGCAAATGAGCATTGGGGTAAATGAGCACTTAAAGCAAATGTACATTTGGGGGAAAGGGGTACCCCAAGTACACTAAAGAGGTGCTCCAAGTGCCCTATGCCCATTTCTCCAAAATGTTTACAAATGGGCGCTAGGGATAAATGGAGACTTGGGGCAAGTGGACATTTGGGGGAAATGGGTACCCAAGTGCCCTAAAAGAGTATATTCCAAGTGCCCTAATATTCCAATGCCCATTTCCCCCAAATGTTTGCAAATGGGCACTGGGGCAAATGGGCACTTGGAAAAAATGGACCTTTGCAGGAAAGGAGTACCCCAAGTGCCTTAAAGGGTATCCCAAGTGCCTTATGCCCATCACCCCTAAATGTTTAAAAATGGGCAGTGAAGCAAATGGGCACTTAGGACAGATGGACATTAGGGGAAGGAGTATCCCAAGTGTCCTGTACCCATCCCCCATTTTTTTTTCAAATAGGCAATTGGGGCCCCAAGTGCTCATTTATCCCACTGCCCATTTTACCCTAATGTCCATCTGGGAAAAATGGGCACAATTAAGGTAATTAGGATACCCTTTTCCGGCAAAGGTCCTTTTTTCCCCCAAACTCCAAGTGCCAATTTTCCCCTCCGCCCATTTGCAAAAAATTTGGGTGATTGAGCACAGAGCATTTGCGGAACCATTTACGCCACTTAGGGTACCCCCTTCCTTCAAATGCCCATTTACCCCACTGTCCATTTGCAAAAATTTGGGGAAATGGACACAGGGCACTTTGGGTACCCCTTTAGGGAACTTGGGGTAGCCTACCTCTTTCCCCAAATGTCTATTTTCCTCAAGTGCCCATTTGCCCTGATGCCCATTTTTTCAGGTACCCATTTGCCCCAAATATTAATGTTTTTAACAACCAATTTGCCCCAAGTCCCCATTTATTTCGACGCTCATTTGCCCCGAGTGCTTTTTTGTCATTTGGCCGGTGCCCATGTGCCCCGGTGCTCATTTGCCTCAAGTGCCCATTTGCCCTAAGTGTCCGTTTACGCTAATATCTCCAAATGCCCATTTGGCTTAGTGCCCATCATTTCCTCAAATCCCCATTTGTCCCGGTGCCCACTTCCCCCAAATGCCCATTTGCCCCAAGTGCCCAAGTTTCTGGGACTCAAATGTCTGTGACCCAGCATTTGTCCGGGACCCATACTGTCTAATTCGCTCCCTTGCAGTCTTACAAACGGTTTCTTGCGATTCTATTCCCGACTTTTCAGCGTCTCGTCAACAATATTGTCTTCTCGCTGGTTTATTCCGCTCAATGAGCTTTATGTTTAGCATAGTGACATCACAAGAACATTTTAGGCTTATGGAAAAAAAAAGTTTCAGACAACAACAACAACAACAAGTTTATTTGTCAAGCACCAACACATTTTATGCGTAAACAAATTAATGAAGTCATTGACTATCTTCTTGAGAATTAATGGTCGTGTAAAAATTACTAGTTAAAATGAGCGTACAAAATTTAATAGAGAGAAATTCAGCAAGGGTGAGTGATATTGTTATAAGCTGTGTTCTGAGGAAATGGTTTCTTTGTGTGACTATTCATTTGCAAATTACGGTTATACTCGGTTGTCTAGAATAGTGAAACCACCAAACAAAATGTTTGTGATGCTAAGGATTAATTGACCGGATTCATCGGCAATGTGCATTTTTTATGTCTACAGACTGAAGTTTACGTTGACGACGGCATAATATCTTTTTAGTCTTAAACCTGGCGCAGCTGCAGAATTGCATGATTTCAGTAGCGAGAAGCTTAGGCTACCTTTGTTTTGCATAAATTGATTGGCTATAATGAAATCCTACTACTTCTTCAATAAAAATAATCAGTTAAAAGTGTGTTTGACGGTATTATATGTACAAGATTTCGAGTAAAAATTTCAGAGAGTGAATTGAATTTGAATCTAACCCACCAACATCTTAAGCCAAATCAAATGTAATCAAAAAATCATAAGACGAACGTCGTCCTACTTCAGGGATGTCCAATCTGCGGCCCCCTTGATGTGTGGATGCGGCCCACTTCTGTATCTGCACTTAATGCGTGAATGCGGCCCACTATCGACTCATCAACTTCAGAGTCTGTATTTACAGTGTAAACTGGACGTCGGAGTCGGCGAAGACCTTTTTTTTGGTTTTTATCCTAAACTTTAGTAAAAACTAGACTTTTAAGTCAGTGAAGACCTTTTTGTTTTTTTTAGGTCTTCACCCACAATTTTAGTAGGAACAAGACGCTTTTTTGTGGCTTTGCGGCCCAGTCAATATTTTAGTCTGCAATGCCCAGTCAATATTTTAGTTTACGAAAAAGGTTGGACATCCCTGTCCTATTTGACCTTCAAAAAAATCTTATTACGAATGAGCTTCAAACCAACGCCCGCACCGACCAGTGCGTATCACTAGCCCAATGGTTGCGGCTAGTCTTTACCAGAGACGCGGCCTTAAGTTAACCACTCCGCCATTGTAATCTGATGCATGCCGGAGCAGCCGAATTTCTCATTCATCATCCCCCTTTAAATAGCCTGCCCATTATTTAGCTATTATGACTGTGACAACGGTAATTATTCCATATTAATGAAGATTAAGCAATGAAGGCTTGCTGCTTGTATACCGAAGTCTATCCAGTTATCCTTCTAGCTAAATTAGGCTAAGAGGGTGATTGAGGCTTAGTGGTAAAATTCAATATAGAGATTTTCAATTAATAATTTGAACTAGAATCTAACCCCCCAAGATCTTAGGCCAAATCAAACGTAATCGGAAAAATCTGAGTACGAGTAAAGATGAACTAAATTTCGAGTAAAGTTGGAAATACTATAGGCCTACAGAGCAGAGAGCTGAATAGGTCAAGTGAGACATCCCGGGAGCTAAGGTACAATACTGATTCTAGGTTTAGCCTACAATGCGTAATAGAAATTAGTTTAGTTAGCCCAACTCTTAAACAAACACACTAGGATCATGCCTTGTCGAAATCTACTTGAATAAATGCATATTGAAGATGCCGTTTCGGTGGTATTTGTAAAGCGGTATATACGAAGTGTGTATTCTTATTTCTTACGTACTGTGTAATCCTAGTCTGGACAGCTTTGTATTTGACTTTCGTCCAGCAGCGACTCTTAGAAAAGAATGGAGCGGCTTGGAGGTCTTTGTAATGAGCTATGGGCAACGTATGACCTTTTGAACAAACAGCATTGATAGGTTCTGCTATCCTAGCTGAGCAATAGGAGCACAAGGACGAAAAAGCCGTGGAATGTTAGGGAAAAATTGGCTGCGGGACAAACGGGCCCTGGAGCTAATGAACACAAGGGCAATTGGTGACAGTGAGGCTATTGGGCCTCAAACCAATTGAGGCACCAAGCAATACAGACTCAGGGGCAAATGGCTATTAAGGCAAGACACTAGGGCAAATGGGCACCAGGAAAACTAGAACAACTGAATATTATAGATCAAATAAGCTTAGAGACAATCGGGCTTTGAGACAATTAGTGCATCGAGCAATCATATTTAAGATGCGGAAACAAATCAAAGGGCTTCCGGATAATTGGGGAAAATGGAATTGAGGCAACATGGACACTGGAACCATTGGGGCACCGAGCATATATGGGGCATTGAGGAAAATGGCTGCGCTTCTGCGCACAGGGCACTATGGCTGCAAATAGGCACTAGGGTAATTAGGCACATTGGAAAATATAGGCCCTAGTGGAAATAGGGCACCGAGTCTAATTGCCACCAGGACAATCGATGCTCTTGGGCAAACAAGCACTTGGGCATTTGTCCCAGTGCCATTTGACTCAGTGTCCAATTGTGCCATGCCCTCCCGACCCCTTTGACTTTTTTTATTTATTTATTATTTTATTTTTTTTTTTTTTTCAGTAAAAAAAATACAAACGTCGCTAAGGAACTGTTTTGATGGCTTTTGTTATTTATGCTCCTCCATACACTTTTAAAATTTTGTTATTGTGCCTCAGTGCTTTTAATTGACCTGGTGCTCATTTTCCCCGATGCCCCAGCAATAATTTAGTGCTCATTTGCTCCATGGCCCGTTTTTCCTAATGTTCATACGCCCCAATGTCTCACACGATTCAGGGTCTTATTCGCCCTAATGTTTGTGCATATTTGTTTTGGTATCGGGATTTGACCCGGTGCTTCAAAAGCCCTTTTTTCAGTGCCCATTGTCTACTTGCTCACTCGATTTAACCCATTTGCCTAGTGCTCATTTGCTCCTGTTCCTAGTGGGCTCGGTACCTCATTTGCTCAGTGTCGTTTAAAATGATCATGGTGCCCATTTTCCCCGGACTACCTTTTGCATGAAATACCAATTCGTCGCGATTGCCTAATTAGTGCCCATTTGGCTCAAATATACCAAGCAAATTCGTCCCATTACAACAGTTTCTAGGTGCCCCAATAGTTCCAACTCCCAATCCCCCTGCTACGTTTTTGCCGAGGTGTTCATGCCCATTTGACCTGACAACACATTGCCTTAATTATTCGGAAGCCCGCTTATTGTCCTCATGCCTCAGTTGCTCGATCAACACGACTGCTAAGCGATTAAGATTGCTTGCACCATCACAACATGCGAGTTGCTGTTGCTGAGGTGCTAGCAATTCATCAAGAGCGCAAAAGCATAAGACCTACGCACATACAGTTCAATAGGCAAGGGGTGAAGTCATGCAAAACTTATGTAAAACCAGGGGTGCAAGGTCCGCTTCAACAACCTATCAATTGGATGCTGGGTGAAAAACGAATCGGGTAGCACAGACAAGCAGAAAAAGTTTTAATTGTATTTCATATGCATTGTAGGAGGTGAGCGGAGCGATGATGAAAGCGATGAAAAGAGAGGAAGGATTAGGAATGCTGAGACGATGGATGAAGTGAGAGTGTGTAAGTCGTAAAATCTATTTTCATGATGCTTTGATAGGTTGCAGTTAGAGTGCAGAGAATGAAATACATTGCCTTCAAAGTAAAGAGCTTTCGCCACTTTTGAGCTCATGGTAGAAAGCAAAAACTCGACACTTAGTTATGCAACCAAGTAAATGAATAACTGATTGGTGGAAGGAGTCTCGTAATCGGATACTTCTGTAATCAGAAGTGTTGTTAGTTTTGACTGACACTCATTGACTTGGTGTTCGACTTTGAATCAAAGCTGCAAACTAGATGTATTTTCGATCGAGCGCAGTAAAAATGTTAGTTCGATTTCAAGTTTTTCATTTTCAATTTCTCGATTAGGCCTACGAAGGCAATGATTTTTGCGGAGTTCATGCTTAGTTCAAGCGGTTTTATAGAGTTTAGGCTGAGCTTATCATACGTCCTCCTTTCAGTATGGTAACCCTAGTTTAGGCTGAGTTCCAAAATCAATGAGTTTTTGTCGGAATCGAGTTTGATTTGAGGTACCGGCATTCATATTTGGAGATGAAGTTCGAATTTGCAAAAAAGTCCAAGCTCAAGTTTGATTCGCGGCGTTGTTTAAAAGCGGACTTTGTAATGATCGCGCAGTTGACTGATGTTACAGGTAAACACGTTTAAAGGTGTGTTTACACAGAATACGATACGATTTTCCGTACTAAAATGACGTAGGCTCCGAAGTAGTTCGAGGTTGAAACGCAAAGCTATGTCACGTTGCACGACATTTTAAGAAACAACCGCGAAACGCTTTGTAGAAAGACCCATAAAAAGCAAAACCGTATGGCTTCAAACTCTGTGGATAATATTTTCATCATCTGCTTACGTGAAAATCGCGTGAAATTTCGTGCAATAACAAATCTGATAAAATTCGCATTCAGTGTAAACACACATTAATCCAGGGGTGTGCAAACTTTTCACATAAAGGGCCGCATTGGTAAAAATTTTGAAGCCAAGGGCCGCAACCGCACGGATTGGATGAGCAAAAAAAAAGTCATCTCGTCCGCACATGTTCTATATTTCACTCAATATCACTAAGGAACAAAAATTGCGGTCTTCGGCTTGTTTCACAGTAAGAGTTCACATTTTTGTAAGTGCCCGCGTGCCGCATGAAATGGTCTCGCGCGCCGTTGTTTGCCCAGCCCTACCTTGACCCGTTAAAGACTGGGTTGATGCACAATTGAATATATTGGTTATGCATTTGTGTAGTGATGATGGAGCGCAAGGAGTATCAGGAAAGAGAAAGGAGTAATAGTGGGAAGGAGGAAGGTAAGTTAAGCAAGGTTTAGTGTTTTTGGCGATTATAAATGATCTGCTTTATCCATGCTCATTGAAACCGGATCCAAATTTGTTTAAGAGAGTTTGAAACTGAACATTTGCTTATGTTGCTGTTGTGCGGTCTCGAAATATTCAAGATTAATGCACTTGCAGTACTCAGTGTGTATAACTAGTATGTGCTGTGTCAGCGATCTGCTGTCGGAACAGCAACAAGTTCGATGGCTTAGCCAAAGCCAACATTTATGGACTGTGCTTTATTTTTAAACACTGCTTGAAGGTCACACTTTGCAAGAAACAGGCTGTTGAGATTTAAAAATTTTTAAATAAAAAGTTGATTTGTGCATTTGACTTAACTATGGATGCATGTATTTGTTGTATGCATGAAATTGTTGTACTCAATATGTAAAAGCAAAAACTCTAGTGGAGAAGCTTGGGCTTCCTTACGGATTTGACAATGTTGGATACATGGTGTGGAGCTCGATTTATGAAGCACATTTGCCTCAGTACCATCAATTGCTTGCGTACCCCTTTTGTCCGTATGCTCCATTGCCCCGTTTAGGTACCGGTACCGTAATCCTACTTGTTCCATAGCGCTGATTGTTCATGTCCAACAATGCTAAGTTTGTAAGAAAGTAAGAATTTGTCCATACACTGACTGACGGCACTGTGATCCTGAAGATAAACTTCTTTTTCCCTTAGTTGTCTCACTAGGAATATACGAACCACATGTTTACGAATCCTTACCAATATAGCCACTGCTTTTTGTTCAACCATGGGACTCTGGTGCAGATTTTTTCATTTAATTTTAACTCGAAGTTATTAATATACGGTAAATATATAGAATATGTAAACGTTGTTTTTTATGATGTTTTGTACCAATATGACGGCGCACTAGAAGTATAAGCTATATTTATGCCGGTAGCAGAAGTACATGTCTATACATTTTGCTCAACAAATGTCCAAAATAGGTTTAACAGAATGATGGACCGTTAGACCGAGGGAGGTGCAACGTAGAGCGGCGAGCTTGCAACAATCCAGCTCATCAAGCTTACGCTTTCTGTCATAATATAAAATACAGATTTTCGATTTATTCTGCTTTAAAGGCTGCTCGACTCGAAGCCCTCTTTTTCCCTTCGCAGCCTCTCCTTTGTAGCAGGCCAATTCTTGCTCTGTCAGCATTGCGTTTTTGCGTCGAAAATAAAACTAATTCTGATTCATCAACAATTTGCTAGTTGTAGTTCTTCATTTCCCAACAGCTAGATGTCGGAAGTTTGTTTTAACTCGAGTACTTTCAAATGGCAAAAAGGCCAAAATCAAGCTTGGTTTGCAGCGTTGTTATAATTTGGATTATGGGATGATTAAGCATCTGACTGATACAACAACGTGGTCCATGCAATGACGTGATGAATAACATCAGCCATAACGCAGCCCACGGCATGCGAGTAACTGTTGCTAAGGGTGCGATTATGAGCGCGGGAAGTAGGGTGCCAGGGAAAATCCAACCCCCCCTGGAGTTTTTTCAGCCGCCCCTGACAACTGCACAAATTATGCACTGAATACGACGGGATTATTGCTCACAACGTACGTACCAGTACTTAATGAAGCAGGCCCACAGTCAGTGGGAGTGCGGTACTGAGGAACCCTACCTGGAAAAAGTTTTGCCCCAAGAAAATCAGTTACAACAACCTTTATAAAAAATGTTCGTTTCCCTCGCAAATTTTTTTTCTGCCTTCGAGCTTGAGTGGCCTGTGGACCTCATGTTGGCAACCGCTGTTTAATAGGCCTATCGTACTGTAAAACTGCAGAAAGGAAAGACACGTTCGGTGTTTAGTTTTAACTCTACATTTGGTGTTTAGTTTTAACATATCAACACCTACAATATAGTAAAGTCAATATTCGCTTTCATACTAAAAATAATGATCTAACTCAGGGGTGCCCAACCTTTTTCGACTCGGAATCTACTGCACTTTCGCTAAAATTTGCCCAAGTTGAAAAAGTGTAAGAGCTACTGATCATGGGAATTACGAAAATCGTAAACGAAAATGCGGTGAAGTGCAAAATAATGGTCTTTAATCCTGCAGATGTTCCGAATTCCACCAAAATATACGCGAAGAACAGAAAAAATAATCTTCAACGGCCAGGACGCGATACATGAATTGGAAATTCTGGTGGCCAACCTGACATGTGTACATGCCTAGTCGGCCCGCGATCGACAGTAAAGCATTCGAAGATCAACCGGTAGATCGCGATCGACTGGTTGGGCTCCCTTGATCTGGTTGGGCTCTTATTAGCTTATACAAACTCTCTTTTCTGGTTGAGTTTTTTAATGGTTTTGAACTCTACCTACTTAATGAAGCGGCTAAATCACTTTTTCCAGTGAAACTGTAGAGCAAGAAAAAATCTAAACGTAGCTTTACAAAAAAGCGAAAGCCCGTTTGTGTGTAATTTAGTAAAATAGATGATTGGGTGCTAGTTTAGTATGTGATCTACCGAATCTTTCATCCTTTTGCCATCACGTGACACTTGCTATCTTATCGTATCGAGATTCGAGATAACGTAGAGAGAGAGATTAGTTTCGGACGTTCGGTAGATCACATACTAAACTGACACCGATGGTTGTCATTAAAACTAATAAACTAGTACGCCCGTATACATGCAGTAAATACCTATAGGTCTATGCAGACATTTCATTATGTTAAAAAATGGTTCAGTGCTTGAGTTTATTTCGATCGTATGTTTTCGTTATGTTTACACCTTAGAGGGCATTGCTTATTACGTGTAATTTTGATCAGCAAAGCAAAAAGTTAGATCGGACAAATTTTGTCTAATCCATAAAATAGTCAAGGATTTCGTGGATTGAACTAGCTTTGATGCATAGCCCAATTTACTTTCGTTATTAAAAAAAAAAAAAAACTAAGTCCCTAAGCAAGGGGTCAAATAGTCAGCAGGTAAAATTCTACAACCTCGCCCAACCAACAATTAAAGTCTAACCATGATAAAAAATTTTCCTGAAAAAATTCCGGCCACTTGAGCAGACATGCATTTGAAGTCTTTGATGACAGTTTGCTGTGTGTCATGTGCCTAAAAACGTTCATCGGAGAAAAGGGGGGTCTGAGGGACAAGGCCCCTACGGGACATTGATACGATCTTATCATTTTGGGCCCCCCTCTGTTTAAAAAACGTTTCCACGCCACTGGGTGCGAGCAATCCATCTCGAGTGCAAAGCATCAGGCTTACGTACATACAAAAAGCAAAGGCGCAGGCATGCGAAACTTATAATGTAAAACTGCGGGTGCCACTTCAACAACCTATTAATTGAATGCGGGGTGAAAAACGAATCGGGTAGCACACGGAGTGGCGTGGAGAAAAGTTTTGATTGCGTTTTATATGCACTGCAGGTGATGAGCAGAGTGAAAAGACGGATGAAGTGGGAGTGTGTAAGTCGTAAAACTCATTTTCATGATACTTTGTCAGGTTGTAGGTAGACCGTAGGAGATGGAAAAATTATATTTAAAGAAAAGGTTTTTTTCATGATGTTTTGTTGCCTATTTTCTTGATACTTTAATAGGTTGTAGGTAGTCCGTAGAGAATGGAAAAATTATTTTTAAAGAAAAGGCATTTGCCGCTTTTGGGCTAATGGTAGAAAGCAAAAGCTCTGCACTTGGTTACGGTATATTGGTTGAGTTCTAAAAGTGGTATCATGTTGAAAGTAATACAATTAAGACTTTAACAGCGCAGATGACCGAGTGGCAAAAGCTTCCGGCCAAACCAATATTTGTAGAATTGGTAATCACAGCGTTCTTGTTTGACTCTTAGCATTAAAGGGACAGCGTGCATAACAAGCTGTAATGTTTATCGTTGTGCCGTTAGGAAAAATCCTACTAATATTCCTCAATTTTGTGTGGTAACAAGATGCGTGGAAACTCTTGAGAGAGCTCGTTATAACGCTTTAATTGTTTTCTCTTGATAGGAGGATAAATATGCACTAAATAAATTAATAAAAACAAGTGATTTGAGTAAGGAATCTCGTAATCAGACTTTGTTGTAATCGAAGATGGGTCAATTTTGACTGATATTCATTGACTTTGTGTTTGACTTTGAATCAAAAATTAGATGCATTTTCAATCGAGCGTACTAAAAATGCAAGTGCTATTTCGATTTTTTTAGTTTCAATTTTTCGAATAGGCCTGTGAGAGCAATAATTTTTAGGGAGGTCTCGCTAAGTTCAAGCAGTTTTGCTGAGTTTAGGCTAAGTTCCGAAATCAATGAATTTTTGTCGGGTTCGAGATTAATTTGGAATACCGGTGTTCATATTTTGAGATGAAGCTCGATTTTGAAAAAAAGTCCAAGTTCAAGTTTTTGATGATTGAGCAGTTTTAACTGATGCTACGTAACCGGCCGTTAGCTCAGTTGCAAAGCGCACGCTATCGGTGCGGGAGGTCTGGGGTTCGATTCCCGGGCCGGTCAAATTGGCACAGTGTCGCCAACGACTCGCCACCGTTGCGACTCTTCTTTGGAGCTGTGTAGCCCAGGCGCTAAGCCGCGGAGATGAGCCCCGCAACTCGTTACACGCTTCGGCGTAATACGGCGAGTATAATGAAGATTTGATTTTGATTTTTTAGTTATACGTACTGGTAAACACGTTTAACTCGTTGAAGATTGGGTTGATGCATGTAGTTAAATCATTGACCATGCATTTGTGCAGCGGTGATGGAGCGCAGACAGATCTTTGAGATGGAAGAGAGTAGTAATAGTGGAGAGGAAGAGAGTAAGTTAATACAAGGTTTAGTGTTTTTCACGATTATAAATGATCAGCTTTGTCCATGCTCTTTAGGACCGGATCCAGATTTGTTTAGGGTGGCTTGAAATGGAAAATATGCTTATCTTGTTGTTGTGCGGTTTAGAAATATCAAAGATAAATGTGATCTCAGTATGTATAACTAGAAACACTAGTTAAGAAGCTGGAGCCCACTTACGGATTCGTTAATGTTTGGTGTATGGTCTGGGGTTCGATTCCCGGATGTAGTGTCGTCAATGGCTCGCCTTCGCCTCGACGTTTCTTCGGAGTTGTGTTGCCGAAGCCCTAAGTCCGGCAAATGACTCCATCATTTGGTACACGCCTCGGCGTAATACCGCCAGTAAAATGGCGATTTGATTTTGAATTACGAACAGCTGAAAATTTGTTGTACACTGAATGTTGTGGTTTACGAAACCACGATAATGTTATGCATGCAATAAAGTCGGATCGTAATAGGGCTTACAAGTTGAATCGTAATGGTTTGTACGGTTTTTGCAAAATTGGAAGATTTTTCGTAGATTAAAATAATAGACTTTTTGCACGTTTGACCCTTTTCCAGGCGAAAGGAGAATGCAGAGTGGTGAGAAAGCGGAGAAAAAAAAAGAGACTTGGCGGGAGTTTGAGGAAAGTATGTTGCTTGTTTACTTTTAACGTAATACAGTGTATTTTGAAGCATATTGTTAGAAACCTGCCACATGATTTAGTAGGAAAAGTGCAGTCTGTAGGTAACTGAAATCACTTTTTATTGCGGTATTTGACGTTTCAAGATGCTGAGGTTTCTAATTTTGATATATTAATTATTTTTGACAATGGCATGAGGATTGAGGAGTAACATCTTACAACATCACAAAATAAAAAAAATGTTTTTCCTTTTTTTTAGTTCATATTTTCTGCTAAAACTATACTTAAATTAAGTGCAACAAGATTATTATTATTATTATTGGCATATTTATCCTCCTATCACGAGAAAGCGATCAATGCGCTATACGAGCTCGCTTAGGAGTTGCCGGCCATCTGTCTACCACACCAAGATGGGGGAATTCCGTTAAATGCCTTTCCCAACGGCACAACAAGTAAACTTGCCGGCTTTCTCCACACTGTCAGTTAAATACTAAACGTCAAGCAGGGAAGCTGTGAATAGCAATTTTTAAGTCATTGGTTTGACCCGACTCGGAATCAAACCCTAAGTCTACCGATTCAGAAGTAGACGCTCTATACCACTCGGCCATCTGATCGGTTCATAAAATAATTATCATGACAAAATTATCACTGCTGATTGCTTGTCTGTTTTATTCATTTTCATGAATGACACTTTGCCATTTTTGACTTTTATGCTTTGGAGTCCAATAGTATGACCTCCAAAATTGTAATGAGCAGGTGGGGGATAAACATTTTTTTGTGAAAACTTCATTCTTTTGAATTGTAGGTTAGGGTGGAGTGAAAAAAACCAAAAAATTTTTTTTATTTTGTTTTCAAACGCAATAGTGGTAAAAATTTGTCTTGTTACAGTACTAATAAAAGTGTACAAAAATTTTTCAAATATTTCATATTCTTCAGGTGCCCCCGCGAAGTTGAAATTTAGCAATTTTTGCTAATTTTTGATGCAATTGCAAATATTGCTAACTGCATATTGTTAATATCACATCTGCTGTCAACAGCGTTAAAAAGTTTTTTTAACTATGCAAGAGTAGCATTAGGTAAATGTTGTATGGAGTTTTACATTTTTAAAGTGGCCCAAAGCCCCATAAAATGGTGCATTTTTTCCATTTTTGCACAGAATTGGACTTATGTAAGCCCTGTTACTTTATGCTGAGGTCCAGATGTAGCTCCGTCAATGTGAACGAATAAATGGCGCAGTAGCAATTCATTCGTGTGAAGTTGGCATGCAAGCCACTGCAATGGTCTGTTCAAACTCGTTTCCAACAAACGATTTACTCTCTTTTTCACTCCGGTATTTACAACTGTTCGCCGCATCAATCGCTTGAATTTGAACCATATCCACGTATTTGGTCTCCAAACACTTAAGTATTGCTCGAGCTATACTTTCAGTGGCGCCATTAGTTGGAGAAACGTGAGTGAAATAGGAGGACCCTGGCTCCAAAACGATGGAAACATGCTCCTCCGTAATAGTTTGTCGGTGAAACTTGCCATCATCCATTTTATTTTGTACTATGGTTCGGTCATTTCTTCCATCAAAATACAAGCCACAAAAAGTTGCGTTACTTTTTGTTGCCTGATCCCCGCGTTTTTCGTGCCGTTCTCTTCTTACTTTACTCCTATCAATCACTTTGGTTGTGTCACCTTTATGGACAATTTGCATGTCTTGCAACACAGCAGTTGCAAGAGTAGCTGCAGCTCGATCGGAAACTCCATGCCTGTCACATGCGGCATCCAATGTTGGCAAGGCCACACGCATTTGCTTCTTCTTCTGTAGACTATTGCTTTCTCCTTGCCATTCACCATCACTAAAACATGTAGACTTATTGGAGCCCGTATTACAGTTATTGGTATCGATGCTCTCAGCATTTGCAGCTGCAATGGAAGGTTGCGAAGATGTATTACCACTAGAGCAAGAAGGTGAGGTATACCTTCGTTTGAAAGCCTCGTTACGCTGGAGCCGTTTTCGCAGTACAGCAGTTTCGACTGCATCAATTCTTCCTAAAATCATTTTGCGAACACCTCTCTGATCATGTAAAAACGCTATTTCTTTTGCTGGGATTTTTCTTGATTTTGAGCATTTGCAAAATTCTCCAGTGCATTTGCAGGTGCAAATGGCAAACAACTTCATGGCTTCTTGCTTAAATGCTAATAATTTGGCTTTGTAACTATCTTCTTCTTTGCGGGTTTGATACTGTTTCAGGAGATTTCTGTACTTTTGGTGGTACGTTTTTAGCATTGCCCTTACTCAATCGTGGGACACAACAGGTAGAGATGCTTTTTCCCATAAGGCTACGATTTCTACAGTCACTTTTGATGATATCTCCGAATGCGACGGGTCTTTTCCGTTTGATGCTTCTCTCAGTTGGAATTTCACTAAATTGTAATACTTAAGGGTGTCTTCGTTGGTAGGAAGCATATTTCCGGGTAATTTACAGGGAGGGCCAAAAGCAACACAGGATACTGAATTCCTTGTTTTCGTCATTTTTAGGATATTATTTCACTGCACTTAAAGGATCCTGGTCCTTGTAGTATCATTGTAATCGTGATTATTGACGCTATTGCTGATCTGCAAAAAACATTTGAAATTTGCTAAATGGAGCAACTATGACCTTTGGTAACTCACAGCTCACTAATAAACTACGGTACACACCAATATTCTTTGCTGCCTGCTTGACTGTAACTACTTAACGTGCACTAGATCTGGTGCTTGTTTTGCTTTTAGCGAAATCTTTGAAATGTTTTCAGTTTTATCCCACGAAACTCCCACTGGCAGGTCTTTATTACTACGCATTTATTACACTACAATGCCAGTTACATATTTAAGCGAATAACAAAATTAAAACCGACAGTTTTTCTCATTAACAAGCTCTAAAGCAAGCCAGCCATTATAAAACATAGCTCAACATGCTGATTTCGCAGCGAATTTTTCACACAGCGGGGGCACCTGAAGACGTTTGATAAATTTCTTCAAATTTTGCGTGGCAAGTATATTTACCCGTAAGCAAGTTTTCCGCGCTATTGTGAAAAAAACTTGAACAAAATTTTTTTTCGCTCCACCCTATTGTAGGTTGATAAAAGTCGCTGAAACATAAAAAAAAGATTACAAAGCCTTGCATTATTTTGCAGCTGGTTGAGAAAGATGGCCTAAGTTGGCAGCAGTTTTTTCATTAAAAGATTTTGAAAAAATATTTATAATCAGATTTTCAAAAATTGTACAGGGATGAGAATTGCAATAGAGGCGTTGAAAGAGAAGGGGAGAAGAGCGGCTGAGCGTAAGTCAAATTAAAAAGAAATTAGTACAAGCTAAACCCGACGTTGATTGGAAATACAGTAAGCGCCAAAAAACTACCACTGTATTTGCCCGGCGTTACATTTTGTAGACTCTGACAAGTTCTAACGATACATATTCACTGTTCTGCCGCACACTTGCATGAAACCTTGCCAATTATTAGCAGTCGATAGCAGCTTATGTAGGCCGTTTTTTACATAGGCCTAACCTGGCTGTTTTTACCGAAAATAAGTTAGGCCTACTTGCTGGGTGTATTTTTACTTTAAAATCATGTGCTTTTGATTCAACTTTAATAAATGCTGTAATGTTTGCAGGTGAGAGTTTTTCGAAAGAGTTGTTGAGAAGAGTGAGAGAGCGAATGCAAAGTAAGCTTTGTGTGTAGTAAAAGTTTCTGTAGTTTGAAAATTAAATTGCGACTGAATCTTTTCCAACGTAAATTTTTTTGAAAACAGACAACTGTTTTAAATGAATTCCATTTTGTTTTATTTTGTGCAGGAATGTGGCCAGAACTGTTTCGACAAGAGGAGGCAGAGAGGGCTGAGGAGAAAAAGAGTATGATTACATTATACACTATAAATTACTGTATGATTTAAACTAAATAATTGGCATCACTATAGGTATTTACTTACGAGGCTGAATGAACAATATTACAGTTTAGCCAATACTTTACAGCAGAGCTTCCCAAACTGGGGGTCGCGACCCCTCGAGGGGTCGCGCAACAAGCTTCAGGGGTCGCACGAAGTATACAAATTTTAAGCAAAGCATTGCGTATTCCGCATTTATACTGTTGTGCTTTTTAGACTTAAAATTGGTGCAATTGCGCAAATATCATTCTTAACCTAGCTGTCGATTCTGGCCTATAACTAGGCTAGCACAAAAGAGTGAGGCAGCCGATAAATGCTTCCGGGTTCTTATCAAGTGACACAGCTGGAGGTTTATGCATAAACTGTTTTGTTTCGTCACTTTGCCATCACGTAAAAATACGTGGCACAAATGGATACATCTTTTTGTTTTTACCAGCATAAACAAATATTGAGCCACGGCTAGATTTGCTTTGTTGGAGAAAGCAATCGCACCTATCACATTAATATAAATGTGCTTGCTTTTTTGCTTTTGTTTTTAATAGGCTACTTAAGTGTAAACAAGTATACATCAGAGTCAGAAATTATTTATTTGTCGCCAAGACGAAAACGGGCATGTAACACACAGACATAAAAAAGCGCGACATTGGAGAACTCTTTGCGGCAGGGAGACTGCGAAACACCTCTCGGTCATCGAGTCAAGCAGCCACCCTAGATCTAGAAAGATTCGTAGATATTTAAAACTGAACTTAAAAATAAGTAAATCGTAAGTTGTATTACTGTGTGAATTACACAGTGTGACAACCTGAAAATGAATAACATATAGGAACCAACGATAGTCGATAGAATGTAGCAAGGTGCTGTTTGTATTTAGTTTTGAATGCCTTGAAAGAAAAGGATTAAATTTCATGTGGAATAGAGTTCCAAATTTAATTATTGCATTGTTGAGTGACGGTAACTTGTTTTCAGTTTACGCCTTTCAATAATTACCGTTATCGAAACGCATATTTCACACTGTGTGTCATTTCATTTAACCTTGAAGTGTCGCGAAAAATTTTAGTAAACTATAACGGGTCGCGAGCGAAAAAGTTTGGGAAGCTCTGCTTTACAGTATACTCTAAGGTAAAAAAATGTGAAGTAGTGTTGCATCTCCGTAATGTGGCAGTCATTTCGTAGCTAACTACACTAACTACGTAGCTAACTTGATTGTGGCACTATCGCAGTGTAGCACCAATGTGACATCGTACTTTGTATAAATCGAATCGCCGTAACTTCTGTTCTCAGTCTTTTGCCTTTACCTATTGTACGTGTCATGACTAGTTCTTGCTGATATCAGAATCTAGCTGAATTTCAATATACTGCAAGTTGTCATGTTTTCAAAGCTTAATTTTTTGAACGACGGTTAGTGAGTAGAAGGTTGTCGTGTAGAAATCAATACCACCGAGAATTGAAAGTTAATTGGTGGAAGTCGAGGGCGCCAGCGGTGGTCTTAGACGAAGGGGGGGAGGGGCTGTGCAACAATCACAAGGGGGCCTTTTGGGATCCAAATTCCTAAACGCTGTGGTGTGTACTAAAGCACATTATAATAGGCATTTGATAGGAAGTTACTTGAGAAGCGCCAATCAAGCAAGCTCATTTAATGCATGTAATGTAGAAACATCATTTACTGCCAGTAATTGGTAGGCTGTAACAAGGCTAGGGTTCATTAAAAATCTTCTAGAACTTAAAAAAAATTAAAGACATGGAATGATTTGCTTAATCTATTGTATATATACATTATTGATAAATTGATTAAATAGAATCAAATTGATTCTATTTGATTAAGGTACTGAAGATGGTTTAGTAACCGAAATCGATTTAATAATAAATAATTTGTAAGCAACATTATTGACTGATTTTGTATTATACCTACTATTCCACAAATAATACTGTACATTGATGTGGCTTTCACTGTGCTGATTTCTTTCTAGTAATTTAAACCATTCTATGTAAGTTTGATACACATGTAGTGCAATGTGTAGCAAACCAAAATATACTTTAAAGTCTCGCGAGAATCTTGGAAAAAGTTTTTGCATCTATTATGAGGTATACGTACTGATTATTTCAGACAGTCTTAAAAAGAAAAAAAACTTCATAATAATCTCAAACTGCACAATATTACTAGGGCCTAACAACCAAGAAAAGCTTAACACCAATATGACGCGATATAAACAACATAACCTACGTGATTTATACTATACGACAATAATTATGCAGCATAGAGGCATTTTAGTTAGAAACAGCGAAGGTTTCAAAAGTCCAGTTCCGTAAGAAAGGAACCAAAATTAACCATGCTCCGTAAAATGTCATGTTACCCTAATCGAGCATCAAAGCTACTATCTCAGAATGCAGAGTGTAGTGCAATATGGTAAAACCTTTGATTACAAATCACCATAAAGTTTACCATAATTACTGCACTGTAAACCAATAAGATACGCTCTGTTAACTTGCAGGAAGTGTACATTACTCTGACCAATCATCGTTGCTAAAGATTCAGCCATTACACAGTGGGGTGTAACTCAGTCTATTATAATCATAAGATACCGAAATTGAGTTTCACTTTGAGGTGGTTCAGGTTTGATTAGAGATATAAAAAAAGAAATGGTTCTGACAAATTGTTTGCTGTGTTTCAATGCAAAGAGTTTTAGTAAAATGAAAATATTTTTGGGGGGAGGTTAAATTTGGGATAACTAAAATCAATTTTAATGGTTTGGCTCAAGTTAACATAAAGAGAAGTGTGTTTTGGAGTTTCCTCATTAATTCTTTTTGAGGGGGGCCATATTTTCAAAGAGGATTCTTTTTGAGGGGGGGCCTAATTTTTAAAGGTGGCAAGGGGATGGTTCCCATTCGAAAGAACTGAAACTACTTCTGATGATGTATAATGGTTCAAGTTTACAAAAAAGTGTTTTTTTTTTATATGGTTCTAAAACTAAACTAAAAACTAAAAATGATTTAAAATAAAAAAAAAATAATTTAAAAAAATTTATAAAAATAAAAAATAGTTGAAATTAATAAAACGATTAAATAAAAAATTATGAAAAAAACAAAAAAATTTAAATTTAATAAAAAAACTTATTATAATTTAAAGAAAGAAAAAATAATTTGAAATATAAAAACTAAAATTAATTTTATTGATATGGTTCAAGTTTAAATAGAAAAAAACTTTTCATAGCCAACGCAATGATTCTTTTTGAGGAGGTCTTCTCTTTTAGGGGGGACCTGTACGACCTCACGGTTCGCTCATTCCTAAGACCACCACTGGAGGGCGCTACCATATTACCGTTGATAATGTCAGACCTGCCTCTCGACACCCACGGCGTCTTTCAATAACTTTTGAGTGTTGTAACCTTTCCGCTGCTTTTAAGTTGTTGTATCTTTTATGTATATTTTAGTGCAAGCTGAATAAGGTCCATGATGCAATAAAGTCGGAATGACTTTAGAACTTTAAGATAGAGGAAATCTCGTTTAGTCCCCTGCTCCACAGTGCACGTGAACCCGCCAATTTCTGCTTATTCTGTCGTTTTAGTGTTAAGCGTCAAGCAGGGAAACTATTAACATCAGTTTGTAACTTAATGGCATCAAAGATCTAGTTTGACTGTATAGTAGCTGTTGGCAGAGAATGCTGATTTTGCATAAACTGCAGGAGAAGAGGAGAATAGAAAAGCTAAGAAAAACAGAAAAATAAAAGAGAAGGACGAAAGGAGGGAATGTGAGTTTTTAAACCGATGTGCAATTGTTCATGTTCATAAGTAAGCGAGAATGGGAGTTTTAGCTTAAATCAAAACACATTGCGTTAATCTCCGGCGAATTAAGCCTCCATAATCGCGAAAACTTGGTTGACTCGTTCCCAGTCCCACTACCAACCACCTGTCCACCATTCCAAGATGGTTGATAACCGTTGAGGCGATGTAAGTTTTTAAACCGATATGGTATTTACTCATTAGTTGTAAAGAATGGAAGCCTAGCTTTAATGAAGTAATATCCACCAGCATCGCGAAAAGAATCTCGAAAGCTTTTTATTGCTTTAAAGGAACTTAGTTGTGAATTAGCAAAGAGGCCCCTTCCAATCGATTTGTGGTTACGAACTTTAGGGCAAGCCAGAACACAGTTTTGACTAAGAGAGAAAAATAAAGCTTCAGTAATCAGTATGTTATGTAGGTAGACTTTTCTACGACATAGTTTCAGCTGTCATCACCACCAGTTTTGTAGCCTAATAATGCCTTATACACGCTGGGTTACGATTGGATTAGAGTTTAAGGATGAAAACCGACTCGTGGCGTTGTGATGACGACGTCTCCCTCGGTGCGGAGTTTCGATATTCGATTTCCGGACTTGACAAATTGAACACAGTGTAGTCTTCGTATCACTGAAGCTGCTACGATTCTTCGTAGTTTGAAAGCGTGTCGCCGAAGCGCTAAGCTGCAAAGTTAGGTACCGACACACGTTACACACTCGGAGTAAGACAGCAGGTTTAATGAAGATGTGATAATTTCTATTTATTTTTATAGTGACGGCAGATGAGCAGGAGGCATTTAATAAGTACAAGAAAATGGGTAAGTTGACCAAACTAACCAGATGGCTTATGTTCCATTCTCATGCTGATAACGGATTTGGATTAACGAATTTATTCCACCAATAATACTCGATATCCTATGCCCGAAAGTTGATTGAGTCTACTGAAGACCTGATATGTGTAAAAAGTGAAAATTAAAAACCTCCAGCCGTGTGTTCTTTGGATTAAGACAAAATTAATTGTTGATTTCAATAACTGAAATCTAGGAAATGAAAGTTATGTAAACCTCTAAAAAATTGCCTATGTAGGCCTACGGGTAAACAGATATTAAGAATGGCTTCAAGACTTAGGCCTACTACGTTACTCACTAAATAAAACTTGTATGTGTGATTGCTACCACCAGACCGAGAGTCGAACAAGTGACTACAAAGCGAACTTTTGAGGAAAAAAATAGTGTCCCGTGTTTATGAGTAACCCTTTTAGGTAACCAATTTTAATATTCGCAGTTAGTGAAAAGAGTTTTAAAAGGGAGCTGATGGCTTTGAAGAAAAAGATGGACGAGGGTAAGTTATTGGCCTTAGTATGTAGTTGCCGCTATAGTTTGAAACAACATTAACTTTGGAACTTGTTTTAAGGTGAAAGTTGTTTCCAATAGTTAAATGTTTTGTGTTTCTGCGCAGAAAAGGAAAAAAAGATCAAAAAAAATGATGGTAAGGAGCACTCGAAACAAAAGGATGTAAAAGAACGGGATTTGAGTAAGCGTCTGAAGTTGATTGTTGATTTGGGTACACTTCTTGCCCGATATTAAAATTTTGTTCGGCTGTAAAATGTGTTGAAATATAAAACACAAAAATGGCCTTTGGTGTAGTGGTTAAACCAGGGCGTCGAACCGAACCGGAACGTAAACCGAAAACCGGTGTTAACCGCTTCCTTTCATTGAACCCAAACCAATCGCAACCTTTATGATATGATAGACGTAAACCTAATTAATCTGAACCTGAATCCAAGGTTATCAAAATTTCTTGAACCTTAACCGGATTTAAACCGTTGAAATAATATTTGTTTAACCTAAAGCATTCGTTACGTCAAATCGTGTGTGTTTTTATGGAGATATTTCCTAAGAATGATTGTTATGGTGGCTATACCGGCAGTTAAAGACATCTGAAGTTATCCTGAGGTTATTTCTGTTGCTGAGAACATCCTTTATGAGCAGCAGTAGCCAGCGATGGCGGAAGCATTTTTAAAGTGGGGGGGGGGCAAAACCAATGACCAGATTTTCTTCATCTACAACCAAGGACGGCAGTGGCGTAGCGAGAAATTTTAAAAAAGGAGGGGCATAATTTCCACACTTTTTCAAGCGTATTTTTTTCGGCAGAACTAATTTGAAGCTGCTTAAGAAACCAAGAAAATTCTAGGGGAGTCCGAGGGCATGCTCCCCCGGGAAATTTTTGAAAACTTACATGCTGCAATGGCTATTTTAGTGCATTTTGAATAATTTTCAGGCAAATTGTGTTTAAATTTTTTGACCCTATTAGTGGGTGCTTCGCCAAATATGATGCATTTTGTTCGCACATTTTTAATTATGCGTGCTTGAGACCTATATAAGGCTTATAGCTACCGAAGGGGTTTGAAATTATTGTAAAATTGTATGCATCAAAAACATTTTTGAAAATGGCTGGTGAGAGGATGCATATCCCTCATCCTACCCCTCTGGATTCGCCCCTGGCCATAACCTACAGAAACCACCAAAAGAATCTGGCATATTTTGGTCACTTGACACCATTAGTGTTGTTCTTTTTTACTAAAATTCAGAGTCAAAAGTGGGGGGCATGGACAATAGCCCCACCCCTAAGTACGCTCTTGTGGACCGGGTTCAGGCAATGAGAGGCCCTAGGCTATTTGATCACACTGATTGGAAGGGCAAAAAAAGGTCTTCACGTCGTCAGATATCCCTGTTTTCACTAAAATATCGGTATAGTGAAGAGCAAGAAAAAGGCATGCACGCACTCAGATGTTCTGTTTTCCCATGAAAGCATTGGTGAAGGGAACAAAAAAAGGTCGCGGGATCATTTTCTCCAACTACTTAACGCTTTCTATCTGTTTCGTTTAAATGACTGACGGCCAACAACAGCTAACTGAAAGAAGCGATGCGATGGCGACGAACAGACAAAAATTAATATTGCATAACACACGATCCGCTGTGGCAACAGAAAAATCCCCAAAGCAATCACGGACACATTCTCAATATAACAGTTTTGTTAAAGAACTGCTTAACTATTGAGATTGCTTGCACCCTCACGGCATGCGGGCGACTGTTTCTGGGAGTGCGAGCAATCCATCTCGAGTGCAAAGCATCAGGCTTACGTACATAGAAAAAGCAAAGGCGCAGGCATGCGAAACTTATGCAAAACTGCGGGTGCCACTTCAACAACCTATTAATTGAATGCGAGGTGAAAAACGAATCTGGTAGCACACGGGATGGCGTGGAGGATTGCAAATTGACCGTGGAGTTGAAGTTCGAGTTCGGCAAAAATGAACGAGTTCAAGTTTGAGTTCGCAGCCCTGGACTTTGTAGGTCGCAATGGCATGAACACATAAACGATATGCAGCTTTTCTTTTGGTAAAATCATAACTTCAATTTACACGGATTGTGACTACTTGAACAACAAACTATATTTTGTAGTGATCTTTTATTTCTTTTCAACAATCATAATATCTTTTTAATGAACTCGAACTCGCACAGTTTTATGCGAGTTCAAGTTTGAGTTCTGAAAAAGATAATTTTTCCAGTTGAAGTTCAAGTTCGACCAAATGATCGAGTTCTATCGAGTTCGCAGCCTTGTTGTTAGGTAGACCGTGGAGCATTGCAAATTGATATTAAAAAAGAAGGCTTTTTGCCACGTTCGGGCCTATGGTAGAAAGCAAACGCTCTGCATTTGGTTATAGTATATTTGATGAGTAGAGGAAGTGGTATCATGTTGAAAGTAATGCAATCAAAACTTTAACAACTCGGATGACCGAGTGGCTAGACGGGGACCGTCTCTGGAAATGTACTATAGACACTGGTTTGCTTCCGAGTCCAGTCAAACCAACGACTGTAGGAAAAATGTCCAAGATCAAGCTTGATTTGCAGCGTTGTTTTACGTCGGATATTTTGACATTAAGTATTTGATTGATGCAATAACGTAGTGTTCAAGCAAACATGTTTAACGCGTTGTAGATTAGTGCGCAGTTAATCGGTTGTCTATGCGTTTGTGTAGTAATGATAGAGCGCCAGCAAAGTTTTGACGATGGAGAGAGCAGTGAAAGTGGAAAAGAGGAGGGTAAGTTATTGCAAGGTTTAGTGTGTTTGACGATTTCAAATGATCTGCTTTGTCCATGCTCAGAACCGGACCCGGGTTTGTTTAGGGTGGCTTGAAATGAAAAACATGCCAATCGTGCTGTTGTGCGGTTTAGAAATATCAAAGATCAATGTGATATCAGCATGTATGATTAAAACCTCCAGTATGGAAGTTTGAGTCTGTGTACGGACTCGTCATGGTCTGGGTTTTGATTCCCGGACATAAAGTCGTCGATGGCTCGGCACCGCTGCGACGTTTCTTCGAAGTTGTGCTGCCGAGGCCGAGTCCCTAAGTCAAGTCGCGAAGATGACCCACCCATTGGTACACGACTCGGCGTAATACCGCCAGTACAATGAAGATTTGATTTTGGAGATCGAACAACTGAATAATTGATGCACACTTGGTGAAGTGATGAAGCTGACGCATTGCTGCACTTGCTTTTCTGATCCAGATTTGCAATTCGCTGTGTTGTCTGGTGTCACTTGTGAATGAGACCCGAAGGTTTTCTCCGGTAGTTTTAGTGTTGGTCGTCGTGTGGTTGGATGAATGGAATCGCCTTACGCCAGTCCGCAGACGGTTCAGTTTTACCCAAGATGTTTTGGGCAAACCTATTCCAAGAGGCTCAGGACTGGCCCTGGGAATAAAAGCGTTAAGCCTTGATACACTTTTCAAGTACTTCATGTTCCATACATAATCCATCCATTGCGCTGCGCGAATGTCTGATTCGGTCAGACTATCCAGTAGTTTCTGTGCAGCGGGTACAAACGGGCGTCTTGATTTGAGCCTTCCCTGGTGCGCATTTTGTTTCCCGACCAGCTACTCATGTAGAATATGAGCAGGGTTAAGGGTGGCGCGGTTAGCCAGGGAGAATGTCGCTTCTTGACGGCAGAGCTCAGCTGGCTGGATGCCTGCGAGGATTGGCAAGCAGTCCGTTGGAGTGGGTCGCAGACATCCAGTGACAATGCGCAAGGCGTCATTTAAAACACTGTCGACTAGCTGAGTGTGAGCACTACGACACCAAACAGGTGCGCAGTACTCAGCTGTGGAGTAAACCAGGGACAAGGCGGCTGTTCGCAAGGTTTTGGCTCCTGCACCCCATCCCGAGCCTGCAAGTCGCCTCAACAGTGTGACGCGAGTGGAAAGTTTCTTGCGCAGTGCCTCTAGGTGATGACGAAAAGTGAGCGACCTGTCCAGCTTTACACCAAGGTAGGTTGGAGTTGAACAGTATGGCATTAGTTTGCCGTTGTTGAAGATTTTGAGCTCACGTTTTGCCTCTCGGTTGTTTAAATGAAAGACCGTCGTCACCGTCTTAGTGTGGCTGAGCTTCAGCCTCCAAGTCTGGAGATACGCTGAAAGTGTTGTCATGTCTTGGCTTAAAGTGCCTTTCAAAGTCTTCCAGTCTTTCGAGGTATGCATCAATGCCAGGTCGTCGGCATACGCATACTTCTGGGAAACTGTGGAAGGCAGATCGTATGTGTAGATGTTAAAAAAGAAGGGAGCCAAGACTGATCCCTGTGGGAGACCATTTCGCAAACGTCGTAACCTGCTTCGCTTGCTGTCACCGATGGAAAGGGTGAAACTTCTATTCCGGGTAAGTTCCATAATCATTTGGACCATGTGTTTATCGGGAAGGAGTCTCAGCAGCTTACAGGTGAGATCACGATGCCAGACAGTGTCATAAGCAGCTGTCAGATCGACAAAAACAGCACCGGCCTTCTTCTTGGTCTCAAATGAGTCCTTGATGTGTTGGGTAAGTAGAACAGTTTGGTTTACTGTGGACCTACCCTGTCGGAACCCAGCTTGCTCCCGAGGAAAAAGCGGGTCGACAATGGGCTCGGTACGGGTGTAAATGAGCCTCTCGAGGATCTTGTAGGGAACACAGAGCAAAGAGATGGGGCGATAGCTCTTGGGGTCCTCTACAGGTTTCATTGGTTTGTGGATCGCGACAACCAACGCTCTTCTTCAGATTTTTGGAATTTTGAGGTGGTGCAAACAGGATGAAAGAAAGCCACACAGCCAGGATTTCAGGGCAGCTCCAGCATGGAGCAAAAGCTCAGGGCAGATAGAGTCTGGGCCTGGAGCTTTTCCTGGTTTCAGATGTTTGAGGGCGGCTGCAAATTCTGAGGGAGTAAAGCTTCCACAGACATTCACTGCACTTGTTGTAGAGGCCCTCCAAAGATCAGACACTTCTTGAGACACAAGCCGGGATGACTTGCGATCAATATCCTCGTATTTGCTGTTATTGACCAGCACTGATGCGATGGCATTGGCTGAAACTGCACAATGCCGAGGGGAGCGTCTTGATCTACCAGTTAAGTTGTTTAATATGCTCCATGCTTTACGACTGGAGTGAGAAAAGTCGATGGTTTGGACTGCCTCAGACCATCGGTCCCTGCGTTTTCTGTCAAGCCTAGACAGCAAGGCGGAAGCAGCCCTGCTAGAGTCTGATCCCTCAGGCGATTGCAGGAACATCTGATAGAGGTTCTCACACTCAGCATCCCAACACGGAATGTGGTCGTTTCGTCGACCACGTGGGATATACTTTTTGGCTGCTGTGCTGATGGCATTACAGAAGTCCTGGTATGCCTGGTCCACATCAGATGTATCAGGTGGCAACAAGCTCTTAGCGAGTTGGTTGGTCAGGGCATTGTAATGGCTCCATTTGGCCTTGCGGAAATTCCATCGCTTAACAGGCATGCTCGGAACTGACAGAGTGAGCCTTGGTGGAACAATGAGCGAAGGTCGATGTTGTGACCTAGGAAACTTCTCTAAAATACGCCTGTCAGGTGAGCGACTATCAGGACCAACACTAAAAACGCCAGGTCCGGGTTGGTACCAGTGTTCCAGCGGCCTGAGTGGAAAGTGGCCATGTGCTTTGGGTCATGGAGAAGGACAAGACCATTAAGGTTTGCCCAAGCAACAAGGCACTCTCCATCAGCGCTGTTGCTGCTGTAGCCCCAATTCACATGCGGGCAGTTGAAATCACCCGAGTATAGGACAGGGTGTGGAAACACTGGTAGGTCGGTAGTCTGCAATGGTGTAGGTGGAGGTTTGTAAACATTGGCTATTTTATAGCCATCAACGTCTACGCATAACCACTCAGTCTCTGATGTAAATGGGGACTGATCTACTAGTGTCCATTTTAGTCACTCATGGACAAATGTAGCAAGACCGTGTATCCTGTTTAAACAAAACCCAGCTAGTGCAAAGCCTGGAATCACAAGCTTGTCGGTAGAAGCACAGTGGGTCTCCTGTAGCAGGATGACGAGTGCCTCAAACTGCACAGCGAGATGGTGAAGGACATTCATCTTGCTTGCAGTGAAACCTTCAATGTTCAGCTGCAGGATTGCTGGCCTTCGGAACTTGTTGACGATGTGCCCTGAAGCAAAGCAAACATCGCCCCGTCCTGAAAAGGACGTTTGCCGGTTAGTAGGCCTTGGCTGAGCATCGAGAAAAATGGATACCCTTCCAGGTCGGCATATTTGATTTCGGTCTGTCATTGTAACTTTACAAGAGAAAAACTTTGTACAGACTTAAACACAGCCCGGGCTAAATAAAAGCATCCGCCATCCGGGCCAGTTTTAGTGTTACTACCCAACTTGTAAAAATCTCTGTTTTGGTAGTCCAAACCAGCGCATGATTTGTGATTATGTTGTACTGATTTTGATTAGTGTAGTGAGGTGTAACGGCAAGCGAGGAGAGTGGGCTCGATATCCACCTGCATCCTTACTACTTTAGGAGCGACCGTTAGCTCAGTTGCTAAACGCACGTTATCGGTGCGGGAGGTCTAGGGTTCAATCCCCGGACCGGTGAAATCGGTACAGTGTCGCCAACGGCTCGCCACCGCTGCGACGTTTCTTCGGAGCTGTGTAGCCAGGCGCTAAGTCGCAGAGATGGGCCCTGCCACTCGTTACACGTTTCGGCGTAATACCGCGAGTGTAATGAAGATTTGATTTTGGTTTTGGCAACACGCATGCATCCGAAAACTTGTCAAGAGCTTGCTGGAAACCATTTTGGGTAGAGCCGAGTATAGCGCGAGATCATCCGCGAAAACCGACGTTGTACAGTGCAATCCCACCACAAGACTCAACTTATCAACTATTTTAACCATGTAAAGATGCAAGATAATGGGTGAAAGAGAGAGAGAGGTCTTATCGTAGTCCCACACATACTTGCAAAGGTTTCGTCGTTACGTTGTTAATACGAACACAGATTCGGAATGCACGACCAGCGACGTAAGAGTCAGTTAGTAACTGGCCATCAATACCATGTTATATCATCACAGCCCAAAGTTCGTTTCTAGGAATGCGTTAATATGCTTCTACAACATCAACAAAACATGCATTGACCTCTTGTGCACATTCCCGCGCCTTTTCAAAGATTTGCTGTAAAACAATAAACTGGTCCATTGTGCTGCTGTCAAGACAAAAACCACACTGCTTATGCGCTATAGTTTAGGCTCGACTATTTCATAGCTGATTTGTTTAAAGACATTTCGGGCTTGTTAGGGGCGCTGAGTAGAGACATGCACCTATAATGGACAACCCGTCGTTGTGTAGGAGGTAAAGACGAAGCCAATGTTGGAAGATTGCGTTATCATTCCAAGCGTCAAGTAACTATGCAAGATGTAAACTCATTGGTTCAGTTTGCCGAAAAAACCTAGAGTTGTTGTTTAAAATCATTAAAGCAGCATCAAAATGCAAAATACTATGACATATCATGTACTGTATACATTTCTCGCTTGAATTAATTTTTCTTCAAGGTTTCCAGTTTCCAAATGCAAAATACTATGACATATCATGTATTGTATACATTCCTCGCTATAATTAATTTTTCTTCAAGGTTTCCAGTTTCCAAATGCAAAATACTATGACATATCATGTATTGTATACATTCCTCGCTTGAATTAATTTTTCTTCCTGGTTTCAGTCTCTTTATTGCTTTGACGATTTTCCCTAATAATCTCCGCATAGCAACAATTTGGTGTCATTTCTTACAAGTTCATTCAAAAATTTCGGTACTGTACTGTGCATGTCAAAACCAAAGACGATCTAAATCCTGATTGTGCAAGCACTAACCCAGTTTCAAAAGCAAACTTCGATGCAAAATTGGTGGTAACTTATTCCGCATAGCATGTTTTGGCTATGGTAAACAAGTCATGTAATTAATACCAGAACGGAACCGAAATGAGCAATACACTCACACCCGTTGTTTGTATTGTAGCATATCAAATTGCACTTAATAAAAAAAGCGCTACCCGGGTGTATTTTACGCGACTCTGGTCAGAAGCTCACATTGTGCAAACCTATCAAGGGGCAATTGAAAGTAGTGCCCTATTCCATTGTGCAGTTAAAGGAAGCGTAATATGTCACTTTGCCCAAATGTTAATATCTACTCATGGGTCTCGGGGTCATTTTTTCCAACTGCTTAGCACTTTCTGTTTCGTAGGAATGACTGACTGCGAACAGCAACTAACTAGAAAAAGCGATGCGATGGCGACGAACAGTCTAAAATATTGCTTAGCACAGAGTCAGCTTTGAAAACAGAAAATCCCCAAAGCAAAGGCGGACGCATTCTCACTGTAACAGTTTCGTTAAAGAACTGCTTAGCTATTGGCATTGCTTGTAACCTCACGGCATTGGAGCAGCTGTTTTTGGGGGTGCGAGCAATCTATCTCGAATGCAAAGCATCAGGCTTACGTACATAAAAAAAGCAAAAGCGCAAGCATGCGAAACATATGCAAAACTGCGGGTGCCACTTCAACAACCTATTAATTGAATGCGGGGTGAAAAACGAATCGGGTAGCACACGGAGTGGCGTGGAGAAAAGTTTTGATTGCGTTTTATATGCACTGCAGGTGATAAGCAAAACGAAAGGACGGAAGAAGTGGGAGTGTGTAAGTCGTTAACTCCATATTCATGATACTTTATTAGGTTGTTAGGCAGGGCTGCGAAATCGATCGGTTTTTAACCGAGTTCAAATTCAAGAGATATTTGCTAGTCCGAGTTCAAGTTCGAGTTCGGCAAAAATGAACGAGTTCAAGTTTGAGTTCGCAGCTCTGGACTTTGTAGGTCGCAATGGCATGAACACATAAACGATATGCAGCTTTTCTTTTGGTAAAATCATAACTTCAATTTACACGGACTGTGACTACTTGAACAACAAACTATATTTTGTAGTGATCTTATATTTCTTTTCAACAATCATAATATCTTTTTAATGAACTCGAACTCGCACAGTTTTATGCGAGTTCAAGTTTGAGTTCAGAAAAAGATAATTTTTCCAGGTGAAGTTCAAGTTCGACCAAATGATCGAGTTCTATCGAGTTCGCAGCCTTGTTGTTAGGTAGACCGTGGAGCATTGCAAATTGATATTAAAAAAGAAGGCTTTTTGCCACGTTCGGGCCTATGGTAGAAAGCAAACGCTCTGCATTTGGTTATAGTATATTTGATGAGTAGAGGAAGTGGTATCATGTTGAAAGTAATGCAATCAAAACTTTAACAACTCGGATGACCGAGTGGCTAGACGGACCGTCTCCGGAAATGTGCCATAGACACTGGTTTGCTTCCGAGTCCAGTCAAACCAACGACTGTAGGAAAAATGTCCAAGATCAAGCTTGATTTGCAGCGTTGTTTTACGTCGGATATTTTGACATTAAGTATTTGATTGATGCAATAACGTAGTGTTCAAGCAAACATGTTTAACGCGTTGTAGATTAGTGCGCAGTTAATCGGTTGTCTATGCGTTTGTGTAGTGATGATAGAGCGCCAGCAAAGTTTTGAAGATGGAGAGGGAAGAGAAAGTGGAAAAGAGGAAGGTAAGTTATTGCAAGGTTTAGTGTGTTTGACGATTTCAAATGATCTGTTTTGACCATGCTCAGAACCGGACCCGGGTTTGTTTAGGGTGGCTTGAAATGAAAAACATGCCAATCGTGCTGTTGTGCGGTTTAGAAATATCAAAGATCAATGTGATATCAGCATGTATGATTAAAACCTCCAGTATGGAAGCTTGAGCTTATGTACGGACTCGTCATGGTCTGGGTTTCGATTCCCGGACATAAAGTCGTCGATGGCTCGGCACCGCTGCGCCTCTTTTTCGAAGTTGTGCTGCCGAGGCCGAGTCCCTAAGTCAAGTCGCGAAGATGACCCACCCATTGGTACACGACTCGGCGTAATACCGCCAGTACAATGAAGATTTGATTTTGGAGATCGAACAACTGAATAATTGATGCACACTTGGTGAAGTGATGAAGCTGACGCATTGCTGCACTTGCTTTTCTGATCCAGATTTGCAATTCGCTGTGTTGTCTGCCGTCACTTGTGAATGAGACCCGAAGGTTTTCTCCGGTAGTTTTAGTGTTACTACCCAACTTGTAAAAATCTCTGTTTTGGTAGTCCAAACCAGCGCATGATTTGTGATTATGTTGTACTGATTTTCATTAGCGTAGTGAGGTGTAACGGCAAGCAAGGAAAGTGGGCTCGATATCCACCTGCATATTTATTACTTTAGGAGCGAACGTTAGCTCAGTTGCTAAACGCACGTTATCGGTGCGGGAGGTCTGGGGTTCAATCCCCGGACCGGTGAAATCGGCACAGTGTCGCCAACGGCTCGCCACCGCTGCGACGTTCCTTCGGAGCTGTGTAGCCAGGCGCTAAGTCGCAGAGATGGGCCCTGCCACTCGTTACACGTTTCGGCGTGATACCGCGAGTATAATAAGAATTTGATTTTGGTTTTGGCAACACGCATGCATTTTGATTACGTTTTATATGCACTGCAGGTGATGAGCAGAGTGAAAGAGCGGAAGAAGTGGGAGTGTGTAAGTCGTAAACTCCATTTTCATGATACTTTATTAGGTTGTTAGGCAGGGCTGCGAAATCGATCGGTTTTTAACAGAGTTCAAGTTCGAGTTCAAGAGATATTTGCAAGTCCGAGTTCAAGTTGGAGTTCCAAGAATTTTGTTTTTCGAGTTCGGCAAAAATGAACGAGTTCAAGTTTGAGTTCGCAGCCCTGGACTTTGTAGGTCGCAATGGCATGAACACATAAACGATATGCAGCTTTTCTTTTGGTAAAATCATAACTTCAATTTACACGGATTGTGACTACTTGAACAACGAACTATATTTCGTAGTGATCTTATATTTCTTTTCAACAACTATAATATCTTTTTAATGAACTCGAACTCGCACAGTTTTATGCGAGTTCAAGTTCGACCAAATGATCGAGTTCTATCGAGTTCGCAGCCCTGTTAGGTAGACCGTGGAGCATTGCAAATGGATATTAAAAAAGAAGGCTTTTTCCCACGTTCGGGCCTATGGTAGAAAGCAAACGCTCTGCATTTGGTTATAGTATATTTGATGAGTAGAGGAAGTGGTATCATGTTGAAAGTAATGCAATCAAAACTTTAACAACTCGGATGACCGAGTGGCTAGACGGACCGTCTCCGGAAATGTACTATAGACACTGGTTTGTTTCCGAGTCCAGTCAAACCAACGACTGTAGGAAAAATGTCCAAGATCAAGCTTGATTTGCAGCGTTGTTTTACGTCGGATATTTTGACATTAAGTATTTGATTGATGCAATAACGTAGTGTTCAGGCAAACATGTTTAACTCGTTGAAGATTAGTTTAGTGCGCAGTTAATCGGTTGTCTATGCGTTTGTGTAGTGATGATAGAGCGCCAGCAAAGTTTTGACAATGGAGAGAGAAGTGAAAGTGGAAAAAAAGAGGGTAAGTTATTGCAAGATTTAGTGTGTTTGACGATTTCAAATGATCTGCTTTGTCCATGCTCAGGACCGGATCCGGGTTTGATTGCGTTTTTGAGGGTGCGAGCAATCGATCTCGAGTGCAAAGCATCAGGCTTACGTACATAGAAAAAGCAAAGGCGTATAGGCAAGCGAAACTTATGTAAAACTGCGGGTGCTACTTCAACGACCTATTAAATGAATAGCAAACGGAGTGGCGTGGAGAAAAGTTTTGATTGCGTTTTGTATGCACTGCAGGTAATGAGCAGAGTGAAAGGACGGAAGAAGTGGGAGTTTGTAAGTCGTAAATTTCATTTTCATGATACTTTATTAGGTTGTTAGGCAGGGCTGCGAAATCGATCGGTTTTTAACGGAGTTCAAGTTCGAGTTCAAGAGATATTTGCAAGTCCGAGTTCAAGTTCGAGTTCTAAGAAGTTTGTTTTTTGAGTTCAAGTTCAAGTTCGACCAAATGCTCGAGCAGTGGCGACTTTAGCTTTTTATGGCTACTCGGACTCGACATAAACAGTGTTAAAAAAACGGTAAAAAAAGCAATAAAATAGCAACTTACACAACAGTTAAATTGTTGCAAAATACTTTCATTCATGCATAAAGTTTAATCTTCTTAATTTGATGGCAAACTCATACTGAGTTTGTTGTGTAGCTCCTTGTTATCAGCTATCCATTGTGAGCCACAGAGGAACAGACATTTATGGTCAAACAAAAAGCCTGCATTTGCTACATGACAGCATGATGGCAGGAGTCTTACGAAGCCTTTTTTCTATTCCTCTCTCCAATTGTAGCTCGGGCTATTCGTCGAGGGCCCGAGTTCCACAAACAAGTTAAGGAAAGAATTGTGTGAAACAACGTAACAAACGTTTTCATTATCTGGCTCAGGCAAATGCGATCGAGCCCGAGTAAGATGTAACAAAAAAAAAGGCTTTTGTCTCGTTTGTCTCTTTCTTTTCTCTGCAATGCGGCTCGGGCTATTTTCCTCTAGCCAGAGCTTATGGCTAGACAAATCGTTGAGCGAAAAACGCAACTGCCACCGCACACTTCCTTGTTTTTGACGATGACTGTTTCTTTCAACAAACTTGATACGAATTAAGTTAAAAAAAGCTTTAAGCTTACTTTTCAAAAGTTGAATAATATCAAGCCTTCCATCATGTCGTAACTTAGGCTCAGCCCGAGTAGCCCGGGTACCGGAATCGCTTCTGCATCATTTTGTAACTCAGGCTCAGCTCGAGTAGCCCGAGTGCCGGAATCGCCACTGTGATCGAGTTCTTTCGAGTTCGCAGCCTTGTTGTTAGGTAGACCGTGGAGCATTGCAAATTGATATTAAAAAAGAAGGCTTTTTGCCACGTTCGGGCCTATGGTAGAAAGCAAACGCTCTGCATTTGGTTATAGTATATTTGATGAGTAGAGGAAGTGGTATCATGTTGAAAGTAATGCAATCAAAACTTAACAACTCGGATGACCGAGTGGCTAGACGGGGACCGTCTCTGGAAATGTACTATAGACACTGGTTTGCTTCCGAGTCCAGTCAAACCAACGACTGTAGGAAAAATGTCCAAGATCAAGCTTGATTTGCAGCGTTGTTTTACGTCGGATATTTTGACATTAAGTATTTGATTGATGCAATAACGCAGTGTTCAGGCAAACATGTTTAACGCGTTGTAGATTAGTGCGCAGTTAATCGGTTGTCTATGCGTTTGTGTAGTGATGATAGAACGCCAGCAAAGTTTTGACGAGGGAGAGAGAAGTGAAAGTGGAAAAGAGGAAGGTAAGTTATTGCAAGGTTTAGTGTGTTTGACGATTTCAAATGATCTGTTTTGACCATGCTCAGAACCGGACCCGGGTTTGTTTAGGGTGGCTTGAAATGAAAAACATGCCAATCGTGCTGTTGTGCGGTTTAGAAATATCAAAGATCAATGTGATATCAGCATGTATGATTAAAACCTCCAGTATGGAAGCTTGAGCCTATGTACGAACTCGTCATGGTCTGGGTTTCGATTCCCGGACATAAAGTCGTCGATGGCTCGGCACCGCTGTCACGTTTTTACGAAGTTGTGCTGCCGAGGCCGAGTCCCTAAGTGGCGAAGATGACCCACCCGTTGGTACACGACTCGGCGTAGTACCGCCAGTACAATGAAGATTTGATCTTAGAGATCGAACAACTGAATAATTGATGCACACTTGGTGAAGTGATGAAGCTGACGCATTGCTGCACTTGCTTTTCTGATCCAGATTTGCAATTCGCTGTGTTGTCTGCCGTCACTTGTGAATGAGACCCGAAAGTAGTTAAATTTCTCCGTGTTACTACCCGACTTGTAAAAATCATTGTTTTGATGGTCCAAACTAGCGCATGATTTGTGATTGTGTTGTATTGATTTTGATTAGTGTAGTGAGGTGTAACGGCAAGCGAGGAAAGTGGGCTCGATATCCACCTGCATATTTATTACTTTAGGAGCGAACGTTAGCTCAGTAGCTAAACGCACGTTATCGGTGCGGGAGGTCTGGGGTTCAATCCCCGAACCGGTGAAATCGGCACAGTGTCGCCAACGGCACGCCACCGCTGCGACGTTCCTTCGGAGCTGTGTAGCCAGGCGCTAAGTCGCAGAGATGGGCCCCGCCACTCGTTACACGTTTCGACGTAATACCGCGAGTATAATGAAGATTTGATTTTGGTTTTGGCAACACGCATGCATCCGCAAACTTGTCAAGAGCTTGCTGGAAACCATTTTGGGTAGAGCCGAGTATAGCGCGAGATCATCCGCGAACAACCGACGTTGTACAGTGCAATCCCAGCACAAGACTTAACTTATCAATTAGTTTATCCGTGTAAAGATGCAAGAAAGTGGGTGAAAGAGAGAGAGAAAAGTCTTATCGTAGTCTAACACATAGTCGCAAAGGTTTCGTCGTTACGTTGTTCGTACGAACACAGACTCGGAATGCACGACGAGCGACGTAAGAGTCAGCTAGGAAATGGCCATCAATACCATGTTGTATCATCACAGCCCACAGTTCGTTTCTAGGAATGCGTTATTATGCTTCTACAAGATCAACAAAACCGCACTGCATATCCGCTGTAGTTTAGGCTCGACTATTTCAAGGCTGTTTTGTTTCAAGACATTTCGGGCTTGTTAGGGGCATTTAGTGGAGACATGCACTTAAATAGACAATCGGTCAGTCAGTAGGAGGTAAAGACGAAGCCAGTGTTGGAAGATTGCGTTATCACTTCGAGCGTGAAGCATTAATGCAGGACGTAAACTCATGAATTCAGTTGGCCGAAAAACCCTAAAGCTGTTGTTTAAAATCATTAAAGCAGCATCAAAATGCAAAATACTATGACATATCATGTATTGTATACATTTTGCGCTTGTAGTATTTTTACTCGCCTGGTTTCCAGTCTTGTAACTAAACGTCTCTTTATTGCTTTGACGATTTTCCAAAATAATCTCGGCATAACACCAGTTTGGTATCGTTTCTTACGAGTTCATTCACAAATTTCGGTACTGTACTGTGCATGTCAAAACCAAAGACGATCTAAATCCTGATTGTGCAAGCACTAACCCAGTTTCAAAAACAAACTTTGATGCAGAATTGGTGGTAACTTATTCCGCATAGCATGTTTTGGCTACGGTAAACAAGTCATGTAATTAATATCAGAACGGAACCCAAAAAAGCAATACACTCACACCCGTTGTTTGTTATTTAGCACAGGGGTGTTCCACCTTTTTTAATTGCGGGCCAAATAGCAATTAGGACAATATTGTGCGGGCCGCATGTTTAGATAGCATAATATTTTAGCAATTATTGATATTGCGAGGGATAGTAATAAAACCGTGATTTGCTAAACTCTGGTAGGTAAGTTGATCGATTTAGGCAAAATCAACAAAAATGCTGAAAGAAAAATTAACGAGGAGAAAAAATGTGCATAACAGAGAAAACAAAGAATGAATGAAGGATATTTTTGCTAAACTAGGTTGTAGTCATGGTTTAATTGTGATTGACAGCACTAAATTATCGGTAGAGCATGTTTAGTACGGTACGTTTTTTCCGCCTATCACACCGTTTTTAGGCATCCATTCTTGCAAAGCATTTTTTACTAGTCAAGTCACATGCGCTATATTCAGGAGCGCATTTAGAGGGGGGTTCCGTGTGCCCTCCCCCCCCCTTTTTGACTCTGCCTTTTAGTAAAAAAGAACAAAATTAATGGTGCCAACTTCAAGAAAACATGTGAAACATTCGCGGGCCGCATTCTATTAAAAAGACGCAATCTTTCGCGGGCCGCAGTTTGCACACCCCTGATTTAGCATATCAAATTGCATTTAATTGAAAAAACGCTACCCGGGTTCATTTTACGCGATTTTGGTCAGAAGCTCACATTGTGCAAACCTATCAAGGGGCGATTGAAAGTAGAACTTTAATCCATTGTGCAGTTAAAGGAAGCGTAATAAAATATGTCACTTTACCCAAATAGTAATATCTGTTTATGGGTCTCGGGGTCATGTTCTCCAACTATTTAGCGCTTTCTATCTGTTTCGTATGAATGACTGCCGGTGAACAGTATTTAACTAGAAAACGCGAGGCGATAGCGATGAACAGTCAAAAACGTTGCATAACACAGAGTCAGCTTTGACTACAAAAAACTCCCCAAAGCAATGGCAGACGCATTCCCACCGTAACAGTTTTGCAAAAGAACTGCTAAGCAATTGGTATTGCTGGTACCACCACGGCATGTGAGCAACTGTTGCTGGGGGTGCGAGCATTCGGTCGAGAGTGCAAGGCATGGGTTTACCACTGGCGCCGCCAGGGTGGGGGGGCAATAGGGGCAAGTTGTAAGAGGGCAAGAGGGGCAACTTTTGAAGAAACGTGGTGCTTTCTTTCTTGCATGACTACTCGTACCTTTGATTTAATTACTTTCTCGGTGACATAATTTCGAATTAAAAATGTACAAACTGAAAACTATAGTTACTTTGCATATAAAAGTATTTTATTAACCCAAGAATGCGAACCTAACCAACAAAATTAGATCTTGCTGGGGCAACTCTAGGCAAAGCCTCGCTTTGCGATGCAAGTAAAAACAGTGTAGACCAAGGGTTCTTAACAGGGGTAAATTTACTCCCTGGGGGTAAATTTTGCCTACCGAGGGGGTAATTATTCTGAAGTATGAACTAAAACAAACTTCATTTTTTAGTGCTAAAAAGGTGAAAAGGCTGCACTGGGGGTAAATTAATCTTTTTTCAATCGGCAAGGGGTAAAAATTACAAAGAAGGTTAAGAATCCCTGGTGTAGACCGAGTAGCTTCGGTCAGCATTGCATAGTATTGCCTGGTTTGTCCTCGTGTACCCGCTCATGCTGTATCAGGATAACAAATAAAATGTGTTGCTTTTAAGGCGCTTTATAACTACTAAGGTCCTTTAGCGCCAGGACTAAATTTTGTCAAGAATTTACTGACGTATTTTTATTCTCTGTTCATTTGATCCTCCGCGCTACACTTAATTGCTGAGCGTTTAGCAAATGTAACAGCAGATACCAGTTTTAAAGTCTTTGGTTTGACCCGACTGAGAATAGAACCCAGTCTACTAGCCTCCAAGGCGAACGCTCTTAACCACTAGGCCATGGCGCTGGTAATATCAAGATAACAATAAAGGAAGATTTGTTATTTAAAACAATAACAATGATTTTTTTGACTTCTTGTTTGCAGGCAATTGCAGACCAATTAAAAGGCTGCTTGCGAGGGCCGAAAAAGAGCAAAAGGCGAGAAAAAAAAGTATGTTCGTTCGTGGTTTTCAAAATTCGATTTATGTTGCAAGTAATTGCTACATTGTAAGGCTTGGAGCGGTAATATACAGCGGACACCCGTATAGATCCCATTGATGAAGGCAATGAATGGCAAAATTGAGATATGAAAGGCATGGGTATGCTAACGTTCACAAACTGAACGCTGCAAAAAGCAACTTGTAAAAGTTATATACCTATTTTTAACGGTACCAGTTAACTTACGAATTATACTAATCCGTTTGTAAACAGTCTACCATAATATATCTTCATTGGTTTATATATATATAGATTTACTTCGGCTGTACTTATTTCACTAGAAAATTGAGATAGTTCGTGGTCTTTTTCGAGAAAAAAATGATGTCACAAACTTTTCCATTCCTATTGTGTAGACCATTTTAGTGTTAGTTTCCAAAATTTTTAAAAATAATGGTGAACTGAAATAAACTGAAAGTATAGTTGGTGGTGTAAATATCGCAATACTTTTACTTGAGTAGATTACTTCAGTAGTTTTTTTCGGTACCAAGTAGGCTACTTTTTCGAGTGGTTTTGTTTAGCTACTTTTGCGTTTACGTGTGGCGAAATTTATTGTTAATTATTATTCGTTAGGTGACGCCTTGTACCAACTCACTCAGTTAAGAGATTTACAAGTAATACCTAATTTGTGCTTGCGGCGTCGATTTTGTCATGATTGGCTGGCGCTTGCTATCTGCGTAATTGTTTGCCAGTTGTACTCATTCGAGACGTTTGAGTTAAGACTGTACAGTGTACTCTTCAGTTTTGTGTCAGAAGTTTAGTTGGGCTATGCATTTAGAGTTGTATTAATTTCTTACAGTGTAACCTTACGATATTTATGTTGCAGATATTTGAGTTAATTTCGTCTTTTTAATGTCATTAAAACCTGAGTTAGCTGTATGACTCCTCAAAGGTATTCGTGACAATTTAATGACATTAAAAATAAGTAAAAGAGATGGAAAGGATACTTCGACCGAAAGATCTTTCTATTAATCCTGACGTACCTGATGCTGCTAAAATCTTTAAGTTTTGGCTTAGAACTATTGAAGACTTCATTGAGGGTTTAAGCGAAGAGAGGGGAGAGAACGCCCCAGCAATTAACAAAAAACGAATTATTATCAGTTTCTTATCGCCTGAAGTCTACCCTTACGTTGAAGATGCGGTATCGTATGCAGATGTAGTCGCCGCTCTGAAACGAACTTTTATTAAACGCAAAAATAATGTTTATGCTAGACATCTACTCGTCAGTAGACGGCAAGGACCAGAAGAAACGATAGCGGAATATCTTCAAGCCCTGAAACATCTAGCTAAAGAATGCTCGTTCACAGACGTTACTGCAGATCAGTTCCGAGATCAACTCATTCGGGATTCTTTTATAAATGGATTGTCATCAACCTTCATCCGGCAAAGGCTCCTCGAAAATGACGAACTCACTTTAGATCGTGCGTACGATATGGCCGACAATCTCGATATGGCCTATAAACAATCACTATCGATGGAAAAATCTACTCACCTGTATAATGCTGTTGTCACTGAAAAACCATCTACAGCCAAAGGAAGAGTAGAAGAACCCAAAGAAGTCGTAGCTATGAACCAGCCTACGCCCAGTTCAACTAAGAAACAAAAACAATGCTATTTTTGTGGAGGCCCTATTCACGCAAGTCGAAGGTTGTGTCCGGCTAAAGATGTAATTTGCCATGGTTGTGGAAAGAGAGGACATTTTGTCAAAGTGTGCCGACAAATCAAAAGTACTGCCGCTGCCGCGCCGGACCTGCTGCTACCTGTGACTTCCCAACAAGCGCTCTTTTCTGTTTTTACTAGTGATAAATTGAACGATGCTCCTGAGAATCTAAGTCCTGCTTCTATCATTGCGAGTGCTCCTGGTTCTCTCAGGCCAGCTATTGTTACTGCATCTTTGAGAGGAAAAGAAATTGACGTGTTAATTGATTCGGGAGCTTCCAATAACTTTATTGACCGAAAATTAGCTACAGCTTTAAACATGTCCATGACTGGAAGCCCTACCCAAATCTCAATGGCTTCACAGGACCACACTGTCAATACATTAGGACATGTATCTGGAGCTATTACGATATTTGATCGCAAGTATGAGCTGGAGTTCGATTCGATGAACAATCTTTGTGCTGATGTGATACTTGGTCAGTCGTTCTTACGACGTCACTCCGAAGTTAACTTCGTGATGGGAGGTCCCGAACCCGCGATAACTATCAAAGATAAAAAATGTTTGAATGTTGCTGCCGCTAACGTTGAAGCCCCGCGCATATTTGAATTCTTAAAATCTGATTGCAAGCCGCAAGCATGCCGCTCTCGACGATACTCAAAAGCCGATCAGCAGTTTATATCCGAAGAAGTGAAACGTTTGCTGGATGCCGATATAATCGAACCATCTAGATCACCCTGGCGAGCTCAAGTCGTAGTCGTGACTCAAGGTGAGAAGCGCCGTTTTGTCATTGATTACTCAACCACAATTAACCGTTTTACTCAACTGGATGCTTATCCGTTGCCCAATATGGAAGAACTGGTAAACAAAGTTGCCAAAAACAAATATTACAGTTCCATTGATTTACGAACTGCTTATCATCAAATACCCTTGCGAGAAGACGAGCGTATATACACCAGTTTTGAAGCGAATGGCCAGCTTTATCAGTACAAGCGGCTACCTTTCGGCGTGAAAAACGGGGTATCGGCATTTCAGCGAGTAATTGACAATTTTATCCAACGTCATAATTTAAAAAAAACGTATGCTTATCTCGACGACATTACGGTCACCGGAGCCACAGAAGAAGAGCACGATCGAAATTTACAACGCTTGTTAGAAGCTGCGAAAGTCGACAATCTGACCCTCAACGAAGACAAGTCTAAGTATAAAGTAACTACTTTAAATTTACTGGGGTACTGCATTTCTTTTCAGGAAGTGAAACCTGATCAGCGACGGTTGCAAGCTCTCCTCGACTTACCATCTCCGACTACTAAACGTGAGTTAAGGCGAGTTATTGGCCTTTTCTCTTATTACGCAAAATGGATTGAAAAATTCTCTCAGAAGGCCGTTCCATTGTTACACTGTGACACTATCCCGTTGAGCGACGAAGCCCAGAAGTCCTTCAACTTGTTAAAATCCGAGTTAGCCCAGGCTGGCCTGGGGGTCATAAAAGATGATCTTCCTTTTGAGGTCGAAACGGACGCTTCTGATTACGCAATCGCTGCAATATTATCTCAAAAAAGGAAGCCAATTGCTTATTTTTCTAGGACTTTAAACCATTGTGAAAGAAACTATTCTACAGTCGAAAAAGAGGCTACGGCCATCATCGAGGCTGTGAGAAAATGGTCACACTTCTTAAAAGGGCGTCATTTTGCCCTCTTCACTGATCAAAAAGCGATTTCATTCATGTTCGATCACAATAGCAGAGGAAAAATTAAAAATAATAAAATCCTTTCTTGGAGACTCGAACTAAGCCAGTACTCTTACGACATCTCACACAAGCCTGGAAAAGACCATGTTGCCCCGGACGCACTGTCCAGGATCATCTGTTCAAGTACGCCATCCAAACTGAAGGTCATGGATCTCCACAACAATCTGGGCCATCCTGGGTTTTCCCGCCTGTATAACTTCATTCGAAGTCGCAATCTTCCATTCACCAGCGAAGAAGTAAAGGAAACTTGCCAGCTCTGCCAGACTTGTGCACAAATAAAACCAAGGTTTTTCAAACCCGAGAAGGGACTACTTATCAAAGCTACCAAACCTTTTGAAAGACTGAGCATTGACTTTAAAGGCCCATTGAAGGGCCCTCGCCTATGATGACGTTGTTACAGAACGCTGCCATGTATCTTTAAATGAGAGCGGCATTAACGAAGACTTAAATCTCGATCGTAGTTTCTCTTCGGAAAAACATTCGGAAAGTGTTGTTGATGAATCTGCGTCGCTAAACTGTGAGAGAGATGTTGATGAAGCTTCTGACTTTATGCCGAGACGTTCTACTCGATGTAGAAGATCACCTGACCGTTATGGTGAATGGGTTAAATAATTAAATATTTGTGTTGTTTTCAGCCACCTGTGACTTTTTTATTTTGCCTGGGGAGAATGTGGCGAAATTTATTGTTAATTATTATTCGTTAGGTGACGCCTTGTACCAACTCACTCAGTTAAGAGATTTACAAGTAATACCTAATTTGTGCTTGCGGCGTCGATTTTGTCATGATTGGCTGGCGCTTGCTATCTGCGTAATTGTTTGCCAGTTGTACTCATTCGAGACGTTTGAGTTAAGACTGTACAGTGTACTCTTCAGTTTTGTGTCAGAAGTTTAGTTGGGCTATGCATTTAGAGTTGTATTAATTTCTTACAGTGTAACCTTACGATATTTATGTTGCAGATATTTGAGTTAATTTCGTCTTTTTAATGTCATTAAAACCTGAGTTAGCTGTATGACTCCTCAAAGGTATTCGTGACATTACGTAGGTACATTTAGTACAACGTAACACTACTTGGGTGTTTTAGAAAAGTACAAAGTAGTCCTTAAGTTACTAATCTCACTTAAAATCCCTCGTTGCACCTAAAATCTTGCGTTGCGGAGTTGCGTGGCATGCTTATTTATTCATACAGTATGTTTATCCTTCTTTGCGATAGAGGGGTTATAACGAGCTCGCTTAGGAGTTTCGAGCCACCTGTCCGCCACTCCCAGATGGGCAAATCTCGTTCCGATCTCATTCGCTAAGCCTGGTTCCGAACGGCACAACAAATGAACTTGCTAGCTTGTTCTTCACGCTGTCGCCTTTGATGCTAAGCGTTATGCAAAAAAGCTGTAAATACCAACTTTTAAGTCATTGGTTTAACCCTGCTCTGAATCGAACCCCCAGTCTACCGTTTGAAAAACAGACGCTTTATCCACATGGCCATCTGAGCGGTAATAATTTCTTTTGGTTTACTATTTTGCCTCCATCAGAGCAAGCCATTACGAGCAAGTGCGCAGTTGACGCTTTAACGATTAAGAACGCTTTACTTTCACTGCAGTAGTTTTTAAATGACTATATACTTTTTACGTAAGTGCTTGTTTAGTCAGTGCTTTCTACTATACTTCAAGTGGTTTTGCCGTCAGTAACAATACTTTTACTTAAGTACAGTTTTTAAACACTTTTTACACCACTGGGTATAGTGTAGTTAGAAATAAGATGAAAAACCTGGAACTTACCTGGAAAGAACTTCAGTGCCACGTTTTCACAAAATAAAATACCATTAGTATAGCTTAAGTAAGAGATTGCTGTAGGTAGTCTAATCATCAATTCTCTTCCTAATTATCCTGGCCTCGTAACAGCCAAGTCAGTCTGTTCTAATCTTGCATTTTGACTTCTCGGGTGTGAAAGAGCCAAACGTTTTCAATTTAGTCAAGAATTTAAAAAAAAATTATAAGGAACATGTCAATACAATGGAAATGCTGCTTAGAACTGAGCCGGTAGTGTCTGCTGTAGGCTTATTGCCTTACAATAGGCCTAAATGGTTAATAATGTTGTTCTATTCCGGTAAAATACGAGACCAAGTCATATGTTGGAGTGACTTCAAATCATATCTATGTTCAGTGGAACGTCGATTATTCAAACGACATTGCGATCTTAACCGTGGGTTGTGGGTTCGATTTTTGAAAACGTCATAATAGACAGTGTCGGCAATTGCTTGCCATCCCTGCGGCGTTTCTTTCGAGTCGTAATTGATTAAAGGAAATTGCTAGTTTTTTGATACAAATTCGCATGAGCAAAATATTGCTACGGTAGACCATTGTCAAAGTCATTCAACGCTTATGAACCATCTAACAAATGGGACTTAGCTGTCTTTGATTTCGATGGCCAGTATTAAAGAAACATCATAGCAAAATGTAATCTAAAATAATGAGCTTGTACCTAATATTTATATGATCGGCTTATGAGAATAATCAAGCCGTTATTTTTATATTTGCAGAGTACTCCAAACCACAAAGGGCATGGTGGCGACGCTTTTTCGGCTGCTGCCGCCCTGCAGCTTAGCTTTTTTTTTTCGAAGCGACAAAATCTCCTTTGAAGTGTAGGGAGCCATGTGTTTTTTTTTCCAAAACAGTTGTCTTTTAAAATGTGGGGGGCACTATATTTTTGTTTTCAAAGAAGTTATCTTATCAAGTGTGGGGGGCAATGTTCTTTTTTTTTTTTCGAACCAAGCAGTGATCATTTGAAAGATGAGGAAACAATCTTTTTTTTTTTCAAATAAACAATTTTTATTTGAAATGTGGGGGGCAATGTTTTTTCTTTTCACAGCAGTTATCTTTTCAAAAGTGGGGGGCAATGCTTTTTTTTTTCGAACCAAACAGTGATCTTTTGAAAGGTGTGGAAACAATTTTTTTTTCTTTTTTCAAATAAACAATTTTTTTTTGAAGTGTGGGGGGCAACGTTTTTTCTGTTCACAGCAGTTATCTTTTCAAGTGAGGGGGACAATGTTTTTTTTTATCCTAGTTATCTCTTGAAGTGTGCGGGAGACAATTTTTTTTTCAATTAAACAGTATTTTTGAAATGGGGATGGCAGTATTTTTGAATTTTTGAAACAGTATTTTTGAAATCGAAAAAAAAAAATAAAGTTTTTTTTTTCGCAATAAGCAGTATTTTCAAAGGACTGCTTATTAACTGTTTATTTACAACACCAATGATTCTTTTTTCATGTCTTGTGCGGGTGCGTAGTAGACAGTTTAGCTGGCGCGCCTTAATGAAGTTTCTTTCAAAGAAGAGAGGGAGGGAAGAAAAAGAAAAATTGATGCACTCTCGCTCAAGACCGATTACTCTTTTTTTTTCCACGATTTATTCCATATCTGTGCAACAACTTCTGTGCTGAAACAACCCTCAAAAACAACTGCCGCTCGTAATTTTTTCCGATCATGATTTTTTCCCACCATTCTTGCAACGACGGCTTTGCTCAAACCGTCTTGAAAATAGTCTACAAGAACATGAATTGGCTACCGATCATAATTGTTTACGTCATTCATGCAACGACGTTTTTGCTCCAAAAGTCCTGAAAATACTGCCATATGGATTGGTCACCGATCACAATATTTTCCACCATATTGTTTTACATCTCTTTCAAGAACTTTTTTTTAATGGACCAATTTGGATGGGCTACCGATTACAATTTTTTCCACCATCTTTGAAACAACATTTGTACTGAACGCATCTTAATAATATAACAATATGGGTTGTTGCCGATCCTAAGTTTTCTCCAGCATCTACGCAACGACCTTTTTGCTCCAGCCATCTAGAAAATATAACATTATCGATTGCATGGCTACCAATCATAATTTTTTCTACAATCCTTGCATCGACGTTTTTGTTTAAACCACCCCGAAAATACAGCATTATATGACTTCCGATCGTAATATTTTCCACCATCCTTCCAGCGACGGTTTTGCTCAAACCATCCTGAAAATACTACAGTATGGATAGGCAACCCATGGCAATTTTTCCCATTTTTCCCGGCAGCAACATTCGCACTGAAACCATCCTGAAAATAATACAACATATGGATTGTCTACCGGTCATAACTTTTTCCAGCATTCTTGCAGCGACGTTTTTGCTCAAATTTCTTGAAAATGCTACGATATGGATTGCATGGCAACCGATCATAATTTTTCTGCAATCCTTTGCAACTTGCTAAAATCATCTTGAAAATACAACAATGTGAAACGGCTACCGTTTACAAATTTTTTCCTCCGTCCTTCCAACGACAGTTTTGCTCAAACCATCCTAAAAGTACAGCAATATGGACTGGCTACAGATCGTAATTTTTTTTTCAATCTTTGCAACAAGGTTTTTGCTCAAACCAATCTGAAAATACAACAATGTGAATTGGCTACCGATCATAATTTTTTCACCATCTTTCCAGCGGCGTTTTTGCTCCAACCATCCTGAAAATACAACCATTTGAATTGGTTACCGAGCATAATTTTCTTCCAATATCTTTGCAATGACGGTTTTGCTCAGCTTAAAAATATAACGATATGGATTGACTGCCGATCATGATTATTTTCTATAACCCTTGCAACGATGTTTTTGCCGAAACCGCCGTAAAAACACCATAAAATAGATCCATTGGCTATCGATCATAACTTTTTCTACAATCTTTGCAACAACGTCTTTGCTCAAACCATCCCAACAATGCAACAGCATGGTATGGCAACTAATCGTAATTATTTTCTACCAACCTTGAAACAACTCTTGCACTGAAAACAACTTGAAATTGCAACAATATGGATTAGCTACCGATCATAACTTTTTTCCTCCGTCCTTGCAAGCGACGTTTAGCTGAAGCCATCCTGAAATGCAACAATATGAATTTGCTACCGATCACGATTTTTTTCCACCATCTTTGCATCAACGGTTTTTGCTCAAACCATTCTAAAAATACAATAAAATTAATTGGCTACCGATCCTAATGTTTTGTACAATCCTAGGAACAACGTTTTTGCTCAAACCATCCTAAAAATACTACGATATAAATTACCTAGCGATTTTCAGTTTTCCATCATCTTTCCAACGACAGTTTTGCTCCAGCCATCTTGAAAAGGCAACAATATGAACTGCCTACTCGTCATAATTTTTTTCTGCAATTTTTTAAACAACGTACAGTATGTACTGAAATTATTGCTGTAATTACCACAATATAGATTGGCTTCCGATCAAAATGTTTTTCAACGATGTTTTTGCTCAAACCACCGTGTAAATGCTACACTTTGGATTGGCTATTGATTATATTTTTGTGCACCATCCTTGCAACGGCATTTCTGTTCAAACCATCCTGAAACTTCAACAATTTGGATTTGATACTGATCATGACTTTTTCTGCCATCCTTGTAAGGAGGATTTTGCTCAAACTATCCTGAAAACACTACAATATAGATTGGTTATTGATCGTAACTTTTTTTCCAACATCCTTGCAATAACATCAAACCATCCCAAAAAAAAACAGCAATATGGATTGGCCACTGATCATAACTTTTTTCTGCCGTCCTTGCAGCGACGTTTTTGCTCAAGTTTTTCTGATAAACAACAACAATATGGATTGGCCTGAAATCATAAATTTTTCTACCATCCTGGCAACAACACTTTGGCTCAAACCATCCTGAAAATATAACAATATGGATTGCCAACTGATCATAATTATTTTCTTACATCTTTGCAACAACGCCATCTTAAAAATACAACAGTATGGATTGGCTAAGAGCATAATTTTTTCCACCATTCTTACATGAACAATTGTGCTCTAACCATCCTGAAAATACAAGAATATGGGTTGGCAACTGATCATAAATTTTTTCCACTGGTTTGTGACCAGTTTTATGCTCAAGCTATCTTGAAACAGCAAGAATATGAATGAGTTACCACTGACACGGTTTTTCATTATCTTTGCAACATCTTTTTTGCTCGAACAATTCTCAAATGAAAACAATATGAATTGGCATCCGACAATAACAGCCAATAATTTTTCCTCACCATCTTTTGCAGCAACTTGGTTTGGCTGCATGTGGTAATATTTTTCTATTATCTTCGCTACAACGTTTTTGCTTAAATCATCATCAAAATGTAACAATATAGAGTGGCTAGTGCTAATTATGTCCTCGCATTTTGGCAATAGCTTTATCGTGCTCAAACTAATTTTAAATCATAAAGACAATGATAGGTTGCTGATGATAATATTTTCCATCATCTTCTCAACAACTTGTTTGTTTAAAACATCGTCAAAGCACAACAACGTGAAGTGGCTGTCAATAAGTATGCTTTCCATGTCCGTCATTCTAGCAACAACTTTTGCGTTCAATTCTCAAGCTCCTTCAAATATCGACAATACCGTTGGCTACCAATAATTGTGCTATGTCATTCCTTACAACAACTTTTGTACTGAAATCCGCATCCGCAAATCATGACAGTAAGCAATGGCCAACGATAGTTGTGTTTTCCATCATTTGTAATAGCTTTTGCGTTTAAACCATCCTGAAAATATGGCAATATGAATTTGTTGCGATAATAATATTTTCCATCATCCTCGCAACCACTTTTGTGTTTAAACCATCCTCAAATTATAACTTATAAATTGGCTGGCGACAATAATATGTTGAACCAGTGATAAATGGTGTTGTTTTTGAAAAAAGCGAAGCTTATGGAATTACAGTAAATCTCGCATATAACGGACAAGTCGGGACCAGCGATATTTGTCCGTTCTGTGAGAAACCCGTTCGTTACATACGAATGTAGTAAAATCAATAAAAAGCCATCCGGACTTAAAATTTCGTCCGTTATCTGCGTTTATCCGTTATATCAGAGTCCGTTGTGTGCGAGGTTGACTGTAGTCTAATTAAGACACTTAAATCCGAATTCACTTACTTAAAAAGTTTTGTTCATCGGCGTTTCAAAAGCGCATTTAAAGTCATTGCTGACTTGCAAGCGAATTCACATCGATTCAACGCTGCTCCCATGTAAGCGGCCGTAATTACAAAGACCAAACCACAGTGTATCCATCCATTATTACTAACAGTGGAACCACTCTCTGTGCTTAGTGTCCGGAACGAAAGTCAGAGTCGAGAGTTCATCTGTTCAAATCGTGTTGCCCATTCCTATACTGAGAAATAAAAGAAACAATGGCGAGCAATTTCATTGCATTTATTAAACTACAAAATGCTTGTCACTTTTTTTTCTTTTATTCTACGTAATTAAGCAATCTGCAATGGTTCCTTGACAATTTTAAAAAGAAAAAATAAAAACAGCAAATTTTGGAAAGGGCAACAATACGGCAATAAAACGGATGAACTTCATTAAAAAGCAATTGTTACATCACAGCATTTGCTGCATTTTTGTGGACATACGTAACAATGCTTTTTTCTTAAGTGGGTCCACTGTAAGAACTATAAGTACACTGTGATCAAACTCATTGTGTTGGCAACAGTGGGAAAATGATGTCCACGTCATCATCGAAGATTGCGTTAGCTGACAAAATTTTTGCGTCTACACAATTTGGAAGTTACACTACATAACGTCTAGAGTGTGGACTAATACCTGCAATGTTTTGGTGGGCGTACTCTTTTCCTCCATGATATAGTTGAGCGCGACAAAATGTGAGCAGCATTATGCCGTCCCTGATCATTTTTTATACGTGCTGAATTGAAATGAATAATGCTTGAGTTTGTCGTAGAAGCAAAACGAAACAGATTTAATATTTAGAAGCATCAGAACAATCATTTTAACTTGCAACTTGTTTGCAGATGAACGGCGACCGTCAAAGACACCAACCTTGAGGTGCGGGAAAGAAAAAAAGAAAACGGCAAAAGTGTGGTTTATTTTGAGATAAATTTGCACTGAAAGTAAAAAGGGATTTGTTAAACGTTCAGGGCCCCGATTTAAGTCTCCAAATGAAAATCAAACTCATAAAATTACGAAAACGTAGAGAAAAGCAGTTTTAGTTTGGGTTTTTATGACTGTTTTGGGTCGCTGCTGGTTCATTTTTGGAAGTCGAACATCAATCAATCAATTTTCTGGACCCGCTTATCCTTGGGGGTCGCGGGGGCAGCAGCTCAAGTTGGAGCCTCCAAGCATCTCGATCCTCTGCAACAAAGGATAGATGCTCTGCTGGGATGCCAAGGCGAGACCAACTAAGATCTTCTACGTAATCTCGCCATCGAGTTCTGGGACGGCCTCTAGGCCTTCGACCAATTGGTGTTGAACAGAGCAGTTTTTTGGCTGTTCTTTCCTGGGACATTCGTGTCACATGTCCATACCAACGCAGTTGCGATCTTTCTAGTCGGAGAAGCAGCGATTTGATGTTTAGAGATTCACGAATATCTGCACTTTTGACCTTGTCCAACAAGGTCAAACCGCTGATTCTTCGCAAGAATCCCATTTCGGCTGCTTGAACTCGAGACCTCACTTTCTCATTCATGATCCAACACTCATGGCCATAAGTCAAAATAGGAACATAGACCGATCTGAAAATGGATAGCTTTGCCTTGGTGCAAAGCTCCCGTTTCAGTACCACAGATCGGTGGAGCTGGCGCATTACTGCACTTGCTTTTCCGATGCGGATATCCAATTCGCTATTTTGTCTGCCGTCACTTGTGAATGAGACGCCGAGGTACTTGAATTTCTCTGACTGTTTTAGTGGTACTCCATTAATTTGGAGAGAGCACTGCTTTGGTTGTCTGGACAGGCACATGGTTTCTGTTTTTGTTGAACTGATTTTCATTGCGGCAACAGAGCATGCATCCGAAAACCTGTCAAGAGCTTGCTGGAGACCATTTTGGGTAGAGTCGAGTAGCACAAGATCATCTGCAAATAACAGACGTTGTACAGTGCATTCACCGATCTTTACTCCGCCACAAGACTCACTTTTCTTAACTATTCTATCCATATAAATAAGGAACAGAATAGGTGAAAGAGAGCAGCCTTGCCGTAGTCCCACACTTACTCTGAAAGGTTTCGTCGTTGCACTGTTAACACGAACACAGATCTCGGAATGCATGTACAGCGACTTAATGGCAGTTGGTAACTGGCCATCAATGCCATACTGCAACAGCACCGCCCAAAGCTTGTCTCTAGGAATGCGATCATATGCTTTTTCAAGATCAACAAAACATGCATTGACCTCTTTTGCATATTCCCACGACTTCTCAAAGATTTGCTGCAAGGCAAAGATCTGATCCATTGTGCTTCGGCCAGGACGAAAGCCACACTGAGCATCCGTTAGTTTAGGCTCGACTATTTCACGGCATTTCTTTTCAAGGCATTTGGCATAGACTTTACCCGGGCACTGATGAGAGATACGCCCCTATAATTGATGCATTTTCTCTTGTCTCCTTTCTTGTGGATAGGTATTATCACACTAGTTTGCCATTGCTTTGGTGCTTGCCCAGTACTACACGTCACCTTACAAACACGAGTCAGCCAACGAACACCATGTATGTTCATAGCTTTTAACATTTCAGGTCTGATATCATCCTCACCAGGTGCTTTTCCAGTTTTCAATGATTTGATTACTGCATTCACATCTGCTTCGGTTATCTGAATATCTTCCCCAACCTGTTCTTCGTGAATTTGTATCGGTGTAGCATCAACTGGGTTTAAAAGATCACTAAAGTACTCTCTCCACCGATTCAAAAAAGCATCTTGATCTTTCAGAGTCACACCATTTGAATCTTCGATAAAGAGAGCGGCTCGAGATCTGTTTCCACGCAAACGGCGAATGGTCTGCCAGAACACTTTGTTTGCCGTTTTGAAATCATCGTCTAACCTTTCTCCAAATTCCTTCCAGGCTCTTTCCTTAGACAGTTTAACTTTTGTGGCTGCCGTCTTACGTGCTTCAGAGTACTGCGAACGAAATTCAAGTGATGACTTATTTGCAAGCCAGGCCTTATAGGCCACTTTTTTCGCACGAATAGCTTCTTTAACTTCTTGGTTCCACCAAGGAGTTCTTTTCTCGCTACTCTTCGTCCCTCCAACACGCTTACGTCCACAACAGTTAGTAGCGGACGCAATGACTGCTGTTCGAAACAAACACCACTCAGTTTCAATGTCTTCAGTAGAGGTCGGAAGTTCTTTGAACTTAGATGCAATGTTGTCTGCAAATGCAGTTCGTACCTCTTTGTCAGCCAATGATTCCCATTTGATTCGATAAGTTTCTCGTGGTCGAATAGTCTTTCGTTTTTTCAAGGGTTTCAAAGCTTTCAAAGTGCAGACAACTAGGTGGTGATCAGTTGACAACTCAGCCCCTCTTTTAACACGGACATCACACACGGTAGAAAACAAGTCCGCCGAAACGATACAAAAATCAATCAGGGAGCGTTGTCCCAGAGAGTCTCTGTACCAGGTGTACTTATGAATTCTTTTGTGCTGAAAAAATGTGTTCATTATGCACAGCCCATTGGTGGCACAGAACTGCAATAAACACCTTCCGTTCTTGTTAATGTCAGGGTCACCATGTTGCCCAATAACACCTTTCCAGGTTGCATTGTCGATGCCCACATGTGCATTGAAATCGCCCAAAAGGACAAGGGACTCTGATGAAGTTGCTTTTCCCAATGCAACCTCAACTTCCTCCAGAAAGGCTTCGTACTGTGATTCTATGTTAGGTGCGTACACCTGCAATGTACACAGAGATCGCTCCTGCAGCCTTAGCTTTAGAAGACAAACCCTTCCTCCCAGTGGTACCCAGTCAACGACACATTCAGCTATGTTGGGGCTCACAAGTAAGCCAACACCAGCTTGAGCAGACATTGCTGCATCAACACCTGAGTAGAAAATTTTCCACCCACCGTTCAACTCGACAGTTCCAGAACCCCGGCGCTTTGTTGATGAAATTCCCACAACATCAAGGCGATACTGTTGGGCTTCGCAAACAAACTCCTGCTCTTTTCCTGTCAGTGACGAAACGTTCCAGTTCCCGATAGCTAGATCCCGGCAGTTTGATCCAACTCGAGAACGTTTTCTGTGCGCTGCCCCCATTTGCCTCCCCAAACGCTTAGCGACTGCGTTGGTGGGTTTCCGGTGACGGTGAGCTTGTGGGGGAGACTGTAGCTTATTTTTCGAACGAGTCCCTCTGCCTAAAACTCGAACGCGGACCTTTTTATCCTGCGCGCCGTCCGATGCAGCATGAATATTGTTATTACAACTTTCCATTTAGCTACAGCATTGGATTGCTACTTGGTCTGTTTCTCTCCTTCGACCTTACCGCCATGGGTGACCCTGATGGAAGTGATTAAACACTACCGACGGCGTTGCTCTAAGGATCATTGAAAACTCAAACCTCCCCACCACGTTAAGGTGGCAATCCATAGGAGAGGGGAAGTCGAACATTTTCCTGATAAAGTTTACAGAGGTGATTGTTACACTTACGAAAAATCGCATTGCACAAAACGGTTGGCTTTCCCTTTTCGATATCGCTAAAATACGAGATTATCATAAAAGTCGGATTCAAGTCAAGACATCAATCTCGAGATCTGCGGCAGCAAATGCTGCAGGTTAAATGGAAAGACTTAGTTCCTCGAGATGAACTCGCAACGATGATGAATACTGTGCGTGAAATTATAAAATAAGTCCATTGACCAACGATACAAAGACGCCTATTGATCTTGGTGCCCAGTTACAAGAGAATTCCTGCAGCAAAATGTAACCTAAAAGTAATAGGGTTTAGGTCTCCGTTTCTAGTATTTTTATTTTTATGGCTGGATAGAGAGAGGAATGAAGGTAGTTTTTTATGTTGCAGAACTTTTAAAGAAAAAAAAAGACTTGAATGGTTTCGAAATCTTTGTGTGGCTGCGGCAGAATTTATTTTCAAACAGGCCTACCTGCCTAGAAGTAAAGCCAGTGTCGACTACAATAATTTGGATTGGATACTAATAATAATATTTGTCATCATCCTTGCAACAATTGCTGTGCTCAAACCACCCTCAAATTGCAACGATATAATTTGGCTATCGACAGTAATATTTTCCACCGTTTTTGTGACAACCATTGTTCGCGCATAATCATCCGTCTCTGCGCTAAATCATCCCTCCAGACTTGGCATGCCGTATTAGCAGCTATTACTCTTGGTGTTTAATAACGTAGTTGTCTTTTGAAAACCTGAAAATGTTTAGCTTGCATCGATATTGGAATGTAACACATGAGTTTTTCCTTGAAGTGCGTACCTTTGATTCTCATGCGTCTTTTGCGGCAATACTGCTGCCATACTGTAATACATTTTTGTTGTATCAGCCTGTATTAGCTTTGTTGTGTATACTAAAAGATTTTGTTTTAGTTTTGAACTGTTCAGATTTGATATCCTAATCTGATTTGATATCCTACTCTATCGAGTAAGATGTTTTATTTTTTAACAAATTTTGAATTCGAAAATGCCCGGTGCCATAAGGTGGGGTTTTGGAAAAAAAGTTAGGGTCAAAATATTTTTTCGATTATGAACATGACGTCATTTTAAGGTTGCTCGCGTCAATTGAAAATTAGGGGGGTCAAATTTTTGTGAATATGTCGTAACTTGGGAACCACTAGTCGTAGCTCAAAAAAACTTTGCTATAAAAAACAATAACTCTCTACAGTAGACTATTAGGTATAAAAACAAGTCATTTGAACAAAAAACTGTTTTAGTCAAAATTTTAGACTGATGCAGCGCACTTTTGTTTTGTATTTGCAAGACTTCAACAAAACTTTATGTCAACAGAAAAAAGAAACAATTTTATTTAAATCAAAATCGATTTATTTGTAGTGCCCAGCAATGAGGCAATAAACAGTACGGTGGGTCGTTTTTAACTTTTTTTCGAAATTTACGAACGGCTAGTGATGAAATATCAGCTGTTAAGGGAGGTACATCTTCTGCCCCCGCAGGGGGGTCAAAGTTGCAATTTTTCAAAAAAAGCATGGAATTCGACATAACTGTTTTTATAGGTTTGTTTATGGCTAGCTATTATTTGGTAGTTGGATGTACCTAGAGCAAGTTCGATGTTTAACGTTTACTGCCCCCGCATTGATAGTCAATATGATGAACGTTTACCGAATAAGTGTAGTTTTAGAGTAAAGTTGCTCATGACATGAGTTTAAAGCCGGCGCGTACATTAGGCGAACCTAGGCAGCCGTCTAGGGCATTATTCTTCAGGGCATGCTTCAGGGGCATCAAAATGCTTTTTCGGGGGCATCAAAATGTTTTTGCCAAAACATTGTCGTTTTTACTGCTCACTTATTAGGCTAAAGATTAAATATGTATGCAAGGGGCATCAAAATTAAAGCTTGCCTACGGCATCAAATAGCTTTGCGCTGACCCTGCATGATTTGCTATCACACTTCATGATCTTGTTCAAAGAAATTAAATATATTAAAACCAAAATACAATTACAAGAAACTAAACAAATTACAACCAACAATGCTCCAGATACTTCAACAAGTAGTGACACAGACTACGACCGCGATGCAAGCTCAAGTGACAGTTTTTTGGGCTGTTCCTTCGCACAATTTAAGCGACGAAGATCTAGCAATGTGCTAATGTCGATAAAGTAGAGGAATTCTTTTTTGTCCCGCATCCACACACTGTTGATTCGAACGCTTTTATGCATGAAGAACTTACAAAACTTGTAATTCATTACAGTAATGCTCTTCCTCATAGTCAGGAGCGTAATTATGGAGGAGGACATTGTGCAATGCCCCTGCCCCTTTTTTGACTATGTCTTTTCGCAAAAAAGAACAAATTAATGGTGCCAAGTGACTGAAATTCCAGTATGCCAGACTCTTTTGATAGTTATCGTAGTTTATGGCCAGGGGCGGATCCAAAGAGGTAGAATTAGAAATATGTATCACCCCACCAGCCATTTTCAAAAATGTTTTTGATGAATAGGCTACAATTTTTCATAATTTTGAACCACTTTGGCGACAATACGTCTTACGCCTTAAGCACGCATAATCGAAAATGTGTCAACAAAATGCATCCTTTGTCGACGCACTCAGAATCAAAGTCAAAAAATTTAAACAAAATTTTTCTGAAAAATATTCAAAAAGCACTAAAATAGCCAGTACAACATGCAAATTTTTAAAATTTTTCTAAGGGAGCATGCCCCCGGACCCCCCAGAGCCTTTTTTGTCTCGCATTCAGCTTCAAATTAGTTTTGCCATAAAAAACTACGCTTGAAAAAATGTCGAAATAATGCCTCCCACTTTACTTTAAATTTCTTGCTACCACCACGTCATTGCCAGTGATAGGCACAATAAACCCTTTTGTACTAAAGCGATACCTATAATAATCAATAGCTTCAAAAAACTCTGGGCGATACCGGTAATTGATAAATCTCAATTTCCTAAAGCGATATCGATACATTATCGCTGATAAATGTTGCGGTATATTTTCAATAAGCTTGACGAAGTTGTTTTTGGTGAGTCAAATTGCAAAAATGTTTTTACAGATTTTTCAAGAAAAGAGAGCAATTCACGGACTTTGTTGTGGCATCAAACGAAACAAAAATTTGTTTTAAATTACAACTAGACTTTATGGACACCATGTATTTTTTCCATAGCGCCAACTCATTAACTTTGAATACTGTGTGCGTAAAGAATCGATCATCGCGATAATTTATCGGCGATAACAAAATGTATTGCAAAAGCGCTATCGGTAATAGATGAATTAAAACTATTTTGAGCAATAAGGATAATAATCGGTAATAAATTATCGCCGAGTAAAAAATCGCGCTGTTTGCGGGATTAAAAAATTTAATTGCGCAATTTGCGGTAGTGCTTTTTAACTTTTTGGTTGCAAAATTTGTGATTGTGCTCTTTTGTTTCAAAAAATCGTTTGCGGAGTTTGCGTTGCGCTTAGCTAATTGTTTTTTTAGTGCCCAGCTCCGCTACCATACTAGGTCTATTAAACGTTTTAATAAGTTTTAAGTTTTCTGAAGCTTTGTTCAGCACTGGTAACAGTAATAACGCATTTTTTAAATTCGGGGAGCAAGGCAAGCGAGCTCTTATCACCTTTGAATTCAAAGTACACCGTTGTAGAAGGGAGAATGCCAAATGAGCTTGTGCCGTTCTAATCAGCAGCCACCCGGTATATAGGCCTACATCAAATGCAATAGACTCAACTTTGGGCCCCCCAAAATCCTTGAAAGGGCCCCTGTACCAAGCTTTCGATATAAAATGTTTTAAGCTTTTCCTGGGGTAACAGCTCACAGATCAGTGTCTCACCCCAATGCGAATACTGTAGCATAATATACGCGTTGTCACTGTGAAAAAACAAAAGGTATAATTTTAAGACAATTAAAAAGCCAAATTATAGCCCGTTTGTTACAATACGAAACCCATCTGGAGCCGCAAAACTATCGTCAGGCCCAAAAAATTCAGTTATTTTAAAAACGATTCCTCAAAAGAGGTCTTTGTTTATATCCAAAAGGAGTCGAAACTGGGGGTTCGCATGCGGCTCTGAAGGCGCAGGTTGCCGACCCCTGCATTAGGCCTACGATTATAATTGTCCAGAGCGCACTTTTTCGTTCGCAGATGCTCTTGTGACTGCATTGTAATCTGGAGATCGGGCGCATTAGCTTTCAATTGACAACATGGCCAGGAAAGAAGCAATCGGTTGGCCGAGCGTATGGAGCGTCTGCTTCTGGATAGGTAGATTCGGGTTTCATTCCGAGTAAAGTCAAACCAATGACTTAATAATTGGTATTCACAGCTTCCTACTATACATTTAGCTTTAAAGGGATAGTGTTAAGCAAGCTGTCAAGTTCGCTTGTCGTGCCGTTGAGAAAATAGTTAAAGCCTGATTCACACTTGCGTCGTTATCGCGTCATATGACGATGCTGACGCAATAATGACGCGTACAAACGATGGCCAATTCACTGTGAACGATTTCGCGCGATAACGACGCGTTATAGAAACGACAGCTCGACAGAAAAACTTGCTTTGAACGACGTTCCGACGAGGTAGAACCGAGTTCCAGGGCCGACGAGCAAAAATCCGGGTCCCGGGGCAGAGATACAATGCGGGCCCCCTCGGTACCAAAATTTGACTCTCTAAAAAAAAAAAATCTTGACATCGCGCAGGCGTAGGCAGTGTGCAAAGTAGAAAACTTTTACTGGGGGATGTTTTTGTCTACAATTTTGCCTGAATTCTGAACCCAAATAACAAGACTAATGTTGCGAAAATGGTATTTATTGTTCATGGGGTGACACAGGGGCGTAGCAAGAAATCTTAAAAGGAGGGGGAAGCATGATTTTACCATTTATTTTAACATAATTTTTTTAGCACAGCTAATTGAAGCAGATTAAAAAGCAAAAATTTTGGGGGTCCGGGGGTATGCTTCCCCGGGAAATTTTTGAATAATTACATGCTGTAATGGCTATTTTAGTGCGTTTTCAACATTTTTCAGGCAAGCTTTGTTTAAATTTTTTAACTCTAAATCTGAGTACTTCACCAAATATGGTGCATTTTGTTCGCACATTTTCAATTGTACGTGTCTAAGACGTAAGACTTATTGTAATCGAAGAGGTTTGAAATTATGCAAAATTTGTATTTATCAAAAACGTATTTGAAAAAGATTGGTGAGGTGAATGCATATCCCTCATCCCACCCACCTCCCTAGATTGGCCCCTAGCCATAAGCTACAAAAGCCATCAAAAGATGTGAGCGTATTTCGGTCACTTGGCACCATTTGCCCTTCATTACCAAAAGGCAAAGTCAACAGGGGAGGGGCCATGGCAAATGCCCCCCCTAAATACGCTTTTTGGGCGATGTCATTGGTCAATGACCAAATTAAAACAGTGGCGGAGGGCGTACTGCGTGTTTGCATACAACCAGCATGATGAACAAAATTTATCAACGGTACAATTTCGAAAACTTTATAAGCTTGGTTTTAGGCAGGTTTTTGTTTAATAAATGAAGCAAAGGCTTTAGAGGAAAAGCAGTAAGCTACCCCAGCGGGATTCGGGGCGGAGCCCCAGAGGGTATAGGCTAGCATTTTCTTAATTTATACTCTCAACCTCAAATATGATGTGAAAAAAGTTGGCGAACAGCTTCTTTAACATAGTCTTAGTGCTTTCACTAACGCTTATAAAAAACTGCTGACGTGTTGTAATGTTGATGAAAAATAAACTGTTTTGTAATAGGCGCACTGAAAAGATTGTTCTTGATTAGTTTGCGAAGGAAACCATAATGGTTAGAAGATGACTGGAAAGTATCGCCGCAGTCCGTACCCACAAGCAACACGTATAAAAAGCATTTAACTTCTTGCGGTATTTACCGCTGGGGGAACGTTTCAGCATCCCGTCCCCAGGACAAGACTTGGGGCAAATGGATAATTGGGGGAAATGGGTACTCAAGTGCCCTAAAAGAGTATATTCCAAGTGCTCTAATATTCCAATGCCCGTTTCCCCAAATGTTTGCAAATGGGCAGTGGGGCAAATGGGCACTTGGAAAAAATGGACCTTTGCAGGAAAGGAGTACCCCAAGTGCCTTAAAGGGGTATCCCAAGTGCCTTATGCCCGTCACCCCTAAATGTTTGAAAATGGGCACTGGGGCAAATGGGCACTTAGGGCAGATGGGCATTAGGGGAAGGAGTACCCCAAGTGTCCTGTACCCATCCCTCCAGTTTTTTCAAATCGGCAATTGGGGCCCCAAGTGCTCATTTACCTCACTGCCCATTTTACCCTACTGTTCATCTGGGAAAAATGGGCACAATTAAGGCAATTAATGTACTCCTTTCCTGCAAAGGTTCTCTTTTCCCCCAAACTCCAAGTGCCAATTTTCCCCTCCGCTCATTTGCAAAAATTTGGGTGCTTGAGCACAGAGCATTTGCGGAACCATTTACGCCACTTAGGGTACCCCCTTCCTTCAAATACCCATTTGCCCCACTGTCTATTTGCAAAAATTTGAGGGAAATGGGCACTTGCGGTACCCCGTTAGGGCACCTAAGGTATATCTTTCCCCCAAACGTCCAAGTGCTCATTTGCCATGGTGGCCATATGCAAACATTTGGGGAAATGGACACAGGGCACTTGGGGTACCCCTTTAGGGAACTTGGGGTAGCCTACCCCTTTCCCCCAAATGTCTATTTTCCTCAAGTGCCCATTTGCCCTGGTGCCCATTTTTCCAGGTACCCATTTGCCCAAATATTAAGTTTTTCAACAGCCAATTTGCGCCAAGTCCCCATTTATTTCGATGCTCATTTGCCCCGAGTGCTTTTTTGCCATTTGCCCGGTGCCCATGTGCCCCGGTGCTCATTTGCCTCAAGTGCCCATTTGCCCCAAGTGTCCGTTTACGCTAATGTCTCCAAATGCCCATTTGCTTTAGTGCCCATCATTTCCTCAAATCCCCATTTGTCCCGGTGCGCATTTCCCCCAAATGCCCATTTGCCCCAAGTGCCCAAGTTTCCGGGACTCAAATGTCTGAGACCCAGCATTTGTCCGAAACCCATACTGTCTAATTCGCTCCCTTGCAGTCTTACAAACGGTTTCTTGCGATTCTATTCCCGACTTTTCAGCGTCTCGTCAGCAATATTGTCTTCTCATTGGTTTATTCCGCTCAATGAGCTTTATGTTTTGCATAGTGACGTCACAAGAGCATTTTCGGCTTTTGGAAAAAAAAAGTTTTAGACTATCTTCTTGAGAATTAATGGTCGTGTAAAAATTACTAGTTAAAATGAGCGTACAAAATTTAATAGAGAAATTCAGCAAGGGTGAGTGATATTGTTATAAGCTGTGTTCTGAGGAAATGGTTTCTTTGTGTGACTATTCATTTGCAAATTACGGTTATACTCGGTTGTCTAGAATAGTGAAACCACCAAACAAAATGTTTGTGATGCTAAGGATTAATTGACCGGATTCATCGGCAATGTGCATTTTTTATGTCTACGGACTGAATTTTACGTTGACGACGGCATAGTATCTTTTTAGTCTTAAACCTGGCGCAGCTGCAGAATTACATGATTTCAGAAGCGAGAAGCTTGGGCTACCTTTGTTTTGCATAAATTGATTGGTTATAATGAAATCCTACTACTTCTTCAGTAAAAATGGCCAGTTAAAAGTGTGTTTGACGGTATTATATGTACAAGATTTCGAGTAAAAATTTCAGTGAGTGAATTGAATTTGAATCTAACCCACCAAGATCTTAGGCCAAATGAAACGTAATCAGAAAAATCTTAAGACGAACGTCGTCTTACTTCAGGGATGTCCAATCTGCGCCGCCCTTGATGTGTGGATGCGGCCCACTTCTGACTCTGCACTTAACGCGTGGATGCGGCCCACTATCGACTCAGTAACTTCAGAGTCTGTATTTACAGTGTAAACTGCACGTCGGAGTCGGCGAAGACCTTTTTTTTGGTCTTTATCCAAAACTTCAGTGAAAACTAGACTTTTAAGTCAGTGAAGACCTTTTTGTTTTTTTGGTCTTCACCCTCAATTTTAGTAGGAACAAGACGCTTTTTTGTGGCTTTGCGGCCCAGTCAATATTTTAGTCTGTAATGCCCAGTCAATATTTTAGTTCACGAAAAAGGTTGGACATCCCTGTCCTATTTGACCTTCAAAAAAATCTTATACGAGTGAGCTTCAAACCTACGCCCGCACCGACCAGTGCGTATCACTAGCCCAATGGTTGCGGCTAGTCTTTACCAGAGACGCGGCCTTAAGTTAATCACTCCGCCATTGTAATCTGATGCATGCCGGAGCAGCCGAATTTCTCATTCATCATCCCCCTTTAAGCAGCCTGCCCATTATTTAGCTATTATGACTGTGACAACGGTAATTATTCCATATTAATGAAGATTAAGCAATGAAGGCTTGCTGCTTGCATACCGAAGTCTATCCAGTTATCCTTCTAGCTAAATTAGGCTAAGAGGGTGATTGAGGCTTACTGGTAAAATTCAATATAGAGATTTTCAATTAATAATTTGAACTAGAATCTAACCCCCCAAGATCTTAGGCCAAATCAAACGTAATCGGAAAAATCTGATTACGAGTAAAGATAATTTCAATTTCGAGTAAAGTTGGAAATACTATAGGCCTACAGAGCAGAGAGCTGAATAGGTCAAGTGAGACATCCCGGGAGCTCAGGTACTATACTGATTCTAGGTTTAGCCTACAATGCGTAATAGAAATTAGTTTAGTTAGCCCAACTCTTAAACAAACACACTAGGATCATGCCTTGTCAAATTCTACTTGAATAAATGCATATTGAAGATGCCGTTTCGGTGGTATTTGTAAAGCGGTATATACGAAGTGTCTATTCTTATTTTTTACGTACAGTATAATCCCAGTCTGGACAGCTTTGTATTTGACTTTCGTCCAACAGCGACTCCTAGAAAAGAATGGAGCGACTTGGAGGTCTTTGCAATGAGCTATGGGCAACGTATGACCTTTTGAACAAACAGCATTGATAGGTTCTGCTATCCTAGCTGAGCAATAGGAGCACAAGGACGAAAAAGCCGTGGAATGTTAGGGAAAAATTGGCTCCGGGACAAACGGGCCCTGGAGCTAATGAACACAAGGGCAATTGGTGACAGTGAGGCTAATGGGCCTCGAAACAATTGAGGCACCAAGTAATACACACTCAGAGCCAAATGACTATTAAGGCAGGACACTAGGGCAAATGGGCACCAGGAAAACTAGAACAACTGAATATTGTAGATCAAATAAGCTCAGAGACAATCTGGCTTTGAGACAATTAGTGCATGGAACAATCATATTTAAGATGCGGAAACAAGTCAATGGGCTTCCGGATAATTGGGGAAAATGGAATTGAGACAATATAGACAATGGAACCATTGCGGCACCGAGCATATATGGGGCATTGAGGAAAATGGCTGCGCTTCTGCGCACAGGGCACTATGGCTGCAAATAGGCACTAGGGTAATTAGGCACATTGGAAAATATAGGCCCTAGAGCAAGTAGAGTGCCACCAAGTCTAATTGCCACCAGGACAATCGATGCTCTTGGGCAAACAAGCACTTGGGCATTTGTCCCAGTGCCATTTGACTCAGTGTCCAATTGTGCCATGCCCTCCCGACCCCTTTGACTTTTTTTTTTTTTTTTTTCAGTAAAAAAATACAAACGTCGCTTAGAAACTATTTTGATGGCTTTGTAATTTATGCTCCTCCATACACTTTTAAAATTTTGTTATTTTGCTTCAGTGCTTTTGATTGACCTGGTGCTCATTTTCCCCGATGCCCCAGCAATAATTTAGTGCTCATTTGCCCCATGGAACATTTTTCCTAATATTCATACGCCCCAATGGCTCACACGGTTCAGGGTCTTATTCGCCCTAGTGTTTATGCATGTTTGTTTTGGTATCGGAATTTGACTCGGTGCTTCAAAAGCCCCTTTTTCCAGTGCCCAATGTCCACTTGCTCACTCTCGATTGAACCCATTTGCCTAGTGCTCATTTGCTCCTGTTCCTACTGGGCCCGGTACCTCATTTGCTCAGTGTCGTTTAAAATGATCATGGTGCCCATTTTCCCCGGACTACCTTTTGCATGAAATACCCATTCATCGCGATTGCCTAATTAGAGCCCATTTGGCTCAAATATACCATGCGAATTCGTCCCATTACAACAATTTCTTGGTGCCACAATAGTTCCAACGCCCATTTCCCCTGCTACGTTTTTGCCGAGGTGTTCATGCCCGTTTGACCTGACAACACATTGCCTTAATTATTCGGAAGCCCGCTTATTGTCCTCATGCCTCAGTTGCTCGATCAACACGACTGCTAAGCGATTAAGATTGCTTGCACCATCACAACATGCGAGTTGCTGTTGCTGGGGTGCTAGCAATTCATCGAGAGCGCAAAAGCATCAGACCTACGCTCATACAGTTTAATAGAAAAGGGGTGCAGTCATGCAAAACTTATGTAAAACCAGGGGTGCAAGGTCCACTTCAACAACCTATCAATTATATGCTGGGTGAAAAACGAATCGCGTAGCACAGACAAGCAGAAAAAGTTTTAATTGCATTTTATACGCACTGTAGGAGGTGGGCAGAGCGACGATGAAAGCGATGAAAAGAGAGGAAAGGTTAATGAGACGATGGATGAAGTGAGAGTGTGTAAGTCGTAAAATCCATTTTCATGATGCTTTGATAGGTTGCAGTTAGAGTGCAGAGAATGGAATACATTGCCTTTAAAGTAAAGAGCTTTCGCCACTTTTGAGCTCATGGTAGAAAGCAAAAACTCGACACTTGGTTATGCAACCAAATAAATGAATAAGCGATTGGTGGAAGGAGTCTCGTAATCGGATACTTCTGTAATCAGAAGTGTTGTTAGTTTTGACTGACACTCATTGACTTGGTGTTCGACTTTGAATCAAAGCTGCAAACTAGATGTATTTTCGATCGAGCGCAGTACAAATGTTAGTTCGATTTCGAGTTTTTCATTTTCAATTTCTCGATTAGGCCTACGAAGGCAATGATTTTTGCGGAGTTCATGCTTAGTTCAAGCGGTTTTATAGAGTTTAGGCTGGGCTTACCATACGCCCTCCTTTCAGAGAACATGTCCTCCTTTTCAACCAAAAAACAATTGTCCTCCGAGGACGCCAAAGAAATTTTTTTGTGTAGTGAAAATATGGCAGCCCTAGTTTAGGCTGAGTTCCAAAATCAATGAAGTTTTGGCGGGATCAATTTTAACTTAATTAATCAATTTAATCAATCAAATTTTAACTTAATCAATTTAAGAAGAGCGAGTCTTTAGAAAGATCAGAAGGAAATTTGCGTGATTTCGCCATGTTTTGTAACTGTCACGCACGCCGCCTCCAACCGCGCTTTTTTTCCTCTTTTTATCGCTCGGCTGCTCATGAGTTGCGCCACTTTTTTGAAAGTTTTTTCAGCTTTTTCAAAAAAGTGGCGCAACTCATGAGCAATATTGAAGATCAACATCACTTGAAATATGTGATCTTGAAGATCAAGATCAGATCACCAAAGCGACCTGAACTTGTAGATCAAGATCAGATCACGATCTTGATTTTAAGATCACGATCTGATTTTGAAGATTTCACTCAATATCTCAATATCACTAAGAAACAAAAAATGTCCTATATTTCACCCAATATCACTAAGGAACAAAAATTGCGGTCTTCGGCTTGTTTCACGGTAAGAGTTCACATTTTTGTAAGTGCCCGCGTGCCGCATGAAATGGTCTCGCACGCCGTAGTTTGCCCAGCCCTACCTTGACCCGATAAAGACTGGGTTGATGCACAATTGAATATATTCGTTATGCATTTGTGTAGTGATGATGGAGCGCAGGGAGTATCAGGAAAGAGAAAGGAGTAATAGTGGGAAGGAGGAAGGTAAGTTAAGCAAGGTTTAGTGTTTTTGGCGATTATAAATGATCTGCTTTATCCATGCTCATTAAAACCGGATCCAGATTTGTTTAAGAGAGTTTGAAATTGAGCATTTGCTTATGTTGCTGTTGTGCGGTCTCGAAATATTCAAGATTAATGCACTTGCAGTACTCAGTGTGTATAACTACAGTCATGAACAAAAGTTTAAAACCACTATGCAAAAGTGACGATTTTCAACATTTAACATGTAATTGCATCAGGCATATTTTGTTATTACGTTATAAGTTTGTTTTCTTCGTAGTGCTTCATTTCGTGCTTATTCTTATTCTGTGCACATTTTCTGGTAGATTTTTTTACAATTTATTGATGTTTTTGGTGCCTGAAATGGACAAGAAAAAGTCTCCAAGCGAGGTTCAAAAGACCCAGATAGTTGCCTTATTTGGCCAAAATCTATCTAAAAGGCAAATATCTGCTCAAATGAGATGCAGCAAAACCGCAGTGCATCAAGCGATGGCAAAGTATCAACAGGATGGCTCCTGTACCGAATAGACAAGGATGAAAGACTGCATGTCACCACTGCACGAGAAGATAACGTGATGAGGAGAATAGTTGTGAGGTCACCCATGGGTTCAATAAAAAAAATTAGGGCTATATTGGTGCGCAGAGGTATGGAATTAGTCATATAACCGTTTCCAGGCGTTTATTTAAAGAATTGAATCTGAAGTCATACAAACCGGCCTAAAAAACAAGGCTTACTGCGGCTATGAGAGTTAAGGGTTAAAAGCTTACTAATAATCATCAACATTGGATCGCCGAGCAATGGGTAAAAGTGCTTTTTCAGACGAGTCACCGTCTAACAGTTCGTGGTTCCTAAGAGGCACGTCCGTAGACCAACTGGAAAACATTTTGATGAGAAATGCACCATACTAACAGTGGAACAAGCCTTCTAATCACATGATTTGGGGGGCTATGTCCAGAAATGGCGTCGCTGTTCTCAGTTTTCTGCCTCCAGGAACGACTATGAATGAGCCAAAATACGTGCAAATGCTTACAAAGATGCTAAAACTTCACCTGCAGGTTCACAATTGTCAAATATTTATGCAGGATGGCACCCCTAGCCACAGTTCTAAAGTCGCAAAAAATTTGCTGGAGAGCAACAACATCGACCTCTTCGAGGGTCAGGAAGCAGTCCTGATTCAAATCCCATCGACAATTTGTGGACCAACATGAAAAATTAAGAGTTGGAAAAGCAACTATCAAGTGGCGCAAAGTTGGTAAAAGCGATAAAGGAAGTCTGAGTGAAAAAATATCCAAGGAATACTGCCAAAGTTTGATCAAAAAATATGCCAAGAAAAAGAAAGCTGTGATCAAAAACAGAGGAAGCCGCATAAGATATTGAGAAGGGGATTATTTTTCTGTATATCATTGTTTAAACTGTGACGCACTGTCTTCCATATGCTTATGATTAATTGGGTGCAAACAAAAACAATTTTCAAAATGTAAATAAAATGTTATACTTCAAAATGTAATAAAATGTTATAAGAAACTCGTAATAATTTCAAGTGGTCTTAAGCTTTTGTTCATGACTGTAAGTATGTACTGCATCAGCGATCTGCTGTCGGAACAGCAACAAGTTTGATGGCTTAGCCAGAACCAACATTTATGGACTGTGCTTTATTTTTAAACACTGCTTGAAGGTCACACCTTGCAAGAAACAGGCTGTTGAGATTTAAAAATTTTTAGATAAAAAGTTGATTTGTGCATTTGACTTAACTATGGATGTATGTATTTGTTGTATGCATGAAATTGTTGTACTCAATATGTAAAAGTAAAAACTCTAGTGGGGAAGCTTGAGCCTCCTTACGGATTCGTACCAATATAGCCACTGTTTTTGTTCAACCATGGGACTCTGGTGCAGATTTTTTCATTTAATTTTAACTTGGAGTTATTTCGATGCCATACATACATAAAATATGTAAACGTGGTTTTTTATGATGTTTTGTACCAATATGACGGCGCACTATAAGTATAAGCTATATTTATGCCAGCAGCAGAAGTACATGTCTATACATTTTGCTCAACAAATGTCGAAAATAGGTTTAGCAGAATGTTAGACCGCGGGAGACGCAATGTAGAGCGGCGAGCTTGAAACAATCTAGTTCATGGAGCTTACGCTTGCTGTCACAACATAAGTTACGGCTACATATTTTCTATTTATTCTCCTTTAAAGGTTACTGCTCGACTCAAAGTCCTCCTCTGAGATAAGATCCACTTCGAAAACCCATCAATTATATGCTGGGTGAAAAACGAATCGCGTAGCACAGACAAGCAGAAAAAGTTTTAATTGCATTTTATATGCATTGTAGGAGGTGAGCAGAGCGACGATGAAAGCGATGAAAAGAGAGGAAAGGTTAATGAGACGATGGATGAAGTGAGAGTGTGTAAGTCGTAAAATCCATTTTCATGATGCTTTGATAGGTTGCAGTTAGAGTGCAGAGAATGGAATACATTGCCTTCAAAGTAAAGAGCTTTCGCCACTTTTGAGCTCATGGTAGAAAGCAAAAACTCGACACTTAGTTATGCAACCAAATAAATGAATAAGCGATTGGTGGAAGGAGTCTCGTAATCGGATACTTCTGTAATCGGAAGTGTTGTTAGTTTTGACTGACACTCATTGACTTGGTGTTCGACTTTGAATCAAAGCTGCAAACTAGATGTATTTTCGATCGAGCGCAGTAAAAATGTTAGTTCGATTTCGAGTTTTTCATTTTCAATTTCTCGATTAGGCCTACGAAGGTATTTTCGATCGAGCGCAGTAAAAATGTGTTTTTCATTTTCGATTTCTCGATTAGGTTTACGAAGGCAATATAATTTTTGCCGAGTTCATGCTAAATTCATGCGGTTTTTACTGAGTTTAGGCTGAGTTCCAAAATCAATGAGTTTCTGTAAGAATCGAGTTTGATTTGAGGTACCAGCATTCATATTTTGAGATGAAGTTCGAATTTGCAAAAAAGTCCCAGCTCAAGTTTGATTCGCGGCGTTGTTTTAAAGCGCACTTTGTAATGATTGCGCAGTTGACTGATGTTACAGGTAAACACGTTTAAAGGTGTGTTTACGCAGAATACGATACGATTTTCCGTACTAAAATGACGTAGGCTACGAAGTAGTTCGAGGTTGAAACGCAAAGCTATGTCACGTTGCACGACATTTTAAGAAACAACCGTGAAACGCTTTGTAGAAAGACACATAAAAAGCAAAACCGTATGGCTTCAAACTCTGTGGATAATATTTTCATCATCTGCTTATGTGAAAATCGCGTGAAATTTCGTACGATAACAAATCTGATAAAATTCGCATTCAATGTAAACGCACATTAACCCAGGGGTATGCAAACTTTTCACATAAAGGGCCACATCGGAAAGAATTTTGAAGCCAAGGGCCGCAACCGCACGGAGTGTATGAGCAAAAAAAAAGTCATCTCGTCCGCACATGTTCTATATTTCACTCAATATCACTAAGGAACAAAAATTGCTGTCTTCGGCTTGTTTCACGGTAAGAGTTCACATTTTTGTAAGTGCCCGCGTGCCGCATGAAATGGTCTCGCACGCCATAGTTTGCCCAGCCCTACCTTGACCCGATAAAGACTGGGTTGATGCACAATTGAATATATTCGTTATGCATTTGTGTAGTGACGATGGAGCGCAGGGAGTATCAGGAAAGAGAAAGGAGTAATAGTGGGAAGGAGGAAGGTAAGTTAAGCAAGGTTTAGTGTTTTTGGCGATTATAAATGATCTGCTTTGTCCATGCTCATTAAAACCGGATCCAGATTTGTTTAAGGGAGTTTGAAACTAAACATTTGCTTATGTTGCTGTTGTGCGGTCTCGAAATATTCAAGATTAATGCACTTGCAGTACTCAGTGTGTATAACTAAGTATGTGCTGTGTCAGCGATCTGCTGTCGGAACAGCAACAAGTTCGATGGCTTAGCCAGAACCAACATTTAAGGACTGTGCTTTATTTTTAAACACTGCTTGAAGGTCACACTTTGCAAGAAACAGGCTGTTGAGATTTAAAAATTTTTAAATAAAAAGTTGATTTGTGCATTTGACTTAACTATGGATGCATGTATTTGTTGTATGCATGAAATTGTTGTACTCAATATGTAAAAGTAAAAACTCTAGTGGGGAAGCTTGAGCCTCCTTACGGATTCGTACCAATATAGCCACTGTTTTTGTTCAACCATGGGACTCTGGTGCAGATTTTTTCATTTAATTTTAACTTGGAGTTATTTCGATGCCATACATACATAAAATATGTAAACGTGGTTTTTTATGATGTTTTGTACCAATATGACGGCGCACTATAAGTATAAGCTATATTTATGCCAGCAGCAGAAGTACATGTCTGTACATTTTGCTCAACAAATGTCGAAAATAGGTTTAGCAGAATGTTGGACCGTTAGACCGAGGGAGACGCAATGTAGAGCGGCGAGCTTGAAACAATCTAGTTCATGGAGCTTACGCTTGCTGTCACAACATAAGTTACGGCTACATATTTTCTATTTATTCTCCTTTAAAGGTTACTGCTCGACTCAAAGTCCTCCTCTGAGATAAGATCCACTTCGAAAACCCATCAATTATATGCTGGGTGAAAAACGAATCGCGTAGCACAGACAAGCAGAAAAAGTTTTAATTGCATTTTATATGCATTGTAGGAGGTGAGCAGAGCGACGATGAAAGCGATGAAAAGAGAGGAAAGGTTAATGAGACGATGGATGAAGTGAGAGTGTGTAAGTCGTAAAATCCATTTTCATGATGCTTTGATAGGTTGCAGTTAGAGTGCAGAGAATGGAATACATTGCCTTTAAAGTAAAGAGCTTTCGCCACTTTTGAGCTCATGGTAGAAAGCAAAAACTCGACACTTAGTTATGCAACCAAATAAATGAATAAGTGATTAGTGGAAGGAGTCTCGTAATCGGATACTTCTGTAATCAGAAGTGTTGTTAGTTTTGACTGACACTCATTGACTTGGTGTTCGACTTTGAATCAAAGCTGCAAACTAGATGTATTTTCGATCGAGCGCAGTAAAAATGTTAGTTCGATTTCGAGTTTTTCATTTTCAATTTCTCGATTAGGCCTACGAAGGTATTTTCGATCGAGCGCAGTAAAAATGTGTTTTTCATTTTCGATTTCTCGATTAGGTTTACGAAGGCAATAATTTTTGCCGAGTTCATGCTAAATTCATGCGGTTTTTACTGAGTTTAGGCTGAGTTCCAAAATCAATGAGTTTCTGTAGGAATCGAGTTTGATTTGAGGTACCAGCATTCATATTTTGAGATGAAGTTCGAATTTGCAAAAAAGTCCCAGCTCAAATTTGATTCGCGGCGTTGTTTTAAAGCGCACTTTGTAATGATTGCGCAGTTGACTGATGTTACAGGTAAACACGTTTAAAGGTGTGTTTACGCAGAATACGATACGATTTTCCGTACTAAAATGACGTAGGCTACGAAGTAGTTCGAGGTTGAAACGCAAAGCTATGTCACGTTGCACGACATTTTAAGAAACAACCGTGAAACGCTTTGTAGAAAGACACATAAAAAGCAAAACCGTATGGCTTCAAACTCTGTGGATAATATTTTCATCATCTGCTTATGTGAAAATCGCGTGAAATTTCGTACGATAACAAATCTGATAAAATTCGCATTCAATGTAAACGCACATTAACCCAGGGGTATGCAAACTTTTCACATAAAGGGCCACATCGGAAAGAATTTTGAAGCCAAGGGCCGCAACCGCACGGATTGTATGAGCAAAAAAAAAAGTCATCTCGTCCGCACATGTTCTATATTTCACTCAATATCACTAAGGAACAAAAATTGCTGTCTTCGGCTTGTTTCACGGTAAGAGTTCACATTTTTGTAAGTGCCCGCGTGCCGCATGAAATGGTCTCGCACGCCATAGTTTGCCCAGCCCTACCTTGACCCGATAAAGACTGGGTTGATGCACAATTGAATATATTCGTTATGCATTTGTGTAGTGATGATGGAGCGCAGGGAGTATCAGGAAAGAGAAAGGAGTAATAGTGGGAAGGAGGAAGGTAAGTTAAGCAAGGTTTAGTGTTTTTGGCGATTATAAATGATCTGCTTTATCCATGCTCATTAAAACCGGATCCAGATTTGTTTAAGGGAGTTTGAAACTGAACATTTGCTTATGTTGCTGTTGTGCGGTCTCGAAATATTCAAGATTAATGCACTTGCAGTACTCAGTGTGTATAAGTAAGTATGTGCTGTGTCAGCGATCTGCTGTCGGAACAGCAACAAGTTCGATGGCTTAGCCAGAACCAACATTTAAGGACTGTGCTTTATTTTTAAACACTGCTTGAAGGTCACGCTTAGCAAGAAACAGGCTGTTGAGATTTAAAAATTTTTAAATAAAAAGTTGATTTGTGCATTTGACTTAACTATGGATGCATGTTTGTTGTATGCATGAAATTGTTGTGCTCAATATGTAAAAGTAAAAACTCTAGTGGGGAAGCTTGAGACTCCTTACGGATTTGGCAATGTTGGATACATGGTGTGGAGTTCGATTTATGAAGCACATTTGCCTCAGTACCATCAATTGCTTGCGTACCCTTTTTGTCCGGACGCTCCATTGCCCCGTTTAGGTACCGGTACCGTAATCCTACTTGTTCCATAGCGCTGATTGTTCATGTCCAACAGGCTGAGTTTGTAAGAAAGTAGGAATTTGTCCATACACTGACTGACGGCACTGTGATCCTGAAGATAAACTTCATTTTCCCTTAGTTGTCTCACTAGGAATATACGAACCACATGTTTACGGATCCTTACCAATATAGCCACTGCTTTTTGTTCAACCATGGGACTTTGGTGCAGATTTTTCATTTAATTTTAACTCGGAGTTATTTTGATGCTATACATATATAGAATATGTAAACGTGTTTTTTTATGATGTTTTGTACCAATATGACGGCGCACTATAAGTATAAGCTATATTTATGCCGGTAGCAGAAGTACATGCCTATACATTTTGCTCAACAAATGTCCAAAATAAGTTTAACAGAATGATGGACCGTTAGACCGAGGGAGGTGCAACGTAGAGCGGCGAGCTTGAAACAATCCAGCTCATCGAGCTTACGCTTTCTGTCATAATATAAAATACAGATTTTCGATTTATTCTGCTTTAAAGGCTGCTCGATTCGAAGCCCTCTTTTTCCCTTCGCAGCCTCTCATTTGTAGCAGGCCAATTCTTGCTCTGTCAGCATTGTGTTTTTGCGTCGAAAATAAACTGATTCTGATTCATCAACAATTTGCTAGTTGTAGTTCTTCATTTCCCAACAGCTAGATGTCGGAAGTTTGTTTTATAACTCGAGTACTTTCAAATGGCAAAAAGGCCAATATCAAGCTTGGTTTGCAGCGTTGTTATAATTTGTATTATGGGATGATTAAGCATTTGACTGATACAACAACGTGGTCCATGCGATGACGTGATGAATAACATCAGCCATAACGTAGCCCACGGCATGCGAGTAACTGTTGCTAAGGGTGCGATTATGAGCGCGGGAAGTAGGGTGCCAGGGAAAATCCAACCCCCCTCGAGTTTTTTCAGCCGCCCCTGACAACTGCACAAATTATGCACTGAATACGACGGGATTATTGCTCACAACGTACGTACCAGTACTTAATGAAGCAGGCCCACAATCAGTGGGAGTGCGGTACTGAGGAACCCTGCCTGGAAAAATTTTTGCCCCAAGAAAACCAGTTACAAGAACCTTTCTAAAAAATGTTCGTTCCCCTCGCAAATTTTTTTTCTGCCTTCGAGCTTGAGTGGCCTGTGGACCTCACGTTGGCAACCGCTGTTTAATAGGCCTATCGCACTGTAAAACTGCAGAAAGGAAAGACACGTTCGGTGTTTAGTTTTAACTGTACATTTGGTGTTTAGTTTTAACAGATCAACACCTACAATATAGTAAAGTCAATATTCGCTTTCATACTAAAGATAATGATCTAGCTTAGGGGTGCCCAACCTTTTTCGACTCGGGATCTACTGCACTTTCGCTAAAATTTGCCCAAGTTGAAAAAGTGTAAGAGCTACTGATCATGGGAATTACGAAAATCGTAAACGAAAATGCGGTGAAGTGCAAAATAACGGTCTTTAATCCTTCAGATGTTCCGAATTCCACCAAAATATACGTGAAGAACAGAAAAAATAATCTTCAACGGCCAGGATGCGATACATGCATTGGAAATTCTGGTGGCCAACCTGATATGTGTACATACCTAGTCGGCCCGCGATCGACAGTAAAGCATTCGAAGATCAACCGGTAGATCGCGATCGACTGGTTGGGCTCCCCTGATCTGGTTGGGCTCTTATTAGCTTATACAAACTCTCTTTTCTGGTTGAGTTTTTTAATGGTTTTGAACTCTACCTACTTAATGAAGCGGCTCAATCACTTTTTCCAGTGAAACTGTAGAGCAAGAAAAAATCTAAACGTGGCTTGACAAAAAAGCGAAAGCCCGTTTGTGTGTAATTTAGTAAAATAGATGATTGGGTGCTAGTTTAGTATGTGATCTACCGAATCTTTCATCCTTTTGCCATTACGTGACACTTGCTATCTTATCGTATCGAGATTCGAGATAACGTAGAAGAGAGAGATTAGTTTCGGACGTTCGGTAGATCACATACTAAACTGACACCGATGGTTGTCATTAAAACTAATAAACTAGTACGCCCGTATACATGCAGTAAATACCTATAGGTCTATGCAGACATTTCATTATGTTAAAAAATGGTTCAGTGCTTGAGTTTATTTCGATCGTATGTTTTCGTTATGTTTAGACCTTAGGGAGCATTGTTTATTACGTGTAATTTTGATCAGTAAAGCAAAAAGTTAGATCGGACAAATTTTGTCTAATCAATAAAATAGTCAAGGATTTCGTGGATTGAACTAGCTTTGATGCATAGCCCAATTTACTTTCGTTATTAAAAAAAAAAACTAAGTCCCTAAGCAAGGGGTCAAATAGTCAGCAGGTAAAATTCTACAGCCTCGCCCAACCAACAATTAAAGTCTAACCATGATAAAAAATTTTCCTGAAAAAATTCCGGCCACTTAAGCAGACATGCATTTGAAGTCTTTGATGACAGTTTGCTGTGTGTCATGTGCCTAAAAACGTTCATCGGAGAAAAGGTGGGTCTGAGGGGCAAGGCCCCCCTGGGGCATTGATACGATCTTATCATTTTGGGCCCCCCTCTGTTTAAAAAACGTTTCCACGCCACTGGGTGCGAGCAATCCATCTCGAGTGCAAAGCATCAGGCTTACGTACATACAAAAAGCAAAGGCGCAGGCATGCGAAACTTATGCAAAACTGCGGGTGCCACTTCAACAACCTATTAATTGAATGCGGGGTGAAAAACGAATCGGGTAGCACACGGAGTGGCGTGGAGAAAAGTTTTGATTGCGTTTTATATGCACTGCAGGTGATGAGCAGAGTGAAAAGACGGATGAAGTGGGAGTGTGTAAGTCGTAAAACTCATTTTCATGATACTTTGTCAGGTTGTAGGTAGACCGTTGGAGATGGAAAAATTATATTTAAAGAAAAGGCTTTTTTCATGATGTTTTGTTGCCCATTTTCTTGATACTTTAATAGGTTGTAGGTAGTCCGTAGAGAATGGAAAAATTATTTTTAAAGAAAAGGCATTTGCCGCTTTTGGGCTAATGGTAGAAAGCAAAAGCTCTGCACTTGGTTACGGTATATTGGTTGAGTTCTAAAAGTGGTATCATGTTGAAAGTAATACAATTAAGACTTTAACAGCGCAGATGACCGAGTGGCAAAAGCTTCCGGCCAAACCAATATTTGTAGAATTGGTAATCACAGCGTTCTTGTTTGACTCTTAGCATTAAAGGGACAGCGTGCATAACAAGCTGTAATGTTTATTGTTGTGCCGTTAGGAAAAATCCTACTAATATTCCTCATTTTTGTGTGGTAACAAGATGCGTGGAAACTCTTGAGAGAGCTCGTTATAACGCTTTAATTGTTTTCTCTTGATAGGAGGATAAATATGCACTAAATAAATTAATAAAAACAAGTGATTTGAGTAAGGAATCTCGTAATCAGACTTTGTTGTAATCGAAGATGCGTCAATTTTGACTGATATTCATTGACTTTGTGTTTGACTTTGAATCAAAAATTAGATGCATTTTCAATCGAGCGTACTAAAAATGCAAGTGCTATTTCGATTTTTTTAGTTTCAATTTTTCGCATAGGCCTGTGAGAGCAATAATTTTTAGGGAGGTCTCGCTAAGTTCAAGCTGTTTTGCTGAGTTTAGGCTAAGTTCCGAAATCAATGAATTTTTGTTGGGTTCGAGATTAATTTGGAATACCGGTGTTCATATTTTGAGATGAAGCTCGATTTTGAAAAAAAGTCCAAGTTCAAGTTTTTGATGATTGAGCAGTTTTAATTGATGCTAGTTATACGTACTGGTAAACGCGTTTAACTCGTTGAAGATTGGGTTGATGCATGTAGTTAAATCATTGACCATGCATTTGTGCAGCGGTGATGGAGCGCAGACAGATCTTTGAGATGGAAGAGAGTAGTAATAGTGGAGAGGAAGAGAGTAAGTTAATACAAGGTTTAGTGTTTTTCACGATTATAAATGATCAGCTTTGTCCATGCTCTTTAGGACCGGATCCAGATTTGTTTAGGGTGGCTTGAAATGGAAAATATGCTTATCTTGCTGTTGTGCGGTTTAGAAATATCAAAGATAAATGTGATCTCAGTATGTATAACTAGAAACACTAGTTAAGAAGCTTGAGCCCACTTACGGATTCGTTAATGTTTGGTGCATGGTCTGGGGTTCGATTCCCGGGTGTAGTGTCGTCAATGGCTCGCCTTCGCCTCGACGTTTCTTCGGAGTTGTATTGCCGAAGCCCTAAGTCCGACAAATGACCCCATCATTTGGTACACGCCTCGGCGTAATACCGCCAGTAAAATGACGATTTGATTTTGAATTACGAACAGCTGAAAATTTGTTGTACACTGAATGTTGTGGTTTACGAAACCACGATAATGTTATGCATGCAATAAAGTCGGATCGTAATAGGGCTTACAAGTTGAATCGTAATGGTTTGTACGGTTTTTGCAAAATTGGAAGATTTTTCGTAGATTAAAATAATAGACTTTTTGCACGTTTGACCCTTTTTCAGGCGAAAGGAGAATGCAGAGTGGTGAGAAAGTGGAGAAAAAAAAAGAGACTTGGCGGGAGTTTGAGGAAAGTATGTTGCTTGTTTACTTTTAACGTAATACAGTGTATTTTGAAGCATATTGTTGGAAACCTGCCACATGATTTAGTAGGAAAAGTGCAATCTGTAAGTAACTGAAATCACATTTTATTGCGGTATTTGACGTTTCAAGATGCTGAGGTTTTTAATTTTGATATTTTTATTTTTGACAATGGCATGAGGATTGAGGAGTAACATCTTACAACATCACGAAATAAAAAAAATGGTTTTCTTTTTTTTTAGTTCATATTTTCTGCTAAAACTATATTTAAATTAAGTGCAACAAGATTATTATTATTATTATTGGCATATTTATCCTCCTATCACGAGAAAGCGATCAATGCGCTATACGAGCTCGCTTAGGAGTTGCCGGCCATCTGTCTACCACACCAAGATGGGGGAATTCCGTTAAATGCCTTTCCCAACGGCACAACAAGTAAACTTGCCGTCTTTCTCCACACTGTCAGTTAAATACTAAACGTCAAGCAGGGAAGCTGTGAATAGCAATTTTTAAGTCATTGGTTTGACCCGACTCGGAATCGAACCCCAAGTCTACCGATTCAGAAGCAGACGCTCTATACCACTCGGCCATCTGATCGGTTCAAAAAATAATTATCATGACAAAATTATCACTGCTGATTGCTTGTCTGTTTTTATTCATTTTCATGAATGACACTTTGCCATTTTTGACTTTTATGCTTTGGAGTCCAATAGTATGACCTCCAAAATTGTAATGAGCAGGTGGGGGATAAACATTTTTTTGTGAAAACTTCATTCTTTTGAATTGTAGGTTGATAAAAGTCGCTAAAACATAAAAAAAAGATTACAAAGCCTTGCATTATTTTGCAGCTGGTTGAGAAAGATGGCCTAAGTTGGCAGCAGTTTTTTCATAAAAAGATTTTGAAAAAGGATTTATAATCAGATTTTCAAAACTTGTACAGGGATGAGAATTGCAATAGAGGCGTTAAAAGAGAAGGGGAGAAGAGCGGCTGAGCGTAAGTCAAATTAAAAAGAAATTAGTACAAGCTAAAACGACGTTGATTGGAAATACAGTAAGCGCCAAAAAACTACCACTGTATTTGCCCGGCGTTACATTTTGTAGACTCTGACAAGTTCTAACGATACATATTCACTGTTCTGCCGCACACTTGCATGAAACCTTGCCAATCATTAGCAGTCGATAGCAGCTTATGTAGGCCGTTTTTTACATAGGCTGCCTAACCTGGCTGTTTTTACCGAAAATAAGTTAGGCCTACTTGCTGGGTGTATTTTTACTTTAAAATCATGTGCTTTTGATTCAACTTTAATAAGTGCTGTAATGTTTGCAGGTGAGAGTTTTTCGAAAGAGTTGTTGAGAAGAGTGAGAGAGCGAATGCAAAGTAAGCTTTGTGTGTAGTAAAAGTTTCTGTAATTTGAAAATTAAATTGCGACTGAATCTTTTCCAACGTAAATTTTTTTGAAAACTGACAACTGTTTTAAATGAATTCCATTTTGTTTTATTTTGTGCAGGAATGTGGCCAGAATTGTTTCGACAAGAGGAGGCAGAGAGGGCTGAGGAGAAAAAGAGTATGATTACATTATACACTATGAATTACTGTATTATTTAAACTAAATAATTGGCATCACTATAGGTATTTACTTACGAGGCTGAATGAACAATATTACAGTTTAGCCAATACTTTACAGTATACTCTAAGGTAAAAAAATGTGAAGTAGTGATGCATCTCCGTAATTTGGCAGTCATTTCGTAGCGAACTACACTAACTACGTAGCTAACTTGATTGTGGCACTATCGCAGTGTAGCACCAATGTGACATCGTACTTTGTATAAATCGAATCGCCGTAACTTCTGTTGTCAGTCTTTTGCCTTTACTTTTTGTACGTGTCATGATTAGTTCTTGCTGATATCAGAATCTAGCTGAATTTCAATATACTGCAAATTGTCATGTTTTCAAAGCTTAATTTTTTTGGAACGACGGTTAGTTAGTAGAAGGTTGTCGTGTAGAAATCAATACCACCTAGAGTTGAAAGTTAATTGGTGGAAGTCGAGGGCGCCAGCGGTGGTCTTGAGAAGTGCCAATCAAGCAAGCTCATTTAATGCATGTGATGTAGAAACATCATTTACTGCCAGTAATTGGTAGGCTATAACAAGGCTAGGGTTCATTAAAAAATTTCTAGAACTTAAGAAAAATTTGAGACATGGAATGATTTGCTTAATCTACTGCATATATACAATATTGATAGCTTGAGTAAACCACGAACTAGTTGGCTATATTAACGGTAAATTAGTTTTGGTATACTCGCAATGATTAATTTTAACATCAATTTATATGCAATATTGCTGCACCTGCCAGTGACAGCTTGCAATACTCTTTGCAGTTAGTGGCAATTCATAACGATAATGAACAGAATGCACTTAGCAATAAATTTACCTGTGATCAATCTCATTGCTGATTCAGACCTGTAGGTAAGCAACTGAGTGTGCGAAGTTCAGGCAAAAAGCTTCCAGTTAATTAGTTTTCTTTCTACTGAAATATCTGCGGAACTGCTATGATGGTCCTGAAATTGGACTGTGTCTGTAAGATTACTTCACCTGTTTCATCCTTCTTTCCACTTTCTCGTAATAACGGCTTTTCTTATTATACAGTGAGAATTGTTACTGTTCTAATTAAAAAATGTCTTTTCTTCATTTTCTAAAAATACTGGTAATCTGTTAATATTTAAACAACACTTCAATTCAAGGTTGCTACGTACTTTGTTTTGTGAGATATCGCACCACTTCCAATTAACTTTTCATCATCTTTATGCACAAGATAAAAGAAATATTGTTCTCATATTTTGGACTATTCGCATTAAGTGAAAAATAAGAAAAGTTTACTCCCTAAAACCAAATATATACACTTCAAAAATATAATGAGCTACAGCTTACATAATTCGCAAAATGATGCTTAGTTCTAGTGAAGCAGTAAAAAGTCAGCTCTGATGGTTACTTCCATGATTATCTTTTCTGAGCTTCTGAATACATCATAATCAGTGGTTTTGAATTAATGAAATTAAAATTTAATCAAAACAACTTTAGTTTCCAAGCAACATCTACAGTATATATATTTAAAACAAGAAATCTTTCAACACAACTCTTCTAGTCACAAAGTCAAAATGCAGCATTAGAACAATGTATTATATCCACAAACTGCAACTTTCAATCAAGACAGTTACACTAATTACTGTACATTGATGTGGCTTTCACTGTGCTGATTTCTTTCTGGTAATTTAAACCACTCTATGTAAGTTTGATACACATGTAGTGCAACGTGTAGCAAACCAAAATAAACTTTAGAGTCTCGCGAGAATCTTGGAAAAAGTTTTTGCATCTATTATGAGGTATACATACTGATTATTTCAGACAGTCTTAAAAAGAAAAAAAACTTCATAATAATCTGAAACTGCACAATATTACTAGGGCCCAACAACCAAGAAAAGCTTAACACCAATATGACCCGATATAAACAACATAACCTACGTGATTTATACTATACGACAATAATTATGCAGCATAGAGGCATTTTAGTTGGAAACAGCAAAGGTTTTAAAAGTCCAGTTCCGTAAGAAAGGAACCAAAATTAACCATGCTCTGTAAAATGTCATGTTACCCTAATCGAGCATCAAAGCTACTATCTCAAAATGCAGAGTGTAGTGCAATATGGTAAAACCTTTGATTACAAATCACCATAAAGTTTACCATGATTACTGCACTGTAAACCAGCAAGATACGCTCTGTTAACTTGCAGGAAGTGTACATTACACTGACTAATCATCATTGCTAAAGATTCAGCAACTACACAGTGGGGTGTAACTCAGTCTAATACAATCATAAGATACCGAAATTATGAAGTTTCACTTTGGGGTGGTTCAGGTGTGATTAGAGATATAAAAAAAGAAATGGTTCACACAAATTGTTTGCTGTGTTTCAATGCAAAGAGTTTTAGTAAAATGAAAATATTTTTGGGGGGAGGTTAAATTTGGGATAACTAAAATCAATTTTAATGGTTTGGTTCAAGTTAACATAAAGTGAAGTGTTTTTTGGAGTTTCCTCATTAATTCTTTTTGAGGGGGGGCCATATTTTCGAAGAAGATTCTTTTTGAGGGGGCCTAATTTTTAAAAGCGGCAAGGGGATGGTTCCTATTTGAATGAACTGAAACTACTTCTGATGATGTACAATGGTTCAAGTTTACAAAAAAGTGTTTTTTTTTTATATGGTTCTAAAACTAAACTAAAAACTAGAAATGATTTAAAATAAAAAAAATAATTTAAAAAAAATTATAAAAATAAAAAATAGTTGAAAATAATAAAACGATTAACTAAAAAAATATGAAAAAACAAAAAAAATTTAAATTAAATTAAAAGAAATTATTATAATTTAAATAAAGAAAAATAATTTAAAATAAAAAAACTAAAATTAATGTTATTGATATGGTTCAAGTTTAAATAGAAAAAAACTCATCATAGCTAACGCAATGATTCTTTTTCTTTTAGGGGGGGGGGCCTGTGCGACCGCATGGTTCGCTCATTCCTAAGACCACCACTGGAGGGCGCTACCATATTACCGTTGATAATGTCAGACCTGCCTCTCGACACCCACGGCGTCTTTCAATAACTTTTGAGTGTTGTAACCTTTCCGCTGCTTTTAAGTTGTTGTATCTTTTATGTATATTTTAATGCAAGCTGAATATAAGGTCCATGATGCAACAAAGTCGGAATGTCTTTAGAACTTTAAGATAGAGGAAATCTCGTTTAGTCCCCTGCTCCACAGTGCACGTAAACCCGCCAATTTCTTCTTATTCTGTCGTTTTAGTGTTAAGCGTCAAGCAGGGAAACTATTAACATCAGTTTGTAACTTAATGGCATCAAAGATCTAGTTTGACTGTATAGTAGCTGTTGGCAGAGAATGCTGATTTTGCATAAACTGCAGGAGAAGAGGAGAATAGAAAAGCTAAGAAAAACAGAGGAATAGACGAGAAGGACGAAAGGAGGGAATGTGAGTTTTTAAACCAATGTGCAATTGTTCATGTTCATAAGTAAGAGATAATGGGAGTTTTAGCTTAAATCAAAACACATTGCGTTAATCTCCGGCGAATTAAGCCTCCATAATCGCGAAAACTTGGTTGACTCGTTCCCAGTCCCACTAGCAACCACCTGTCTACCACTCCAAGATGGTTGATAACCGTTGAGGCGATGTAAGTTTTTAAACCGATATGGTATTTACTCATTAGTTGTAAAGAATGGAAGCCTAGCTTTAATGAAGTAATATCCACCAGCATCGCGAAAAGAATCTCGAAAGCTTTTTATTGCTTTAAAGGAACTTAGGTGTGAATTAGCAAAGAGGCCCCTTCCAATCGATTTGTGGTTACGAACTTTAGGGCAAGCCAGAACATAGTTTTGACTAAGAGAGAAAAATAAAGCTTCAGTAATCAGTATGTTATGTAGGTAGACTTTTCTACGACATAGTTTCAGCTGTCATCACCACCAGTTTTGTAGCCTAATAATGCCTTATACACGCTGGGTTACGATTGGATTAGAGTTTAAGGATGAAAACCGACTCGTGGCGTTGTGATGACGACGTCTCCCTCGGTGCGGAGTTTCAATATTCGATTTCCGGACTTGACAAGTTGAACACAGTGTAGTCTTCGTATCACTGAAGCTGCTACGATTCTTTGTAGTTTGAAAGCGTGTCGCCGAGGCGCTAAGCTGCAAAGTCAGGTCCCGACACGTTACGCACTCGGAGTAAGACAGCAGGTTTAATGAAGATGTGATAATTTCTATTTATTTTTATAGTGACGGCAGATGAGCAAGAGGCATTTAATAAGTACAAGAAAATGGGTAAGTTGACCAAACTAACCAGATGGCTTATGTTCCACTATCATGCTTATAACGGATTTGGATTAACGAATTTATTCCACCAATAATA
>OZ023252.1:17407947-17490306 GCA_964006365.1 Trididemnum miniatum | reverse complement strand
GCAAATATTGCAACTATTTCAAAAGTTTAAAATCAAATAAAACTGCGCAGAAAATTTTAATAGCAGCTCAAAAATTCAAAAAAATATTTAAAAAATATAAATTTGTCCGTTTTTGCAAGGAAATTTTGATAAAGACAATTTTGACAAATTTTGACTTTATGCAAAATTTTGACTTTATTTTGACTAATAAAATCTACCAAAACAGACTCCTGAACTCCTAAAACGAACGTTAGTACACATTTGATCATGTAATAAGGTCCCGAAAAAATTTTGACTTTATTGACTTTAGCGGGCCCTAATTATCATGTTTTTCTGTGCTATCCAACTTCCTTATATTATATGATCTTGAAAAACTTTCATTGTGATGCAATAATACCGGTAGTCAAATTTTTCTGATGCGTTGCGCTTGACGCTGACGATCGACGATTGCAGAAAAAATGAATCCTTTCTTTTTTGAGACGAACCGGCTTTTCTTCGTACGGAGCTTGCCGAAATTGCTGTCAAGCTTTTTTCTGTGCTGTCCAACTTCCTAATTTAATTTCGAGGAACTTTTATTATGATGCGATGCAACAATACCGGTATTCCAACTTTTCTGATGTGTTTTGCTTGAACTGCAATTTTGTCATTGATGCTGCTGAGAAGCAATTGGTAAGTGGGAGTTTCCTTAAATACGGTGTATCTGCAGTAACTATGGCTGCACACAAAATTTTTTTGAAAAACCAAATCTTCACTGACTCGTTTCATTAAACTCGCTGTAGTATTGCAGCGTGGTAGCGAGTGGCGGGGCCCGACCCCGCGGCTTAACGTCTGGACAACGCGTCTATAAAGAAACGTCGCAGCGGTAGCGAGCCGTTGGCTACTATGTTTCCGATTTGATCGGCCTGGGAATTGAACCTCAGACCTTCCACATCGATTGCGACAACTTTAACACTGCGCTATAACCGGCCGGTTTGTTGAAAAATTATTAAAATATAAAAATCTAAATTGACACTGCCCTAAATGCTAAAATTAAAAGAAAGATACTGCCAAGGAAGACGAGACCAACAAAAGATTTAAAGAAGCCCAGGGGCGGAAGGGGAAGGGGGGTGGCAGAATTGTTTTTACGCACCGCTACTGTCTCAGGAGCTGGAGTGCTCCGTTTACCAGACACCCTGATCATGTGCTTGAGAGTATCTGATGATATCGACGCTGTGATGTGGGTGAAAAATGCTTAAATAATATCGACGCTGTTTTTGATTTTAATCGCATGATCAGGGATTTCTCTAGCGCGTAATTTATTGTAGTTTAAAAATGTTTCGGTAGAGATGGCAGTTTGTTCTCATGCATCACTGTCTTCACTTTTCCAGACAGGGGATACTGGATACTGCCCCTTTCATAATGAGTGCATATTAAATGTTTGTATCAAGGTTTATATGCGTTGTTTATATCAATGTTGGTGCTTGAAAAAAGATTTTTTTTGGAGGGAAGCAATAACTTGTTTTTCCCTCCTGGCTGCACCCTGTTTGTGACGTTGCGAAAGCTAGCCTACTTTAGTCAGTTAGCCTTCCTATGACCCAAAAATGAGGTCAACCAAAATTTTTTCAGTAAATTATTAACCACGGATTGACAGCTTGAGTTTCTGTGAAACTTTTTCGCTCCTTAAATGAAGCGCAAAGAATCAAGCAAAAGTGTGAATGAAATATCTGAATTAGATGAAAAATTTGCAAGGGACAAATTAATGTTTCGACTATAACCAAAGTCTCGTCAGCCTTGCTACGCACAGCCAATCCAGGCTTAACTCATTCCAGACTGTAAAGACTCTTTTTTGCATTGCTTTACCTGTACATCTCGACTTCATCTCTTTTCTAGGTTGTGCCCTATTTTTGGCAGGTGACTGGCTCCAAATTTTCTTATTTTCTTGAATTATTTTCTTGTTTTATTTTCTAGAAGGTTTTATTTCAAATGTTCTACCTTGAGCAGAACGAGTAGAGGCTTAGATTTGGAGTATGTAGTTCTTTTGAAGGTTAGGATTTTTTTTTCTTTTTCAGGAAGGTGGGAGGTTGCTATGCTGCACTGATGAGACCATAATAAGGTCGAAACGCGTCTGCAGCTGCAAATGAGTGGGTTGCCATGGGGGCTTCTAGTGATGTGGGCTAGTTAGGCTACCGGTAACTTAGTTGTGGGTTAGTGGTTACAGGTTCTTTCATTGGGTATCGTTGTTTGGGGCCAGTCGCCTGCCAAAAATAGGGCACAACCTAGAAAAGAGATGAAGTCGAGATGTACAGGTAAAGCAATGCAAAAAAGAGTCTTTACAGTCTGGAATGAGTTAAGCCTGGATTGGCTGTGCGTAGCAAGGCTGACGAGACTTTGGTTATAATATCTGAATTGTTTCCTTCGTTATGGCATTACATAGCTCAATCATATTAGCTGCAATCGCGCAATAATTTAGACTAAAAACATTACAATCCGATGCACTTTAATACCTCTGAACTACAATAGGTTAATTGTAGTCTGTTTACGTCATCACGATGTGACGTCACTGAACCCCCCCCCCATTGAAAAATTCTGCGTACGCCACTGCTGGTTTATTTTTTACAGCTATATCTTTCCAGGAAGTTAGGTCTTCTCGAACATTTTTAATATTTACAAATATAGTCTCTTTTTCTTTGAGTGCAAGATACAATTGCTTATGCGTTACATCGTTCCAGTCCTTTATTTTGCTATTAATTTTCATAAAAATTTGGGAGAGGTCATTCCATGTTGTATTTTGGCGTCAGAGCATGCGGCTGAGAATTAGTTAGTTAGTTGCATATTTATCCTCCTATCACGAGAAAGCGATCAAAGCGGGAAGCTGTGAATACCAATTTTAAGGTCATTGGTTTGACCCGACTCGGAATCAAACCCGAGTCTACAGCTCAAGAGTCAGACGCTTTATACCACTCGGGTTAAATTGATTGATGAAAAGTTTTTTATTAATATGTTTAATTCTGTAAAATAAGTTACACACAGCCCATTTTTTCCAGACTTCGTCAGGCGTTGTGGTTTAATTTTTTCGATTCGACAGGTCTCAAATTTTGAGGTTAGATCAATCATTGCTATGCCGCATTGATCTTTGTTTGCGATAAGTTTTTATCTGTTAAGCTGCTCGAGTTCGCAGCCCTGGTGAGGGGAGAGATGAAGGAGATGGGGTGTTGGGAAAGGTGGAAGAAGGTGTGGGGAAGGTCTGTAGAAGTGTGTTGGGGTGGGGGGGGGGGGAGATGTCGGTGAGGTCTAGAAAGGTGTGGAGAAGTGTGTTGGGATGTGGGGAGGTGAGGAGAGGTGGGGAAAGGTGGGGGATAGTGAGGGAAGATGTGGGGGGAGGTGTAGAAAAGTGGAGGAAGGTTTGCAGAGGTGTGTAAGGAGGTTTGCAGAGGTGTGGGGAAGTGTGAGGGGAGGTCTGCAGAGGTGTCATGAGTACTGGCCAACGTTTTTCGCAATAGTGATTGTCCAGGAGGGTAAACAACATTGTGACACTACTGTATAATCACACTTTGTAATTGAACAACGCTAGCGGCAGTGAGCTTACACTGTGATGTTACTACAATCGCAGATCAAACAAAGAATAGCGTAATAGCGTCATCGTTTCTTACGGCAAATCACTGAATACCGACTATAAAGCACAAAAGTTGCCAAAACAATGAGGGGGTTGAACCCGCGAGACCCCCCTTGTTTACGCCCTTGAGGCAAACAGGCAAAAAAGTAGACACGGACCATTGTAGGCAGTTTAGAAACGCTGCACTATACTCTCTATGCACCTCTCTTGCCACCCATAGATTCCACAGCTTGCTGGTGTGCTCCGCTGGTGCTTGGTACCTCAACATTTTCAGTCTCCGGTGGAACTGTTCAAAACATAGAAAATAATCAGTAGTGCCATAGATTCCGCAGCTTTCTTGCAGCACAAATGGCCGAGTGGTACGAGCGTTTGCCTCTGGAGCTGTAGACTCGGATTAGATTCCGAGTCTGGTCAAACCAATGGCTTTAACATTAGTATTCACAGCTTCCTTGTTGGACACTTGCCACTAAAGGGCAGTTAGGAAAACGAGCTTCCAAGTTTACTTGTTGTGCCGTTGGGAAAGACATTTAGCTGAACAAGCCAGTAACTTTACTTGTTGTACCATTGGGAAAGACACTTACAAGGATATGCAACTAAACATAATTACATATTACGTTTTCCAATGTATGCCCTACACTTGACGCACCTCCCTTGCCACCCATAGATGGCGCAGCTTTCTCACATGCTGCCCTGGAGCTTGGTACAACAACAATACCGGAAATTTTTTGATGTTGATCTAAGTATAACAAAAAATGTTTGGGTAATTGTTGTGCCATAACTTTACATCTTCGATCATACCTCCACTCTCCTCATGCGATCCAGATCTTTCACGCTTTCGATACACACGGGAAGTAGTAGAATCCATTATTATGTGATGTGCAAATATTTATTTAACAAATATAAATTGCCAAAATACTGCAGAGAAAATTAAGCAGACAAGTTACACACTAGATAGATGATTTAATTTCGGGAAAGAGGGATTTTACAAACCACAATAGTTATTAATCCATTGTAGATCCTGAAGAGGGCGTTACGGAATCGTCGAAAACGTTTGATCAGTTTAGTTAAATATGCCTGTACCTTAATGAATGTTAAACCCAGTGGTGTTTTAATACTAAGTGCTCTCTGGTTTGTGTATAGATAATTGATCGATAGAATTATTTGACCGTTAGTTTGATTGAGGACTGGGTGAGGGAATAAATTTAGTCAAGCTTCATAATAGACATTGTGAATACAAAATTTGCAAGAACTTTTCAACATACACAACTCTAATAAGCTATCACAGCATCACAGGAATATCTTAGTTGTGAATGTGACTTATGCATGTCTCACCTTATTTTCTTTACCTAACCCGTATTAACAAAAAGGGGAGCAGAATCACTCTTCCCCAGGCGAGGATGTAAGAAACCCAAACATTTGATGCATAAACTTACTCAGCACAACCAGTGTAAAATACCAGCAAACAGCAACACAAAATAATGCACGACAAAGCGCAATGTTTCGACCTTATGGATCTCATCAGGTGCATGACACCGAAAACAAATGACATCAAAGCAAAGTCCTTAAAAGACCATTCCAATCCAAATCCCAAATCTGGTATAAGCAGCAGTAAGCAGTATAACAAGTCAATGAGTTTCTGGTTCACAACATCAAGCTAGTCTAATTTTAGATTTAAACAGCATCAATTTAAAATAATTTTTGAAAATTTTGGCTCAGAACATCTCAGAACAGAACATTAAAAATTTTGTATTGTATTTGAATCTTGTGCTTTGCATAACATTGTGAATAGTACAATAAACATTGTGAATACATTGTGAATAGACCTTTTGATTTAAATTTGCTATATTATGCTTTTTGTTACTTAATTTTATCGCAAATGAAAAACTAAAAAAAATGCCTATAGATTTGTTATTTGGCCAAGCAGTTGGTGTAACGGGCTCCGAAGCTGGCTTGGCTGGTTTGATGTTCAGCTACGTCATGTTCCATGATGCACATATACGTCGCTTCTACAAAAATTCAAGCTGCAATTATGTGACTTGAATATGTAACAAAAAAAAGCTCATGAATTTGATAGAGTGGTTGGTGCATTATGCTCTAGATATGGTTCCCGAATTTGATGTCAATTAGACCATCTTCTTCCGCAATGCTTACACTTTGCTATCAGAATATTTTTACTTCAAATGTATGTGACTTAGTTAAAATATTTCCTGGTTTGTAAATTTCACAACCAAAAACCTGAAGCTTTACATGGCGTCTTCAACGCAAGGAGGTCAAAAGTGGAAAAATAAATTATGGACTTTTAATGTTTTTCAGATTAATATAGGTTCAGAGCCAATTATATAAACCAACTGTGGTAACTATCAAACCCATGATTTTACACAGAGTGTTTTGCCGTAAAACGGCAAATTTTGCCGTAAACGGCCGTAAACGGCAAAATATTTTGCCGTAAACGGCAAAATAGCTTTTAGGTATATTTTGCCGTTAGTGACGTCGTGGGTTTTTAAGCGCCATTTTGTGCTATATTGCCACGACTTCTCGATAGCTCAGTGAATAGAGCGCAGCGTATAATGAATAATGCTGCTGTAGTTTTGGGTTCGATTCTCGTCCCGGCTTCGGTTCGTTTCGCTTCGGGGCTTCGGTTCGGATCGCTTCGATTCGGTTTCGTGTGACCTAGAGTTAACAATCGGGATGGTGAAGACAGTAGAATAGAATAAGATGTAATATTCGTGTGACATGGGGTTATATGGCTGCGGCAAAATAAGACCTAAGAGCTATTATGCCGTTAACGGCAAAATAGACACTGCCGAAATTACTAGATCAAATATTGGAAAATCGGTCACCAAATGAAATCAAAAATTAAAAAACCCAACAGGCTGTTTCGCCGTGAGACTCTTCAGGGGGGACGCTAAAAACTATAAATGGTAAAATCTAAAACAATAAAACATCAAAGATTGAAACGACACAATGATAAAACAATGGACACTTTCAGGACGAAACTCATGGTTGATTTGCGCGATAGCGTACAAGAAAACTGCAACTGAGTGCATCAAACTTTGCAGGGCTGCAGAATGCAAAACAGCGACGTTGAGCGGCAGAAAAAACAACAGTTGGAAGCGCTTGATTACGATTGCAAGGCGGGGAAACGAGACGAAGACGATGTAAGCGGGCGGGATCGATTCTTTGAGAAAGCAAACTCATTACTTCAGGTTTTTGAGTTTAAATTTGTTTCTGTTGCGGCATTTTGAAATGAGTTCGGATCTTTTGTTTAGAAGAGATTTTTGGTCAGCCTGCAGAATAAATAGCTTTTTGGCTGAGCAAAGCGGGCATCTTCTGGCACCATTCCGGTACGGCCGAGCGCGGTAAACGATAGACCAGGTTAATAGGGGTTCTGTTTTCGCGTCTTTGCAGTTCCACACTGCTGACAAAACAACAAACATGTACAAGATCAGCGCCCCAGACTACAACAGGCTTCTCAGCGACAACGTAACATCTGCCTATCGTAAGTCAAGCTCAGATGTTGTCAATAAGATCAACGCTGAAGCCAAAGCCATTGCTGAAACTGCAAACCTAGACGATAGAATTCAATCGTTCCCTCAAAAGGAAGCATTTATTACTCTCAAGGACTATAAACCAAACTTCGTTTGCAACCCCAAATGCAGGCTCATTAACCCAGCAAAATCTGAAATCGGAAAAATTAGCAAATCTTATCTTGACGAAATCAATAATGCCGTGCGTAATAAATTCAAGCTTCCCCAATGGCGTAGCACAAAGTCGGTTATCGACTGGTTCAAAAGCCTTGAAAACAAACCAAAATACAGATTCATCAAATTCGACATTGTAGATTTTTATCCGTCCATCACACAAGAGCTTCTTTCAAACGCCATTTGTTTCGCGAAAAGTTCACTCCGCTCGACGACAGCGTGATTAACACGATCATGCATTGTAGAAAATCACTGTTGTTTTCCGACGGCAATACCTGGATCAAAAACAACGGTACGACTTTTGACGTGACAATGGGATCGTATGATGGGGTCAAAGTTTGCGAATTGATTGGGCTTTATCTGTTGCGTCAGCTAACCGTTCTCACCGGCAACGAGTTTATTGGGCTCTATAGAGACGACGGCCTTGCCATTTCACCTTGCTCATCAGGCCATTTGGCAGACCAGCTCCGTAAAAAAATCGTAGCAATCTTCGAGAACAACAAACTTGATATCACAACAGAATGCAACCTAGTTCAAACTGACTTCCTAAATCTGAATCTGGATTTAAAATCTGGTATATACAGGCCGTACCGTAAACCGAATAGCGAACCACTTTATATTGATGCCCGTTCCAACCACCGCCCAAGCATCAAGAAACACCTCTCCGCCATGATTGCTAATCGTATGAGCGCCAATTCATGCGACCTCGATGAGTTCCGCAAAGCTGCCCCAGCATGCGAAGAGGCCCTCCAAGAATCACGGTTCCCAGTGCCCTGCTGCACAACCCACCAACGTAAAGCGGAGCGGAAAGCGCAACGTCATTTGGTTCAATCCGCCCTATAACGAACAAGTCAGCACCAAAATTGGCAAAGAATTCCTAAAGCTGGTCGACAAGTACTTCCCGTCCCATTCTAAACTACATAAACTTTTTAACCGGAAAAGCATAAAGGTCAGCTACTCCTGCACCCCCAGCATTGGTTCTATCAACAACCTTCGCAATAAAGGCATCCTGCGCACCCACCGAGATGTCAAAAGCCTACCTCCATCTAAGCCTTGCAATTGTAGGGTTAAAGCAAACTGCCCGATAAACGGCAAATGTTGTGAAAGCTCCGTCATCTACAAAGCCACTCTAAACACCGGCGAAGATGAAAAAGTGTACTACGAAAGCTGCGCAACAACATTTAAAGCAAGGTTTAACAACCACACTCATTCTTTTAGGGAGCAGCATAAGCGTAACGCAACCGAGCTCTCTAAGGCTGTGTGAAACTGCAAAGACGCGAAAACAGAACCCCTATTAACCTGGTCTATCGTTTACCGCGCCCGGCCGTACCGGAATGGTGCCAGAAGATGCCCGCTTTGCTCAGCCAAAAAGCTATTTATTCTGCAGGCTGACCAAAAATCTCTTCTAAACAAAAGATCCGAACTCATTTCAAAATGCCGCAACAGAAACAAATTTAAACTCAAAAACCTGAAGTAATGAGTTTGCTTTCTCAAAGAATCGATCCCGCCCGCTTACATCGTCTTCGTCTCGTTTCCCCGCCTTGCAATCGTAATCAAGCGCTTCCAACTGTTGTTTTTTCTGCCGCTCAACGTCGCTGTTTTGCATTCTGCAGCCCTGCAAAGTTTGATGCACTCAACCAGCGCCATGGCCTAGTGGCCAAGAGCGCTCGCCTTGGAAGCTGGTAGGCTGGGTTCGATTCTCAGTTGGGTCAAACCAAAGACTGTAAAACTGGTGTCTGCGCTACAGCGCTTCTCTGGCACTGCTGCATGCAGCGGCGGATCCAGGGTTAGGAGGTGAGGACAATCACCCTCTTCTCTTAAAACGTCAGGATTTCTCTAATTTTCCTGAAAATTTTGGTTGAATTTGAACTACAACGATATACCGCTTTTTTGCTCATATTCTTGGTAAATTAGGTATCTGTTTTCGTGCACCGTTTATCACCCCCTAAATCAAGTTCTTGGGATCCGCCTCTGGCTGCGCGTCCAATCAACAGTTAACATAAAATAACCGAATTGATTTAAAGCCTACAGTTACGGGTACTTGCTTAAGAAAGAGCAGTAAAAACATCTACCGCTTCAAAAAGGAAGTCAGAAAGGGACTTAAGAATGACGTCACTTCAGGCTCAACGGGGGGGTTGTAACCTCTAAACCCCCCTGGCTACGTCACTGCTCCCGCCTGGTGCTACAAAAAAAACACCAGGATCGTGGCATTTGTTCTTTATTTTTTCAAGTAATTTAAAAAAATACTTTTTTCAATTTTTCTTTCTAAATTTTCATCTGCCTCGGCTCAATCAGCTGAAAAAATTTTAGTTTGAAAAGCTCAAATATGAAACTCTTGTTTTTCTGTGAACAAGATCTATCGTTTACAATTCTTCTGTAGCCTATTTGAAGAGCTGCGATGGAAAGTATTCGAACGTGCAGTTCCGCACATTCAATCTATACCAACAACAGTATCAATATCTACGGTATAGCGCCCATCGCTCTCTTCTCATTGTATTCCATCAATTGGATTTTTTTCTTTGTTCGCTCTCTATTGTTACGACTTGGCTCATGTTTACTGTAATTTACTTAACAAAAGACATAAACCTGTCCGTCTTTGATTTTACGCACTCAATTTGCCTGGTTGTTATCTATTGTAGTCAGGAGTCACCTTGACTTGAAAACCCCATGGTTCTTCGGTGCTTCCTGGCCATTGCTATTGCATATTTCAAACACTTTTTTTACGTGTAAGTTAGATATGGCGAAATAAATAAACTTGATTGACTGATTGAATTACACGCTATTTGAACCACTCACGCGCGCTCGAGGGATGTTTTTTTGTTTTAGTAATAGTGGAAGGTACCAGACATTTGGCCGACGTTTTCTGCGCGTATCTCACAATGACATTGACATACTGTAACTTCATAGCAGTAGTTGATGCTATTGGCGGATGCGTCATCTGCAAAAAACGTTTACGTAAAGATTTGGTTGGCTTCCAATGTCTTGCTTGAAGAGAGGTATAATAAGCGAGAATGCAATTATTATGTTGTCAATGCAACTTTTCTCTGCATCGAAAACTGACGAGTAAAAAACTGTCACATTTTATCAGAAATATCTGCTAAACGTGCTCTGTAAGTTTTCTTTTTGCGACTGCAGCAAGGAAGCAACAATTTTTGCTAGCTTGCCCGGAGCTTCTGGGAAAGTCTCGCGACGCACTGTTTGAGATCTGTTGCTTTATAACCCAATCCAGGTTAAACGTGCAACACGAGCTTACAATAACCATGATATGCTCTGTTTATTGCAATTTTTTTAGTCATGTGCCTTTGCCTGCTGCAGCGTAGACAGAAATCTGCAATGAGAAAGGTGGCCAGTAAAAAACTGAAAGGAACTCCAAAACAAACAAAACAAACAGTCTTTCAGTGTTGCATTGTTTTGCTTACACTGTTGATGATGGCATCTGAATCTACTGCATGTTGTCAAAACATTCAGAGAATGTAAAAAGCGTTTTTTCAAATTAACTTAATTTTTTCGTTTATGATGACGTAAAATGTCATAACTTGTCGCATAGCAAAGTTGCTAGGACAAGTTTTACACGAGAGGTGTAAAAATGAACTACATTCAATTTATTGCTTGAAAGCTGTAACGAAAACTCTCAATTCCCGTAATGCGTTACATTATGCTTATGTACAAGTAGGGTGTAATTTTCTAATGTCCATATGTTAGAACAGAATAACTATATTACTATATTTTTTGGTATCTTGTAACTTAGCTCAGATGGCCGAGTGGTGAGAGTGTTCGCCTCGGGAACTGTAGACTTGGGTTTGATTTTGAGTCGGGACAAACCTATGGCTTCAATATTGATATTCACAGCTTCCCTGCTTGACGCTCAGCATTAAAGGGACAGTGTGAAGAACAAACCGGCAAGTTTACTAGTTGTGCCGTTAGAAAAGGCATTTGGCAGGATTCCCCCATCTTGGTGTGATTAGACAGATGGCTTGCAACTTCTGAGCGAGCTCGTAACAGCGAATTGATCGCTTTAGGAGGATAAATATGCAATAAAATACATACCATTTTCTCTTTGGTGCTGAACTCTGTATCTGCAATAAGTGATTTTGGAAGTGATCTTGATTTTCAAGATCGAGATCTTGATCTTTACATACGATCACCGAAGTTAGTGATTTTGCCCATCTCTGATAACGCCATAGTTACGAAAACAGCCAAGATATTACATTCAAACATTCTCTATATTTTGCTCTTCATTCGAGGAGGAAAATAATATTATTGAAACTCAACCCGAGCATAAAAATTTGTAGCAAAATTTTTGACCCAATTTAGGATCCAGTAGGGTAAAGCAGCTATAGTATAGTGAGCTAACTTTCCCAACATCACAGTCAGAGTTGTAGCCAGATGGGAGGGAGTGGAGCAAAGCAAGAAATAATGCTAGGTAATCTCGAAAAGTTTTCAAGAACTAACATTGATATAAAGAATTTTGTCCGTACTTTCATTATGCACACATTTTGAAGAAGGCCTGGGGGGTCATTACGAGCTGTTCGATATTTATCGAATATTCGTTATGCGGTATACATATTTGTTATTCATATTCGGTATTCGTTATTCATATGCGGTATTCGTTATTTGCAAGCAGCAATTCGTTATTCGTAAGCGGTATTCTGTATTCGTTATTTATATGCGTTATTCGAGTTTTTTTTTATCGAATACCGCATGAGCAAGGTCATAACGAATATCGAATTGGTACCTATTACATGCCCATTCGTTACGGCAAGTCGAATTCGATATTTGTTAAATCAATGGCGTTAACTAGATACTGATTGTTACGTCATAAACTGTAGTGCCAGCTTTGCAGGATGCAGCGAGTGCATGACTTATGTTACATTGAAGACAACTTAATTGGAAGAAATATTGCATTGCAATTAGAGTTAAAAAACGCTAGCATATTGTGCTGTGCCATTACTATTAGTTACGAAAAAGCAAAAATGGGCGAAAGACGTCGGTGGTCACAAACGGAAACCGAACTTTTAATAGACATGGTGCAAAAAAATTATACATTTTTAACTGGAACTTTTACCCCGTCGAAGACAAAGCAATGGTTGATAAGAAGTGGAGCGAAATTGCACATGCGATTAACGCGTTGGGGTGTGGCTCTGCTATTTTAAGTACGGAGCAAATTCAGAAAAAATGGTCTGACATGAAATCAACCAGCAAAAAAGCTGTGAGTAAATACAAAATCGAATCGAGACGCACTGGAGGGGGAATGAACAAAGTAAAGCAACCAAGTGAATATCAAGTTAGAATAGCCGATATAATTGGAAAAGCATATACCGAATGTACCCCTGGGACCGAAGAATGTGATACCAGCGTCGAAATTGCTGCTGAAATAAATGTTGATGAAAGTGAACCTTGCAGGTCAAAGTCAAGCGAAATGTTCACCGAATCGGCAGGAGACACATCTAGTGATGACCGTCTTTGTAGTACTACTACTAAACGAAGGAGATGTGAAAAAGGTGCCCCAACAAGCTCTTGCAGGCCTACCAAACGCCAAACATAAAACCAGGAGATATTGGAAATTGAAAAAGATATGGTGATAGCAGTTAATGCTATGAAAGAGGAACTAAAGCGAACTAATTCACTCATTGAAAATATAGGTGAACACATGAAACAGAGCAACGACATCCATCAACAAATTTTGGAAATTTTGAAGCTGCAACAAAATTGTCCACCGGATCAAGACGAGTTAAACACTTTTGTTGGCTTGCTAAATGCGCAGACTTAAACTTTTAACGATCGGACTATCTTCGTTGCTGTAAATTCACAATCATTCGTTTGGTTTTGCGTTTTAAAAATAAATTCGTTTTTTCATCCAAGACTACTTTTATTGAGCAGTAACGAAAAACAAATAAGCAGTTATGATCATCATCACACGTAAAATACAAAGCATTACAAGATCGGGTTATTGAAGTCATAAAAAATTACACACAAAAAGCATAAATCGCTATTTAGGCCTAGCTAATTTTGGTTGAGACTTTGAACGAATTTAAAGATTTTTCTTTATATTTACCTGTTACTGCAACTCCACAGTGAACAATCGAGTCAAGAATCGAAGCCCAGCCTTTCGCGTTGACTTGGTGCGGAAAGGAAGTACTAAGCTAGAGAATTGCAACCTCGTCTCTGTAGATCTGCATTTCCTGCTCTTGGCGATTAATTTTCTTGTTTGTAACAAATTTGAGCTATTTGTGTGCACGCTATAGAACGTAATTGCTCTATAGGACGTTGTAAGAATTGTATTTCTTGTATAACCGAATCAGATATCAGATTAAGGTAGACGCTGTGAGATTCGGACGTGTTTTAGCTAAACTGTGTGAGACGTAAATATTGGGCGTGGTTGTAAGTTTAAGACTCTGCACTCTAGATAGAAATCTACTGTTTGAACGATTAATTTACTTTGGTATACGGTAAGAGAAGTGTTGAGTTTAATGAATTACGTTACAGTGTATGATAGCGACGAGTATGTGAAATTACTGTACTTCGATATGGTAGAGCACAAGAGTGACGGCATAATTTGTAGATGTTATTTTGGGGCGATTTAAGTTAGTTAGCCGGGGGGTTTCTACTGGGTTTCAATTAACGACTTGATAGAGAGGATACGTCACTCTTGCAGTGGTGCATTGTAGTAGACTACATTCAATGAGACTTTACTGTTTAGAACACTGTTTAGATTACTGTTTCAAATGAATTGTAGACTAGTGTTGCTTATAAGAATATCTGCTGCAAAACAGTCGGTAAGTGTAAATTTGTTATTTGTGATTGTGACCGATGTCGGCAATGATCGACTTGCAAAACGTACTTTTTCTTATTCTCTTAGTAAAGCGTAAATTGTAGTTTAATCCGGTTCCATAGTTTGTGATCTTGCTCAATATGATTTTTGCGCGTTACGATATGGCTGATTAGAGGCTTATGGATATTGTCATAAATTATTTGCGTTATTGATATTTCATTACTTTAATTTAATAATTATTTATATTTTGTTTCGTATTTAATTTTCTTTAATTTACGTAGGCCTATCATTTTGTGTGCATGTTACTTATCTGTGTTTATAATTGCTAATAGAAAACCGCTTCAACGCTACTACGCCTCCATGCTTCACTTCAGCTAGACTGTCCACGGAAATAGCAAGCAAGCATTGGTTATAAGAGCGCGTTTTCAAAACGGCAGATCTGCAGCAACATTACCAATTGCTTAATCAAAATACGTTTTTTGTGTGTCCTAACCGTCCTTTCACTAAAAATCGCAATCGATATCAAGATTTCTTTGCGACGGAAAAATAAAATTGTTGGGTCTACGGAAAATGTTATCTACGACCAATGTAATTGGTAAATCGTATTGCAGTTATGTTACATAGTAGTGTTACAGCCATCTTATGAAAAAATCATGCTTTGAAATCTATGAAGAACAATTGTGAAAGTGGCTTAAGCTAAAAAAAATAGAAGTAGTGAAATTATGAATCGATTAGCGAAATTAATCGCTGTCTTTGAGCAATTCCTGCCGCGGAATATTGCTGGGTAGGGTTGCTGGAAATACCTTCTTGTTCGGAAAACAACTGAACAATTGGATCAGAATCAGGCACTTCAAGTCCAATTCGACGGCAGATGTTGTGCAGTGGGCAACAAGTCATCACTGTTTTCGACACTCTCTCAGGTGAATAGCATAAATGTCAGCCGATGTGATCCAAGATTCTCCAACGACTCTTCAAAATTCCAAATGCCCTTTCAATTAGAGAGCGAGTTTTTTGATGAGAAGTATTGTATTTTTGCTCCTGGGATGAGACAGGATTTGAAAGTGGAGTCATCAGCCATTTCTTTAAAAGGTAACCGCTATTTCCGAGTAGCAAACCATCGACGAAGCAATTTCGTTCAAACTTTTCATGTAAAGCTGATGCTTGCAGTATAAATGAGTCGTGATGAGAACCAGGCCATTTGGCTACTACATCAAGAAATATCATGTTGGCGTCACACACAGCTTGCACATTGATGGAGTGAAAATTTTTTCCGTTAACATATGCGCATTCATCAATGGGAGGAACTATAATTGGGATGAGGGTACCATCACTACACCCTATCACTCCTGGAAATCCAGCTACTTGGAAATACTCAGATTTAATATTTTCTTCTTCAGTTGGGCTTCTTGGCATGTATATAAAGTGCTTAGCTTTCTTAGCCATGCAATCCGTGAAAACTCGCAGTGTTTTACTCACCGTAGGCTGTGATACTCCCAGAAAATCTTTGGAGCAGTTTTGAAAACTTCCTAATGCGAGAGCTTTTAAACAAATCAAAACTTTTTGTTCTAAGCTCAACTCTTTTTTACGATGTCCTTTTGTAAACATATCATCTTTTACAATGTCGCATATACTGCCAATATCGAATTCATTTAGTTTAATTCTTTTAAAAATTGCTAGTCTGTGTAGATTTCAATCGGATTTGGAATTTCGTCGACATCCTCCAATCTCTCGCTCTCTTCTCTAGCATTTAAAATTAAGTATCGACCAGCCATTACTTCAGTTTAAGCATTGAACTTCTCTTACTAGCAAATCTTTCTGACAAACTTGCGATTGTACTACAGTAGTACCCTATATTGAATGGTTTTTAGAATTGTTATTTTTCCCCGAAAATTGACATATTTACCGAAGATTCGTTATTTGATATTCACCAAAATTGAGCATGTAATACCAAATTTTGATTTTAAGAAGCATGGAATACCAACTAAGGAGCATGGAATACCAAGTTATCGAATAACGAACGTTCGATATGCGTTGGATTTTGCGTCAAGTTTACTCAAGGTCATTCGTTATTTTTTGACCACAGAATATCAATTTGCGGTAAATAACGCATTACGAACATTCGATAAATATCGAACAGCTCGTAATAACCCCCCTGCTCCCATTACCGTCTTGAGAAGTTAAATCGGTGGGGCATAAGAAAAAAGTGATTTCCTACCAAAATATTTTCAAAAATTAAGGGCAAGATGAATTTGCGAATTACAAGATTCAAAACAGCGTACTGAATTGACCCAAATCACAACATCAACATCATGAGCTACTCCAAGCCATAAAATCGAGGATTTGTGAACCAGTAACATCGAAGCTGGTTTTGCCGAATTTTATGATAATTAATGTAAAATTTGCTGCTGGACGCGCTATAACATTGAAGTCTGCGTTCTTTATGTTTATGGAAACCTTTTCATTTTATGTCGAGGCTTTAGCTTGACGCAACATTACTAATCTAGTGAATATGTTCAGCTTTTAATTAGTCTATGAGCTGAAAGCTGTATCGTGACGTTTCGTTCTACCTCTCAAGGGGCTACTTTTTGAAAATAGTTTGGAGAAATATAGTATCATTCCAACTTCCAACAGAAAGTTCTCCTCTCGAGACCCCTCAGTATTTTTGCAACATCACCCGAAAAGGCCAAAACGGATGAATATAACCACAGAAAAGTACTGCTCCGCAGTGCACTAGACCGTGACGCATCCAATCAGAACGCGGCTTTTTCGTCAACGGTGGGAATTTCCCTCTTCATCGGTTTGTGATAAACAATAGTTTCCAGCGGGACCCGCACGTACCTAGCAAGAAACTTGAAGAGTGAAATTAACTGAGAAATAGTTAGGCCAGCGGCGGCTGGTGTTGAAAAGCTATGGAGTTGCAGCACCCCCAAAGTTTTTGCAATTGTGTTGTGTTTACTGCGGTTTGGTGTGAATTTTTGCAAGTCATTTGATTTCTCTTGACGTCACAATCGTGTTTACCGTGGTTTGGTGTGAGTTTTGCCTGTCATGTCATTTCTGTTTTTGTTTCTTTTTGTAAATGCGGTAGAACATTCTCGAAATTGATTTAGAGTATAAATAGCAATACTTTGGTTGGTTTCCTGAATCACCCTCAACTTAGAACTCCAAAGTAAAGAAGTGATGATAAAATAGAAGCGGTTTCTCAGCATTCGTATCATGAATAAATCTATATCAAGTAAAACTAAGAAACCAGCCTCAGATAAAATTTGGTAAAAAGTATATTAAAAACTAGTAAAAGATAAAATCGATTTCGACCTCAAAGGTCATCGTCAGTCATCTAAAAAAATATATATATATCTCAATAACTAAGTACACTAGAACAATATGTTATACTCAAAACTGAATACACTGACTGGTCTAAACGTTACACTCAATTTGATAAAAAAAGTCAAAGTCTAAGTCAAACTTTCACCTATCGGACGCTCATAAATTGCTGCTACTGCGAGGTTTGAACTATGCACCAATAACACCGAAGACGCCGAATGGTTCAACCTAATCAAACACCTTCGCCGTACGGAATGGGCAGAAATATACAAAGATGAAATCACGAGTAATGACAGTGCTGATATTCCTCACAAGCTTAAAATCCCTAAGTTGAATCGACCTACCAAGGATTGCTTGAATGATCGAATTTTGACCTATGAGGAACTTGTCACTTCAAAACTACGCAATTTAAAACCTTTGGCAATAGATTTATATGACAAAAAGAACAACCTTTCGGGTCCACTTTGTACTGGGCTGAAAGAACTATCTATAGCCGTGCGAAATCGTCGAATTGTAATATGTCGCAGCGACAAAGACGGCAGAATAATTATTGTCAACTTTGACGACTATAATTCCATCATGTCCAAGGAGTTGACGTCATTCCACCGTCTTAACGATTTGAACCAACAAAATTACGTCGCTGAGCTTGATAAAATTCGTGAAGTTGGTGATAACTTCATAGTCAAATTGCATAAATGTTGTTTCATTGATGATGATTTATTAAAGCATATTTCTGGCATTAAAAAGTATGATACTGCATATAAAAGAACCTCAGACCCTGAACAAAGAAGTAACTACCGTAAAATTCCTGGTCCTATTGCCAAGCACTTCGCGTGTAACCAACCAGCATACGCTTATCCTCTTTTCAAAACCCACAAAATTTCTCCTAATGACCTGCAAGATATTTCTGTTTTTGACATACCTGTTCGTTTATTGCAATCCGCTGGTTTCATTACCACTTCACGCTTCACGGCTTATCTGGAATTTCTACTACAACCTATCAGCGAAGCATTTTGTAAATATAAATTTGATGAATTTTGCCGCGATAGCAAGCAGTACTTGGAAGAGCTACAAACTTGGAAACTCGGCCTTGTTTCTTCTCCAACGTGTTCCCATGATCAAAACCTTTACATTGTAGCAGGAGATGTTAAGGCCCTCTACCCCAGTCTGTCTCGTGCAACAGTTTTATCTGCTATCCGATTTGCACTTGAACATTGTTCAGATTTTCCTCGTAATTGCATTTCTATTATAATTGACTTATTATCCCATTGCCTGGATAATGTCATAGTTCAGCACCTCGACTCCTTCTACGGTCAGAAAAATGGAATAATCACGGGCGACAACCACTCGGTGTCAGTTGCGAATATAACTTTGCATTATATTCTATTACCTGCAGCCGATACCATCAATCGTGCAGTAATCTTTAAAAGATTCATCGACGACATCGTGTGGTTGTCCTACGATCTGGACACTACCAATGAGATACAAAATTTAGTGAGTTTTACTTTTGAAAAAAATAAACTTGAAGTTCTTTTTTGTCGGATTTGTACAGATGAAAATCAACAACAATCACACATGGAATTCCTTGATGTAGAACACCAAATCGACAGGAAATCAGTCGCTGGTTTTTTCACCCGAGATTATACTAAACCTACCGCAATGGAGCGTACTTTCCTTCATGGCCAATCCCATCACCCTCCTGCAGTATTTAAATCCATAGTCTTCGGTGAAGCTGTGAGACTCCGACGACTCAATGAACAAGATGAAACTTACCACGAAAGTCTTTTAAAACTTCGGAATAAATGTGCTCGTTCCTTTTTTAATATGAATATGGTAGACGATCTGCTCAGTCAAGCCTCCACATGGACGGAACGCTTTAAACCAAAAAATTCTCACAAAGTCAACATGCCTTTGGTTTGGGCCTCCCCATACAGCACCATTCTTTCCCTCACACCCAAAGAAAAGGAACTAAACCCCAATGCTATGATTACTTACAAAAAGCCCTCTACCCTACAAACCATACTTACGAACTATAAACGAATCTCCCTCAACTTGTCGGGCAATATTGGACAGTCTGGACCATGTTCGAAATGTGCTTTATGCGGTAATTTTGCAAATCACAAAAACATGGTGGTTACCACATCTTCGCTTTCTAACAAGGCAGGTCGTTTGTTTCATCTTAAGCAGCGTCTTGACTGTACAAATTTTGGGATATATGCCGCGAGGTGTCGTATTTCGGCCGAGTTTTATGTTGGTCAGACCAAAAATCGCTTTAGCGTACGTTGGTCTGGCCACCGTACTTCTTGGAGATCTCATTGTTTGGAGAATCGGGGCAAAGCAGCGCTACTCATACATTTCAAATCCAAACATAGTAATTTCATTGATTTCAATACCAAAATTTACGAATGCTACGAAGTCATTTTTTGACAAGAACCTCCAGTCGATAAATTAGTCTATTTTGAAAGTATATGGGTTTCGAACTTGGATGCTAAAATCAACATTGCTAAGACCTCATTGCCTAAAATCAAATAGTTTCCGCTTGTTTTTCGCACTGTTTTCGTGTTTCCGCTCTTAATTTGACACCTGCTGTTTGAACTGTAACACATCGAGATTACAGGCTTTACTGTGGTTAGATATTTTTTATCAAATTGAGTGTAACGTTTTGACCAGTCAGTGTATTCAGTTTTGAGTATAACATATTGTTCTAGTGTACTTAGTTATTGAGATATATATATTTTTTTAGATGACTGACGATGACCTTTGAGGTCGAAATCGATTTTATCTTTTACTAGTTTTTAATATACTTTTTACCAAATTTTATCTGAGGCTGGTTTCTTAGTTTTACTTGATATAGAGTATAAATAGGCGTGAATTTTCGAGCGTAATTATTCGAGCTTAAGACTCTCCATATTTTTTGGAGAGTTGAACTTATTTGGATAAGTTTTGCAGTTTTTTTTTTTTTTTCGGACAGAACAGGAAGGAACTGTAGGGTTTAAAAATGGCTGAATCTTCGACTGAAACGTTAGGCGAAGGTTGTACCTTGGTCGCAAAGAAAAATCTAAAACGAAAATCTCAAAAAATTGTGACCAAGGAGTTGAAAACAATGAAAACCGTAAGAAGGCTGCAGTATCTGAACTTCAGCCCGTTATTATTCAAAGTGAATCTAGCAAAAAATGGTTTTCTACAACCCTATTTCGGTTGACTATGGCCTACGCAAAGCTATCGGCTCGTATGAGTTTTGCAAACCATTGCGAAATGGAAACTTAATGGTAAAATGCAATAATGAGAGCCAAATTAAAACCTTAGTCCAGTGGTCGGCAACCTTTTTCGCACAACGGACCGGTTTGAAACTGAATTGTTTTTGCGGACCGGCCTTTAAAAAATCAAAAATGTTTAAGCAATAAAACACTCATATTTATTCAGAACTGAAAATCTCGATCTTGTATTACTCTGACCAGAGCATTAAACGTTTTCAATCTTGCTGCAGCAGCATTGCTCGATTTTTTTATAGTAGCTTCTCAAACCTGATTCTTAACGTTATTCTTTCTCTTAACCAAGCGCTGTTTGATTTACAAAAGATTTACGATAAAATGACAGCATAATCAAATGTTCGCTGTTCAATTAAAAGATTTGACTTTTCAATTTGGTTAGTTTTGTGATATTGAGTAACTTTGCCATACTGGGTCACCAGAATTGAGTTATTTAGCATTTTTACAAAAACGTCCCAAAATTGCGTCTCACGTTATAAAAATGTTTTAAACTCAAAGCATTTATTCTGAAAACGCATACGGACCGGTAACAAACGAACGAACCGGCACCGGGCCGCGGCCCGGTGGTTGCCGACCACTGCCTTAGTCAACCTCACGGAAATTTTTGATGCGGCAGATAACAAAATTTCCATTATAACATCAGTTATGGCCCCTACGGGTGCTAAAGGTATAATACGAAATGTACCCATAACCTTGAGTGAAAATGAAATTCTTGAAATTCTAAAACCTCAAAAAGTAAAATTTATCAAACGTTTTCAGTATAAACCAAAGGATTCTGAAAAAACTAATGAAATGCAAAGTTCTACTACCGTACTTTTGCATTTCACCTGTTCTGATTTACCAGAAAAAGTTGATATTGGCTACATGTCTTTTAAAACTCAAATTTATGTACCGAAGCCACTACGGTGCTTCAAATGCAATCGTTTCGGCTATGTAGCGTCGAAATGCAAAAATAAAGACAGATGCTCACGATGTGGTGGCGAGCACACTTGGAAAACTTGTGAAAATAATCAGTAATGTGTTAATTGCGGTGGAAATCACTCTGCCGCCAGTAAATTTGTCCTGAATAGGCTAAAGAAGCAGAGATCATAAAGATCAAAGTGACAAACAAAATTTCTTACGCTGAAGCGTGCAAGCAGGTGAACAAAGCAAACGTGACTAAACCTGCGTTAAATCAGTCACAGAGTTCGAGCCTGCAAAGACCACCTGCAGCTGCAGATAAAGATAATTTTCCCCCTTTAGCTTGTAAAAGCGGTACCGGTACCAAGCCAATGTCAGGCACAACTGTATCACAGCAAGGATCCGAAAACGCTGAGCCTCATGGCACTCAAATTGACTGAGTAAGATGAAGTTGACTTTACAAGTAATTTCATGTTTGGCAATCCCATTTATTTTATTGCTTTTCTTACAGAGGTCATTAACCAAACCATAGCCTGTAAAGATCAAAATAAGACAATTGATATCTTCCAAATTATTTCAGATGCTGCATGCCGTCGTATGGGATTGCCTGTAGATATAAATCAGCTCAAAAATATCATCAACTGATGATCAACTTAAATCAGAATCAACAAACCAGATCACTGAATATATTGCAATGGAATTGTAGATCAATAATTCGTAAACTTCCGGAATTTAAAAATTATCTGATTAATTTGAAAATTAACCCAGATGTTATTTGTTTGCAGGAAACTTTTCTAACTTCTAAACACAACCCTACACTTACAGGGTATATCACCCTGCGAAATGATCGCTGTTCTGGAGGTGCAGGTGGCGGCGTAGCGATGTTTGTCAGAAATGATATTTATTTTACAGAATTAAGAGCTTTCGACACGGAATGTCAAGGAGGTGAAGAAGTTATGGGTATTAAAGTGAAAAGTATGAGTATATTTAACGCTTACAGTAAACCAAGCAATAATTTATCCAACAGCTTACTTGCCTCGTTATACACATTTGATAATGTCGCGATTTTCGGTGATTTCAACGCACATCATCCGACATGGGGCAGCTCACTTGCTAACACCAGTGGCAACAACCTAATCAACTTTGTAGATAATGGCGATGACGTGCTACTTAATGTGTCTGTACCGACGCATTTCCGTGCGAGCGATCATCTGCAATGGTCACTTTTAGATCTAACCATTGTTTCTTCGCATATTGCTCGTAATTGCACATCGAACATCACGCATGATTTTTTAGGTAGTGATCACAGTGTGATCCTAACCAGTATTAATGATTTTACTATACCAACTAAACTTCACATTCCAAAGTGGAATTTTCAAAGGGCTGATTGGCTTACTTTTTCAAATGAGTGCTTACGGCAAATAAATAACAAATTAGTGTCAACAAATATCGAAAAATTTTCTGATCAGTTAACTGAATCTCTGCTGGCCGTTGCAACAGCGACCATCCCACAAACACAAACGGGTAGAAAAAAGAAATCGGCACCATGGTGGAACAACGAATGTGCAGTTGCAATTCGAAATAAAAAACATGCTTTTAGCCGAATGAAACGAACAAGACGACCATCAGATATTATTGCGTTTAAGCGATTGAGAGCACTAGCAAGAAAAACTATATTGCTTGCTAAACGTCGTCGTCGTCGTTTGGCGGGGCATCTCTTCCAAGACAGATGGGAGGACCAAGGCCGAGGGTTTATCCTTTTACCACCCTGGCCACCAAACTGCTTGGGTCAGATACTGACTGTAAGGGACTTCAGCCAGCATCTTGTTTCGTCATCCAAAACCATTAGACCAAACATACCTCGGGGTGCTCGATGTATGGGACACTGTGAGATGATGTGATCTGCGGTTTGTTCACTGGCACCACACTCACAATTCGCTAGAGGAGCGAGACCCCATTTGTACATGGACGAACAGAAATGTCCAACACCAGAACGCAGACGGTTGAGCTTGACCCAGGCTGCCCTGGGCAGACCCATACCCAAGGGTCTGGAGCTAGCCTTGGGAATGAAAGCGTGAAGTGACAATGCGTTGGCAGAGTACTCCATGTCCCATTTCGTGTTCGTCCACTCGGCTGCACGGACGTCCATCTCAGAAAGACTGTCTAGTAATTTCCGAGCAGCAGGTACAAATGAGCGTCTAGATTTCAATCTCTCCCTACATACGTCCTGTGACTCAAGAAACTGGCCATGTAAAATGTGGTCAGGGTCCAGGGAGCTGCGGTTGGCTAGGGAGAGTGTCGCTCCTTGGCGGCGAAGCTCAGCTGGCTGGATGCCTGAAAGAACCGGAAGGTAGACCGATGGAGTGGGACGCAGGCACCCAGTGACAATGCGCAAGGCGTCATGTATTACACTGTCGATAAGCCGTATGTGCACGCTGCGGCACCAGACTGGTGCGCAGTACTCGGCAGTCGAGTAGACCAGAGACAGGGCAGCTGTGCGTAGTGTCTTAGCGCTAGCACCCCAACCTGTTCCGGCAAGTTGCCTCAACAGTGAGACGCGAGCACTTAACTTCTTGCGCAATGCTTCCAGGTGAGGACGATATGTGAGCGATCTGTCCAGTTTGACCCCAAGATAAGTGGGAACTGGACAGAAAGGTAAGGTCTTACCGATGTTACAGACCTTAAGCTCTCGCTTAGCCTCTCGATTGTGGAGGTGAAAGGCCGCCGTCACCGTTTTAGTGTGGCTAAGCTTCAATCGCCAGGTCTGGAGATACTCCGAGAGTGTAGTCATGTCCTGGCTTAGAGTCCTTTCCAACTCCTTCCATTCTCCAGATGTATGAAGTATCGCCAGGTCGTCGGCATAGACGAACTTCTTGGAGGTTATGGAGGGGATATCATATGTATAGATGTTGAAAAGGAGGGGGGCCAGGACCGATCCCTGGGGGACGCCATTTCTCAGGCGTCGTAACCTGCTAGGCTTGCTGTCGCCAGTTGTAAGGGTGAAGCTTCTGTTACGGATCAGCTCCATAATCATACGAACCATGTGCTTGTCCGGCAGAAGCCGCAACAGCTTGCAGGTGAGGCCACGGTGCCAGATAGTGTCATAGGCAGCTGTCAGGTCGATAAAGACGGCACCGGCCTTCTTTTTCGCTTCGAATGCATTCTCAATGCTTTGCGTGAGCAAAGTGACTTGATCCACGGTGGATCTTCCGCGTCGAAAACCCGCCTGTTCCCGTGGGAGCAGAGGGTCAATAAGAGGTTCGACGCGGGCGTAGATAAGTCGCTCGAGAATCTTGTAGGGAACACAGAGCAAGGAGATCGGACGATAGCTCCATGGGTCCTCTACAGGTTTCGAAGGCTTTGGGATCGCTACTACTAGCGCTCTTCTCCAGATCTTAGGAATTTTGAGGTGGTGCAGGCAGGAAGATAGGAAGCCACGTAGCCAAGATTTTAAGCTGGCTCCAGCATGGATTATCAGCTCCGGACAAATGGAATCAGGTCCAGGAGCTTTGTCTGGTTTTAAATGTTGGAGGGCAGCAGCGAACTCCCGATGGGAAAAACTCCCGGAGACATTCGCAGGATGTAATGGATCAGCCCTCCAAAGATCAGACACTTCCTGTAAAACGAGCCGAGATGAGCGTCGATTCACACCTTCGTATTTCCCGTTTTTAACCAGCTGAGAAGCAATAGCATCAGCTGAAACGGGACATTGACGAGGGGATTGTCGTGACCTACCAGTCAAGTTGTTTATAGTATTCCATGCCAGCCGGCTGGAGTGCGAAAAGTCAATGTTGCGGACCGTCTCTGACCAGCGATTTCTCCGCTTCCCGTCGAGCCTTGTGAGTAGGGCTGTGGCAGCCCTATCCGAATCAGGGCCCCCAGGTGACTGCAGGAAATGCTGATAGAGGTCTTTACACTCCGCATCCCAGCAAGGTATGTGGTTTGATCGTCGACCACGAGGGATGCATTTCTTCGCCGCAGTGCTTATTACCTTGCAAAAGCACTGGTAAACCTGATCGATGTTTTGAGATTCAGGTGGCGGTATACTCTTGGCCAGTTTGTTGGTTAGGTTAGAATAGTGGTCCCAGTTGGCCTTGCGGAAGTTCCATCGCTTTACAGGCTTGCTCGGTTTTGGATGAGCAAGTTTGGGTGGACTTATAAGCGAGGGTCGGTGTTGTGACCTTGGGAACTTTCCTAAGATACGTCTGTCAGGTAAGCGACTGTCCAAATCGACACTGGCAAATGCAAGATCTGGGTTGGTGTCTGTTTTCCAGCGGCCAGAGTGGAAACTGGCGGCCTCCTTGGGGCTATATAGCAGGGTGAAGTTGTTGGCACTGGCCCAGCCAGCCAGGCATTCACCATCTGGATTGTTATTATTATAGCCCCAGTCAACATGGTGGCAGTTGAAGTCGCCAGCATAGAGGCAGGGATGGGGGAATGCTGGAAGATCAGATGCTTGCATCCGTGTTGGAGGGGGTTTGTAGACGTTGACTATTTTATAGTTATCAACATCCACGCACACCCACTCGATCTCCGATGTTGGTGGGGACTGGTCGATTAGGATCCACTTCAGACGCTCATGGACAAACGTAGCAAGACCATGCTTCCTGCTCAAGGAAAACCCAGCTAGATGGTAGCTCGGAAAATCTAGCCTTTCTACCGAGGTGCAATGGGTTTCCTGTAAGAGGATGACGAGTGCCTCACACTGTAACGCAAGATGATGCAACACGCTCATCTTGCTTGCAGTGAGGCCTTCGATGTTCAGTTGGAGAATGCTGGGCCTTTGGAACTTGTTGACGGTGCGCCGAAGATGCGCATCGCCCCGTCCTGAAAAGGACGTTTGCCGCTGCCCAGCTTGAACATCGTTAGGTGTCTCGCCGTTAAGGCAGATTCGGTTTCTGTCAGCCAGATTAAATAGCGTAGACAGAGTAACGCTCCGGGCTACGGGAAAGCATCTGCCATCCGGAGCTAAACGTGATGGCTGGCGACGCTTTTGCGATTCAATAACCAACAACTATAGGGCGCCGTTTGTAAACACTGATTTGTGCGACGATTTTTTGTTTATTTAAATAAATAATCACTTTAAACAAATGATCAAAGATAAATAAACAAAAATAAATATACAAAAATAAATAATCAAACTTTTTTGTTTATTTATTAAATAGTCACTTTATAATAAATATAGTCAAAAAAGTTTGTCTATTTATTTTTGACTGTTTATATTTGTCTTTTTATTTTTGTGCAATCATTTTCTATCTATGTTATAAATTTTCAAAAATAAACAGTCAAAAAAAAATTACGCACAAAACAGTGAAAAATAAATAAACAACAAATGTTGACTATTTATTTCACGTCCATAAAATGAAGCATGGTGAATGCTGATTGGATAAAAAATTGTTTAGTCATTTTCTTTGCCCGGGAATGCTGGTAGTGTGGAATGGAGTCTGTATTTGGTAAAAAGGTAGGCAAGCCGGGCTGTTCTTCAGCTGTTAGTGGGTTTAGTTGCGCGTCTCATCATTAACAATAGGAACATCAGGGTCAAATTGTAAGCTGAAAAAACTGGAAAACAAGCCTAAACACTTTGCATAGAAAAGCACAAGCTGTTAACTGGTTAAACAACTCCAGTCTTATGCAGCAGTGCAGTTATACTACTTTGCTTCATGAGAAAACTCTAAAACGTTTTTGCCTCGGTTGCTCCTCTTTTTTTCTTGAACTGTCTTACAATTGTCAATGACGATACTGACTGCCCTATTTCCTATTGTTAATGATGAGACGCGCAACTAAACCCACTAACAGCTGAAGAACAGCCCGGCTTGCCTACTTTTTTACCAAATACAGACTCCATTCCACACTACCAGCATTCCCGGGCAAAGAAAATGACTAAACAATTTTTTATCCAATCAGCATTCACCATGCTTCATTTTATGGACGTGAAATAAATAGTCAACATTTGTTGTTTATTTATTTTTTACTGTTTTGTGCGTAATTTTTTTTGACTGTTTATTTTTGAAAATTTATAACATAGATAGAAAATGATTGCACAAAAATAAAAAGACAAATATAAACAGTCAAAAATAAATAGACAAACTTTTTTGACTATATTTATTATAAAGTGACTATTTAATAAATAAACAAAAAAGTTTGATTATTTATTTTTGTATATTTATTTTTGTTTATTTATCTTTGATCATTTGTTTAAAGTGATTATTTATTTAAATAAACAAAAAATCGTCGCACAAATCAGTGTTTACAAACGGCGCCCCATAAACAACACCAAGCTGACCCTAGTTTGGCAAGCATTGAAAAAGTTTTCGGGCTGTAACTACAGCTTTTACATGCCTGTTTTAAAGCAAAATGGTGTCATTGCAGAAACCGAACATCAAAAAGCAAATATGTTGGCCGATCAATTTTATTCGCTAAGTTTAACCTCAAACTATTCACAAGATTTTTTGTGCAACAGGGATAACCTCCGCTCAGCCTTAATACACCAACTTCGTGGTCATTCTGCTGCAGTTCTTTGCAAAGATCAACGAATTAACCGGCCCATATCTAAAACTGAGTTTATTAAATCTAATCTTTCTTCAAAAATAACTTCACCCGGAGGGGACCGACTGTGCTACGAAATGTTTAAACTCTTACCAGATTCTTCCATCGATATTTTTTTGAAACTTTTTAACGCTATTTGGACTTCTGGTTACATACCAAAGAATTGGTTGCATTCCATTGTGATACCAATTCATAAAGCGAATAAACCCGCCAACCTTTCGGTGTCATATCGCCCCATTTCGTTGACTAGCAACTTATGCAAACTAATGGAAAAAATAGTTGCAACAAGATTAAAATGGTTCTTAAAAAAAATCTTTTAAATAATTTACAGTCAGGTTTTAGGTCTCGACGACGAACAACGAATCATCTCTTACGGTTACATGATGCAATATACAAAGCTTTAGCTAACAAACGTTCTGTTCTTACTGTTTTTCTAGATATTGAGAAAGCGTACGATATGGTCTGTCGAGATGCTCTGTTGCTGAAACTTCTGCGACTTGGGATTTTCGGAGAAATGTTTAAATTTATAAAATCTTTTTTAACAAATCGTACTTTTCAGGTAAGAATAGACTCGTCATACTCTCATACCAAAAAGTTGGAAAATGGTTTGCCGCAAGGAAGCATTTTGAGCCCAATATTGTTCTCTATAATGATTAATGATTTGCCGAACGTTTTGACCTGTCCTGCTGCATTTTACGCAGATGACTGCTGTGTTTGGGAGGTTGGCGCAAACATCAACCAACTTAACAATACTATTCAAGAAAATCTGAACAGAGTGAACAATGGTGCAGCAAATGGGGTTTTAAAGTTTCAAAATCAAAATCAGCAGCTGTCCTTTTTACTCGAAAGCGTGGCGTGCCGAATATAAGTTTCAGCCTTGATGATACCATCATACCGATCAATTCCGAATTTAAATACCTTGGCATAGTTTTTCAGGCCAATGGCACATACACCCAACACACCAACTACGTGGTAAATAAATGTAAAAACATTTGAATCTTTTAAAAGCTGTTAAAGGCTTTTGATGGGGAGCAGCGAAAGCCCCAATGCTGACTCTCTATAGGTCATTAATCCGTTCTGTAACAGACTATGGAATGCAAATCTTTTACAACTCTAACAATGAAAATAACCACAAAATTGAAAATATACAAAATGAAGCATTACGGCTGTGCATCAGTGCCTTGAAAAGCACCCCGATATGCTCTTTACAACATGCGTGCAATGAATTGCCACCGCGCGTACGTTACTTGCAGCTCAGTTTACTTTACAGGGTCCATTTGCAATCCTTTTATGCTCATCCAACTCTATCAGTTCATACAGGACAGTTGGTTTGATTGGTTTCCGGACTTCCCAAATTACTGCTCATTCAATTTGCTAACAAAAGATTTTTTTGCAAATAACTTCGCTATTCACAAATTAAGTCCCCCATGCAACCCACTCTGGAGCGTTGCACCTTGCAACATGGATCTCAGTTTATGTGGCGAAAGCAAGTTTAACGAAGAGGCAGTCCGGCAAAATTTTTTAGAACTTATTTACATAAATTATAATGACTATATACTTTTATACACAGATGGCTCGAAGTCAGAATTCGGCACCAGCAGCGCTCTTTATGTTCACAGGTTTCAGGTTAAACGTGTTGCAAAAATTAATGATAATGCCTCTGTATTTACAGCAGAATTATATGCCATCGTGACAACTCTGTATTGGATCTTTCAAAATCGGTATGCAAAAACTTTGATTATTTCTGATAGCTTAAGTTCACTAAAAGCCATAAGTTGTCACGAAAATGACTGCAGACATTTTTTGGTTGACAAAATTAAATTATTGCATTATTTTTTAGATTCGATCGATGTTAATGTAACGTATTTGTGGGTTCCATCACATAATGGAATTCAAGGTAATGAAATTGCTGATGATTTGGCTTAAAATGCTGCAAGAAGAAACTGTGACCCCGGAATTTCAACCTTCAATTTGGATCTTTCTCTATCGGAAATAAAATCAATCATCATACGCCATTGTCTCAAGATTTGACAACAGCAATATATTTCAAATTCTACTGGTGCATTTTAAGAAAAATGTTTTCCCTCCATTTACAATCGAAATCTTTTCAGTTGTCCTCAAATATTTCGCCTTCAAACTGGCCACTGCCGGCTCAACAGTCACATGCAACGAATTGGTTTACATGACACCGGCCTATGCTCAAGGTGCAACGTTCCAGAAGATGTGATTCATTATCTTTTTGTGTGCCCAAAGTACAATCACCAAAGATCAATTTTGATAAAAGAATTAAAGAAATTAAATGTCAAATTCACACTCCAAATTTTGTTCGATCCAAAAGCGACTTTAAGTCTTTCCACTTTTCTCAAAACATCTGGTGTAGTTATTTAATGAGGCAACTTTGTTTTTCTCTTTTCTTTCTCCATTGGCAAAATTTCAATGCATAAAATTAGTTAATGTGTCATGATAACTCTCCAATCATTTTACCTATGCTCAATTTTTGCGTGCTCTAATGTTTAGATCAATGCGCGCATTGTTTTGCTGTGTTTTTGGTGTATGCTTAATTCTTGGTGTTTTGTGTTAATGTTTACATTACGATATGTTCAATTTGTTTGTGTCTATGTGGGTATATAATTAAGGAGTTTTTTTTTGTGTATTGGCGCAGGCCTTCACCTAAAAGCTATCAAAATTTGGGTTTTCAAGTTTATGATATGCATTTTTTGGGGGAGGTAGGCCTATATTTGTTTAATTGTTTGATATTTATGTTGTTTCACTCATTCATTTATACATGTTTTTTTTCCTAATATTAGTCCTGGCGCTAAAAAACATCCTTAGTTACAAAGCGCCGTAAAATTTCCCAATAATAATAATAATAATAATTCGCTATTGTTCAGTAGTGGTTTGGACCAATTTTAACTTATTATTTTAAGTCGCTATGTTATCGAGAGAAGAAATCTCAGTTTTATTACAGGCAAAGCCTGCAGTTGGCAAGTAATTTTATCCAATTTTATTGACCCTTTGTTTCCGTAAAACTGCTTTTTGTTTTGGATTCAAGTTTGGTTTTGTCAGAAAGATTTAAGAATAAACTCAAGATATTTTAAGTTTGGTTGAAACGTCAGATGCTTTGCTGGTAAGGCCTTGGAATTCTTCCGGGCTCTCTTATTTTGCAGTCGGTTACGCAACATAAGAATAAAATTGAGAAACTCCAGGTACTTCAAACTGTTGATTACTTGCGAGAAGGAAGAAAGTAAATTTAGTAGCCTAACTACTGCTCAAAGATTGGTTTAAATTCAAATTAAAAACTGATTGATACTTCCGACTGGTTACTGTCACTCGACTCCTATCCTGTGAAGATTTGATCGTGTTCGAGATTATTCAAGGAACTGTTGAGAACTGTCGGCAAGTTTTACTTTATTTACCGTATACATTCGAAAAAGGGCCCCTGCTTGATTAAGGGCCTGTTTGAATAATGGCCTGATCTGAAAAGCTTTCCAAAAAAATAATAGCCCGTGTTTGAATAGTCACCAGAGCCGGTTTTAGGCCGATTTGACCGATTTTATCAAATTGGGCCCCGCGCTTTGAAGAGGTCCCGCGCTAGTAGGGATCCGTTGATGTATTATGAGGCACAACATAGAGGAAAGTGCCATAAGTTGAACCAGTGCGTAATATGAACCATTTCCAATGTCTCCAAATTAGACAAAAAAATCGGCAACTCGGTAGCTTCTATAACTAAGCATTGGTAAAGAAAAAACTTACGCAGTTGTTTGATCGCGTGGGTTTACTGTTTACAAGAAAATACTTGTAAAAAGTTTTATGGGGTTTCATTTTATTTTCAGTTGCAGCTTTTTAGCGTCTATTTAAGGAAACATGCTCGATCTCCACTACCAGCAATTGACACGTAAGTTAAATTGTCGAACATACTCCACTTAATGAAACAAAAAGCTTTGAGAAACCTTCAAGATTTATGACAACAAAGTCAAAAGTGCAGCATTAATTAGTTTTCATATTATGTAGTGGCGTTGGAAGTTAGGCTACTTAGAGTAAGAGGGTCTGAAATCCAACATTGCCACACCAACATCAGCTTATTTTTGGGTAAGGGGCTTCTCACTCCTAGACCCCCCCTCTAATTATCGCAGCAAGAAATAATGCAATTGCGCTATACAATTTACAACGCGCAATACAATTTATTTCAGTAGCAATGGAAGTCGCTTGGGCGTATCAACAAGTTTCCTCAGTGGGACGCCAAATTTTTGAGACTAATTTTTTTAGACGAGATTTCTTTCGGCGTGTGGTAACAGGAGAGGTAATTTGAGGTAAAATGAGTTATAAAAACGGTTCTACGTCCGGGGGCATGCTTTCCAGAAAATTTTTTCAAAATTTTGATACTCTAATTACAATTTTGGCGCTTTTTGACAAACTTTAAAGCAATTTTTTGTTAAATTTTTTCACAAGTCTCGCTATGAGTTATTGTTGAACTGCAATGGGGTTCAGTTAAAAACTGTGGAAACGAGGGGTGCTGAAAAATATCTAGAGAGGCCTCTAGTCCCCACCTTCAAACGCCCTTGATAATATGGATCACCTATCGTTACCTAATTTGGACCAGTACGTAGTTGAATGTAATACACTATGGCATAGTCTGTTTTTTCAGTTCGACAATTAGTTTATTTTAAAAATTGCAATGTCATGTGGTAAAAAGTAGCTTCTATAATTGCGCAAGCATGGTTTTTACTAGTCTAGAGTAGAGAGCTACCATTAGCCATAGCTAAAGATTTTGACTATACAAATACTTTGAATGATTTTGTTAATAAAAAAACTAGAAAAGTCTTTTTCTGAGATAGTATAATGTATCGCTTAATTTGCCTTTCTTGATATTAAAAGCAAAACGATAAAAGCATCTACTTCACCTTATTAATTTTTTTGTAGCAAGTATTAAATGTCTATTTGTTGGTTTGTATGTATTTTTTTATGAAGTACATACACCATACATTTTACTATGAAGAGTAGGGGCCCCACCATCAGATTTCTAATTGGGCCCCGCAGTTTCAAGCACCGGCCCTGATAGTCGCCCGGTAAATATTTCAGCTCAGTCCACCCTGACGCCAACTGTTTGTTCGGCAATGCAGCGAGCGATAATATGCAACTTTGTCAAAAAAGCGCTATAACATACAGCAAATTTCTCACTGTCACAAACCTTTTCATGTCCAATTTGAATGAATTGTGTAATATTTTCATTGAAAAATTATAACCAATTATTAATACTGACATAATTATCAAGGAAATATCCGTTTTTTGGCCAGAAGCTTTGATTCAAAACAATCAGCTTCAATGCGGAGATGTAACTATGACCTAACAGATCTATTTTATCTAAAAGACGCCGTTTTGCAACAAGAAATTTCTTTAAAAAAACGTCATCGCGATGCCCGTGCGGCACCGCATATTATTAAACGTCCTGTCCCATTTAGGCGCCTGTTTGTTTAAGCGCCTGGTTGAGACCCATTACTAAAAAAATAAGAGCCCGGGCCCCTTTTTGAGCATATACGGTATTCACAATTATTAACTGTGTTGTTTTAGTGTACTTATTTGATAATATGTCTGAAATTAACGATCACGAGGGTGAGACTAAACCCGCTCTACATACTAATTACAGTACTGAGGCTAGGTTTCGTATTCAGGGGGCAAAGCTGCACGCGGAGGAAAAACTGATAGCACTGTCCGAACATGGGGCATCCGTAGCGTCGTGGTTAGGAAGCCACTCGGGAAGTTGCCTTAAACTGGCGGGCGGGGCAGTTACTAAATCGTATTTAAAAACGTCATTTAACGGTAACAGGAGAGAAACTGTAAAGAATAGTGAAACTGCGGGCCTAGTAGGTCTGTTGAACCTACTCTTAAATTCTACCCTGAAAATCAATACTGCAATCGAGTAAATCGCCAAAGGGGAGACCATGCTAATGATGGCAATTACGTAAATTACAGTCCGCGAGTTAAAGGGCGTTTGACGTGATTAATGTTCATGAAGCGGTTCCACGTATTGCGTCTGATACTGCGCAGTTGTGTGAGCGTCCCGTTGTGTCGTCGGAAAAGTCCCTGTTTAAAGAATATCTTGACCGCCAAGGGCGTAACGAATACATTAATCTTGCCTCTCAAATCGGGTATGACGGCCATAACATTGCGTTCGTGTTTTATGAGAACCAAATACGTAAACTTATGAGTGAAAGCCCATGTAATGAACGTAGACTTGAAATACTTAGAGCATCTTGTACGGGCCAACCTCGGGAAATAGTAAATTTATTTCTTGCGCCTATGAAAAGCTTGTCTACTTCAGAGCGAATTGAGAAGGCACTCGATCGACTGCGTCAAAGGCTCGATCGACTGCGTCAAAGGTCGAAGGTTTCACTACTGAGCCTGAAATAATTGATATTCGTCATGGATCTAAGGTAGTGTTTAATGTTTCCTCCCTTAAATCTTTTAATGAAGATCTGATTACCCTGGAGGTTTTCGCCTACGCTTATGACGAAGTAGAAAAACTGTCCGGGCAATTGTTGTTGGACGTGGCAAGTCGACTTCCTGGTGTACTGAAGCGAAGATACCTTGATTATCTTGCGCGATTGTGGTTAAGTTTAAACCGTCCGGGTTTTGATTCCTTAAGAAATTTTATTGTGCATGAGCTGAGTGTAATGATTTCCGATTACGCCCAAACGTTTTTTAAACATGATGAGAAGGATACTAGCAAGTCCAGTGAAAATGGTAGAAGGCGTGGTTTTGCTCGTGTTAGACAAGTGGCCGTAGCCTCTGGTATGGGTCAAACAAAGTCACTTCCTCTCTGTTTCATTTGTAGTGGTTCTAATTGTAGACATTTTATTCGAGACTGCGAATTGTTTAAAAGTTATAGTAGCGAGTGTAAAAAACGAAGTATAATCGAAGCAGGGAGATGTCTTAATTGTCTCGCGCTGGGTCATGTCGCTCATAATTGTTCTTTCCCGTCAAAGTGTCGTAGGTGTGGGCCGAAAGCCGGAAATAAGCATGCCGCTGTATTGCACAAAAGCTATGGCAAGACCATTTCTGTTGACGTTGGGGCCGCTGAAGCTGAACCTGAGAATGAAAATCGCTCGCAAGGTGATGCCGAAGGGGATCGAGTCACGGTGCGGAAGCTTATTTCGGCTACAAATAATGTGTTGCTTCGTACCAGTGCGGTCAGAGTTATAAATCCTCGCACTGGCAAGTATACTCTTGTTTATGCGCAACATGACACCGCTTCGCAAGTAACTTTCATTTCTAAAAGACTCAAAGATGAGTTGAATCTTGAAGTAAAAAGCGATTCTGGTGTAACTATTCGCACTCTTGCTGAACAGGCAACTAACAGTGAGGGTTTAACACAGTTTACCATTCACTTTTTAACAAATAACGAGAAATTTGATATTGAAAAGGCGTTGATTGTTCAGGAATTTGCGGATGAAGAGAGTACCCTTCCTCACAGTGTTAACGTTACACGTTTGGAGCATTTCAAAGGTGTGAAAATTCCAGTGACTTCTTAGCGAAAAAGTATTGATATTTTGATCGGTCAATCGGATAAACTACTGCTCACCGTTCTAGAAAAACGTGAAGATTTGAATCCCGACGAGCCGAATTACGTTCTTACTCGTCTTGGTCCCATTGCTAGTGAGGGCTATGCGAGCTCCGGTTCTCATCCTCCGCAGAGCTTAAAGGTGAGCGAATGTGTTGGTGTGCGTAATTGTCAACAACTTAAATTAGAAAATTTGGGCTTAAAAAAATCTTTGCGAAATTACGAATTAGAGGACGAGGTCATTCAACCATCCAAGAATGATGAAATTGTGCGCGAGGTGGTGGAATCTTCGGTTAATGTGGTAAATAACTGGTACGAAGTTCCGGTTCCGCTTAAGGCCAACGTTGTGGAGTCTTTACGTAATAACTACTCGTGTGCATTACATAGAACGTCGTCTTTGCGCCGTAAGGCTCTTTCGGATGTTTTTTTGAAAAACTTGCTTATTGATAAATTTGACGAAATGATTTCTGAGGGTTGGATAACACCAGTTTATGGTACACCGGAGGACAGTGGTTGGTGGTACTTGCCTTTTTTGTGACCAAACAAGATATGGCGAGAGTGGTCTTCGTTGGCGCCGCTACGTTTAAGAGCTTATCTCTTAATGACGCTGTTTTTGCCGGGAGTAATTTACTGAATGGTTTGGTTGAAGTTTTAATTTCGAATCGGAAAGTATGCATGCATGGCTGATTTAAGCAAGTGCTTTTTTCAAGTTGCTATTCCTGAAAAGCAACGAGATTTGTTTCGCTTGATTTGGTTTAAGGATAATAATTTGGATAGTGGTGAACTTCAACTTTTTCAGTTTACGCGTCATGTCTGGGGAATTAATTCTAGCCCCTATATTGTTCTTTTTGCTATGGAACGTTTGGTAAATGAAAACCCTACTAACGCTGGTCAGTTAACTTTATCTGCAATCGAAAATAATCGATATATGGACGATTTATTGTTGACCGCTGATTCGCTTAACGATCTTGAAACCGTTTCTCGAGAATCGGCTTTGTTGTTTCGAAGCAGAGATTTAAAATTGCGCAAGTGGGTAGCGAATGGACAATCTAGATCTATTTTATCGGACATTCCTAAAGAGGATCTTGGTCCTGGCCTTGGTGAGGTAGACTTGGGTGCCCAGCCCATGCCCGATTCTAAGGCGCTGGGTATCACATGGGACGTTGAAAATGATAAAGTGAGACTTTGTTCAAAAAAGAGTTTGGTGGAAGTATCTACTAGGCGTGAGATGCTAAATGCTCTTGCTGGCCAATTTGACCCTTAGGGAATGCTGGCACCTTGTTTGTTGGGAAATAAACTAATTCTCCAAAAACTTACTATAATGAGTATAGACTGGGAAGATAAGATTCCAGAAGTCTTGTATAAGGAATGGTGCAAATGGGTTGAATTTTTAAAAGACTATTACGAGTTTTTTATTCCACGATATTGTTTTGCAAATGAACATGGTTATATTTATGGGGCGCCGTGTGCAAAGCAACGCAATATAAAATTTTGCATCATTTTTTTTTTGGTTAATTTTGGTTAAATTACATGCATTATCATACATTGTTGCAATTTATCTATATTGGTGCAATATGTGTTAAATTGTTGCAATTTATCTATATTGCTGCAATTTGTGTTAAATTGTTGCAATTTATCTATATTGCAAAAAAACACTTAAATTGCCTTTTAATTGCCATGGTGATATGCTAACTAAAACAATCAGTGTTGCCCTTTCCCTTTTTCCATGAACTCATGTAGTGTACTGGCCTGAGGCGCTGTTGTACTGACTGTGAAGTGTGCGCTTATTGGTTTGGCTGAAACATTTTGAAATAAAGTGGCTTGGACTTTGATTGATAAAATACTGTTATGATTGGTAGATACAATTGCAGACATATGCAAAAATATAGACGTATAGATATGGTATCCTTTGAAATACCAGCAGCTAGACTAGACTAGACTAGACTACCGGTATGGGGGTAACAACTAGTATCAGCTCCCAGGTCCAGTTGGGTTAGGTTAGGATTAGGTTCAGTTAGGGTTCGTTCAGTTACAAAATATCGGTATCGGTAGACTAGTTTGACATTTTTAACTTTACAGTTTACCTTATGTCACTGGCTACTGGTGTATCCGTGTGCTAATCTGCTGATGTCAGGATGTAGCCTACCTGCTTTCTGTGGACAGATCACAGAAGTTACTGTAATCTGACATGTTTCAGCCATACAGCATAAGCCATTCTGTATTAGCAACGAGATAGTGGTATGTCACAAAAACATAAGTTGAGGTAGCTAGACTAGGCCTAATGTCGGGTTACTGGTACTGTACTTTAAAACAAGATTTTTCAGATACTGATATTTTGTAACTGAACGAACCCTAACTAAATTTAACCCTAACTGAACCTAATCCTAACCTAACCCAACTGGACCTGGGAGCTGATACTAGTTGTTACCCCCATACCGGTAGTCTAGTCTAGTCTAGTCTAGCTGCTGGTATTTCAAAGGATACCATATCTATACGTCTATATTTTTGCATATGTCCGCAATTGTATCTACCAATCATAACAGTATTTTATCAATCAAAGTCCAAGCCACTTTATTTCAAAATGTTTCAGCCAAACCAATAAGCGCACACTTCACAGTCAGTACAACAGCGCCTCAGGCCAGTACACTACATGAGTTCATGGAAAAAGGGAAAGGGCAACACTGATTGTTTTAGTTAGCATATCACCGTGGCAATTAAAAGGCAATTTAAGTGTTTTTTTGCAATATAGATAAATTGCAACAATTTAACACAAATTGCAGCAATATAGATAAATTGCAACAATTTAACACATATTGCACCAATATAGATAAATTGCAACAATATATGATAATGCATGTAATTTAACCAAAATTAACCAAAAAAAAAATGATGCAAAATTTTATATTGCGTTGCTTTACACACGGCGCCCCATATATATTGGTTATGCAACTAACGACAAAATTGTTTACGAACTTCACGGGTTCTGTGACGCTTCTGATAGTGCGCTGTCTTGCGTTATTTACTTAAAACGAATAGTAAACGAACATGTATGTGTTTCTTTCATTCAAGGCAAAGCAAAAGTGATTTTGGTTAATCAGGTAAATTGGGTAATCTCACGCAGGGAGTTAGAGGCTGCAAAGATGTGCGCAGAGTTGATGCTTCAAGTATCTTCTTATTTAGTCGCATATTTATCCTCCAATCACGAGAAAGCGATCAAAGCGCTATACGTGCTCGCTTAGGAGTTGCCAGCCATCTGTCTACCACACCAAGATGGGGGAATTCCGCTAAGTGCCTTTCCCAACGGCACAACAAGTAAACTTGCCGGCTTGTTCGCTGCGACATCTTGCCTGTGGTCTGCACTTCTGGTGGATTCCCAAGTGGTGTTGAAATGGATCATAAATCCTGATCTTCATTTACCACGGTTTGTAAAACGCCGGGTTGATAGAATACATCTGGTCGCTCCAGCAAGCGCTTGGAAATATGCGAATACGCCGTTAAATCCAGCTGACGTTGGGACATGCTGGTAGAGCGTAAAAAAATCTGGTCTTTCAACTTGGCTAGAGGGTCCCAAGTTTTTGTTGGGCGTGGGATTGGTACCTGGTCCGCCAGCTGAGATTGTTGTGAAGAAGACAGGGATTACCGTGGACCCGCTTTTGGTTTCCGCTAGGGGCGTATCTTTGGGCGATCCATAAAAAGCTTACGTTCTCTGTCCCGGTGCTTAATGCTAAAAAACTGGACGAGGCCTTTATTGATATTATTAGATATGTTCAGCAAAATCGTTTCAGGGCCGCTATCGATTTATTGAAAAATGAGTCTCCTGACACTTTCGAATCGATATTAAAGAAATTAAGCGCCAAAACTACTGGTACGGAAGAGATGCGCCGCTTGGCTGAACTAAAATCATTACGCAATTTACGTCCTTGTGTAGATGACGAGTTGATTTTACGCATCGATGGACGCCTCGAAAATGCGGAACTTCCTGTCGACGCGAAGCATCCTATAATTTTACCGAATAGACACACTCTTACGAGGTTAATTGTTCTCAATAAACATGCTGAATCGGGACACGCTGGACCTAGCTATACACTGGTGAAAACTAGATTTTGGATTATTTTTGGTATATCTAGTGTGAAAAGTATCTTATCCGAATGCAATAAGTGTGCGCGCCGTGAGGCTACTCCGATACGTCAATTTATGGCTGATCTGCCCGCCTGTCGAGTCACTGCCTGTAACAAACCTTTTAAGTTTTGTGGGGTTGATTATTTTGGCCCCTATATATACCGTCAGGGACGAAGTGACTGTAAGGCTTGGGGTTTGCTTTTTACGTGTAAGTGCATGCGGGCTGTTTATGTTGAAATAGTTACCAGCTTAGATTTGAATAATTTTCCTCTGGCCTTTTCTAGGTTTACTAATCTTCGGGGAGCTGTTGGCACTGTTTATTCTGATAATGGTTCTATCTTCCGCGCTGCAGCAGAACAGCTTCCTAAGCTAATTAATTCCACTGACCTTTGTAATTCCCTTCGTAAACGTAACATAAATTGGGTAAAAATTCCACCCTACGCCCCTAGTCAAGGAGGGAGTTGGGAAAACATGATCAAGCTTATTAAGAATTCCCTGGGCAGAGCGTTAGAGGGGGTTCGACGAAAGCCTTCATTCATCGAACTGCAGACCTTTGTCTCTGATGCTGTTAGAATTGTGAATGATAGACCCCTGACTGCTGTGAGCAGTGTTCTTAATGATTTATCTCCCCTGACTCCAGCATGTTTTCTTGGTCAACAGCTTGCTCCTAATACACCTGTTGGGGCTTTTCACAACACAGGGGATCTAAGACGAGACTATCATTACAATGCTACTTTAGCTCATAAATCTAGTAAGTGTTGGATTAAGGGTTGTCTTCCTACCTTACAAGGTAGAAATAAATGGCGGGTGACCCAGAAGAACCTTTTTGTTGGTCAATTGGTCTTGGTCGGAGATGCGGATAACATCTCGAAACGCGGAGCGTACCGTTTGGGGCGCGTTCATCGCGTTTATCCTCAAACGTATAAAGGACGCGAGATTGTTTGCAGAGCTACTACTGCAGTGTTAAAAAATTCCGGCTCTGGTGATATCGAATATGTTTTGAGGGATATTTTCAAGATTGCTCCCATCTAGTACTGTTTGTTTTTTGTGTTTATGCGCAAAATAAAATGTGGTTTAGTGTGTTACTAACTGATGAAATTGTGTTTTTCTTTTAAAATTTCACAAGTTGACTAGAATTAATTTGCTTCTGAGGATTCACTATTTCTTTAAAAATATTGTTGCACTTTGCGATTTGAATGATTTGACCATTTGTCGCCGTTGCTTTACTCATGTGTTTTATTTCAAACTTCACTCTTATGTTCTGCTTCAAAGGGGCCGCTATGTTCACGCACCGGATTTGCTATTTTCGTCATCTGGACCTGGGCTGGGTTCGATCCAACATGTGCGTCTCCTGTTAATTGGTTTGAAACTGTTATGCCGCTAGTCACCGCTTTTGGATGTGTGTCTCCTGTTAATTGGTTTGAAACTGTTATGCCGCTAGTCACCGCTTTTGGCTAGCAGATAATCATTATGTGTCTCCACAGTTTGTAATTTTATTGCAATTCTAAGAAACGCCTTAACAATGTGTTGCGCAACTGTTCACGTGATTTGTTTTTTTGTAGCACATGGCACCTTTAATCCTTAGATTCGTTATTGTTCAGTAGTGGTTTGGACCAATTTTAACTTATTATTTTAAGTCGCCATTTTAACGAGAGAAGAAATCTCAGTTTCATTACAGGCAAAGCCTGCAGTTGGCAAGTAATTTTATCCAATTTTATTGACCCTTTGTTTCCGTGAAACTGCTTTTTGTTTTGGATTCAAGTTTGGTTTTGTCAGAAAGATTTAAGGATGAACTCAAGATATTTTAAGTTTGGTTGAAACGTCAGATGCTTTGCTGGTAAGGCCTTGGAATTCCTCCGGGCTCTTATTTAGCAGTCGGTTACGCAACACCTCGATCAAGAAAAAACAAAAGCTACGTAGACCACATGTTCTTAGTCTAAATCCCATCGAACAAGATATTTACAAACAATACTCAAATGTGCTCACTCGTGTTAAAACCGCTTCTGAAAAATTATATTTTCATAAAGCGATACACGGTAGTAAAAACAGCCCTGAAACCACCTGGGAGGTTTTGCGGCAATTGTTGAGTAGCAACAAGAAGTCGCTTGATTTGCCATCAGTAATGAACATCGATAAAAAACGCGTTGAAGAACCTGAACTTATAACCGAATCGTTTAGTAATTGTTTTGGCAACATAGGTCGCAGACTGGCTGAAAATATTAAATATTTTTTGCATAACTCTAGCAAAGTTGCATCTTCTTTTGCGTTGATACCACCTACTGCCAATGAAGTTTTTAATGAACTGAATTGTTTAAAGAATAAAAAAGCTGCTGGCTCCGATGACTTGTCACCGTTTTTCATTAAAACAGCTTGGCTTATCATTGCACCCTACTTAACCTACTTTATGGAATTCATGTTCAACCAAGGTATTTTCCCAAATATCTTAAAAATAGCTAAAGTTATTCCAATATTTAAATCCGGGAAAAAAAGTTTAATCGAAAACTGCAGACCAATTTCCCTCTGTACCTGTCTTTTCTAAGGTTATAGAAAAGTTAATGAAAACCAGAATTCTTAGTTACAGTAATTATAGGCATGATATACTGTATGACGGCCAAAATGGATTTCGAAGGAAACGCAGCACCATTATATTCTCTCATTGATGTAATTACTGAATGCTATGACAATATTAACAGTGGAAACCTTTCGTGTGTAATAGCGTTAGATATACTGTAAAAAAGCATTTGATACGATTAATTTTGACATACTGCTTTACAAATTGGACTATTATGGTATACGTGGTCCATGTTACAAACTCCTTAATAGTTATTTAAACGATAGAAAGCAATATGTTTGTCTGGATACAAATCTAGTTTGGTTGACGTAAAGTGCGGTGTTCCTCGGGGATCAGTCCTTGGCCTGTTGCTTTTCATCCTTTATGTTAGTGATGTGAGAAATGCGTTACAAACTATACCAGACTGTTTGCTGACGACACTTGTTTATTCCTGACCGCTAAAAACATAGTTGATCTTGAAATAATTCGTAACTCTGAATTACGTTCTTTGAAAAACTGGATGGATACAATTACGTTGACACTTATTCCGACAAAATCAACACTTATAGTCGTAAATCCCAAGCTCCAAGCCCCTCAAATACAATTCTCTCTGCCATACGATGATACATGTATCACAAATGACAAATCGTTAAAATATGTAGGGGTTGAACTAGATCAAGAATTGAACTTTTCCCCATCTTATCAAAATAAAAAAAACAAGCAATCTCTAAATGAAGGTAGGCTACAATAACTAAATCGAAACATTATTTACCCCATTACGCTCTTTTAATGCTCTACTACTCAATAATTTATCCTCATATTTTATACGGAATTATTCTTTGGGGCTCAACGTATGCATCGCACGTTAAAAAGCTGCAATTGCTACAAAACAAAGCTGCGCGTGCGATTTGTTCGTTAAATTGGCGCGAGCATGTGACACCGTGTTTTGATCGTCTGAAGCGTTCTAAAAGTAAGAGATGTAGCCAAAATGGAAATGGCGAAATTTGTCCACAAATCTGTTAACCACTTCTCCCTACCAAAATATTTTCAAACCTATCTTCACTAGGTGTCATTGGCACACAAACGTTCTACTAGGTGTTCTTCTAGTGACAATTTAAGCAATCCCTCTGTTTCGAACAAGCCGAGCGCAAAGGTTCATCGAGTATCAGTGGTCGAAGATTTGGAGTTCCATGCCAACTGCTATTCAACGTTTAAAAGTTTACGCCAACATATCGCGAGCAAATATTGGTTGCATATACAGTAAAAATTAAGTCACTCGATTTTACTTGTAGTTTTTTCTCTTGTGGCTATCTTGTTGCTGCTACAAGGAGAATTGAATGTGAGCATCATTCTGCTCATGAAAGCAAACAAAAGGTAGTCGTTTGACTTAAATACTTCACGTCCCTTCACGGCTTCCTCATATTGCAATAAAATGAGCTTCAGTTGCATGTTTACATTAAATCTACTGTTTTTTTCCCTTTTTAAAGTTTTTTTTGAGTGCTTGTAGTTATAATATAAAAAGAAACTTGTTTGTCTGTCTGTCTATTTGACAGTGCTCAACTGCTCAATTGCCCCAAGTGCCTATCAACAACACCACTAAAAGCCGCAACGGCGAACATTAAAACGCAGTGGTCAGCGCATTGAAATGCGAATCGAGTTTCCCCGGGTCGATGCTCGGCTAAGGCATCTACCATGATGCACATACTTTACTATAAAAAATAATATAAAAAAATATATTCGCAGTAAGTTTTGAGACTAGTTGATGAAAGGATTATATAGTTTATCATTACTATCAAACTTCAGAAAAAATGACGCTTTGATGGACGCTGACGCCGACAATTTTAAAATTTTTGACGCGGACGACGCTAACATTTTGGGCAATTAACGCTGACGCCGTCAAGTGTTTTCATTGACGCGCACATCATTGAAATCTCCCGTTACAACGTAATTTACGACATTTGCTCTTGCATTGCCCAAGTTGCTTTCTTGCTTCTTTTTCTACCAAAGGTGGGCAATATACCGAAAGATATTCCATCTGCAATGCATAAAATATTCTTGCATTCTGTTGCAGCTCCTTCAATTTACATAATAACATTAAAGACAAAATATATAAGATATAAATAAATAACTGAGGTTATTTTCAAATTATATTGAACAGTCAATTCAACAGTAATATAGGGAGACTGCTAAGTGAGCTTGCGCTCTTCGAAAGCAAGGTAAAGCAGCACGCCTGTATAAAATGTTAGGGTTAAGCAGTCGCAGCAAATAGGGCATAAATCAATCAAATACCGGTATATTTAATTGTGTAGTACTGTAAACAATTTGTTTCTATGACCATTTTAAAGGCATCTCAAGTAATTTAATCAAAGCAATCATAATACTGAAAAATGATGCAAACACTAAAGAAACGTAAATTCACTCAGCAATATTCACTTAACGCGCTTCACCCTTATTGGAGATCATCAGAAACGGAGTGATAGCGAATAGTGGTTTTGTTACATTCACAATTACTCCATTTCTGATGATGTCCAATATGAGTGAAACTCGTTAAGTAGATATTGCTAAGTGAATTTACATTTCTTTAAAGTGTTTGCATCATTTTTCAGTACCGGTATTATAATTGCTTCGATTAAATTACTTGTGATGCTTTTTTGCTTTGTCAATTTCATTTTCGTTTCTCACCTCGCGATAGACGGATGGCTTATCGCCTGCTTTCGGGTGTTTCTCTTTTTTTGATTTGATTTTTATCTAAGTTAAGCTTGCACAATTTGAAGTTATTTGGACCATATTGACAGCAGAACACTTGGAAAGGATAACAGAAGAATTATTTTTGTTTTAATTACCAAAATATCAGGTTGTTTTGGGCATTTTTAACCACTAAGATGAGGTAATACCAGGACTAACTATAACTTGTTTTATATTGAAACTAACTCATATTTTACCATTTTTATTTCAGGCTCCCCACCAGCCTTGCTGCTGAGCGCTAAACCCAGCCTTCCAACCGCAAAAGCTCCATGTATTGAAATAACTTCCGGTTTACTGTAGTTGAATCACATTTAGTCGTACCAGAAAATTAACGCTAACTTAAGAATCAAAGCCAAGTTTTCACTATACTCGCTGTGTTACGCCAAAGCGTATAACAAAAGACGGGGCCCATCTCCGTGATTTTGTTTTGATTTTGCTGTGATTCACGACAAACATCAGTTCAGTTCGTAGGTTTGAAATAGGCAACTAAATTTAACTTCAAATTAAGTGTCTCGTCCTGACAGTACCTAAGCCTATAAGTGCAAAACACAAAAGTAAGTTAAAACCCGATCGACAAATCTTTTTCACGATCGACAAAACTTTTTTCCGATCGACAAAACATTTTCGCAATCGACGAATCTTTTCCGCAATGCACAACACTTTTTCGCGAACGACAAAACTTTAAACCGATCGACAAATCTTTTTCACAATCGACAAATCGTTATCACGACAAAACTTTTTGGCGGTACACAAAACTTTTTCGCAATCGACAAAACTTTTTCACGATGCACAAATCGTTTTCACGATCGACAAGTTTTTTTCGCAATCGACAAAACTCTTTGGCAATGCACAAAACTTTTTCGCGATCGACAAAACTTTTTCGCAGTCGACGAATCTTTTTCGCCGTCGACAAATCTTTTTCGCGATGCACAAATCTTTTTCGCAATCGATAAATCTTCTTCGCGATGCACAAATTTTTTTCGCGATCGACAAATCTCTTTCGTAATCGACAAAACTTTTTCGCGATCGACAAAACTCTAAACCGATAGATAAATCTTCTTCGCAATGCACAAATCTTTTTCGCGATCGACAAATCTTTAAACCGATCGACAAGTCTTTTTCGCAGTCGACAAATCTTTTTCACGATGCACAAGTCTTTTTCGCGATTGACAAAACTTTAAACCGATTGGAAAAACTTTTAACTAATTGACTAAACTCAATGTCAGTGCACATAACTTTTACTGTAAGTGATGCACAAAACTCAATGTAGATATCAACAAGAAAAAAGCTCACAACTTCGGGTTTTTGTTAGGCTACAGCCATGGGCGTCCGCAGAAAAAAATGCAGGGGGGGCAAAAACATTCTCGAGACGGCCATCTTAGTGAAAGCTATAGTCAGGTAAGTGTCAGTCATAGGGTGACCAACTCACCATACGTCCGGCATCGGGCGATGCCGTACGTGCAGAACTCTTCTTTCATGTTATTGTGCATTATGCGAACATAAATCAATTTATGTGCCACTAGGCTTGGCAGTCTGCAAAAATAACTTTTTTTTGCATTGTTTTCTTAGGTCTTGTTATATATGGTTGGTTTGATGCTTACATTTCAAAACAATAAAATCTTCACTATACTTGCGCTATTACGCCAAAGTGTGTAACGAGTGGCGGGGCCCGTCTCCGCTCCTTAACCTTCAAGGAAACGTCGCAACGGTGCTGAGCCGTTTGCGATACTGTGTCCGATTTGCCCAATCCGGGAATCGAACCCCAGACTTCCCGCACCGATAGCGACGTTCTGATCCAAAATGTCAAAATAAAAAGTAGTTTGAGCTCTGAAAATCAAACTTATAGCTCCGGCTTATAAATCAGTGCTGCTCAATTTTTTTATTGCAATGTACCGGCAGCGCAGTTTCTGCCATCAAGGCGTACCAGTAGCACATCAGCAACAAGTCTAAATTTGTTTTACAATATACGAGATACAAGATACGATACTCGGTATATAAGCAAAAACCAGAATTTTTCTATACAAGATGCAAAAAGTAAAATTGGACATGCTGCTGTTGACGCGTGAATTTGCTAGTATACGTACGTCCACATGACGGATTGGTAATCAGCTGATCGGTGTAGCAGTAACGATATTGCTTCCAAAGTCAGAGATCTGGGGTTCGATATCCGACCTGTCAAATCGAATACAGTGCTGTTCACGCCCACCGCCAATGGCTCGCCACGTTTCTTTGGAGTTCGAAGTTAAGTTGCTCACGCGGTAAGTTACGGAGATGGTCTTCGCCACTCGTTGCACGCAGCTTATGGGTAATACCACGAGTATAACCAAGATTTGAGATTGAAGATCAATAAAAAAGACGCACAAAAACTTATAACCGAATTCTTCATCTTATGCGAAATGTGCGCCTGTCTATCTTTCACCAGTCTATCCGATTGTGGTTTGACTGAAAAGTAGCATTTGACACAAAGACACTTTTCTAGTCTTTGCGTCATTACAAAAGATAAATCGCCATGTCTGTTGACCTGAATAGAATGCGATAGTATGTACTATTGCATGCGGCCTTGAAAGACAAGAAAGTAACCTAAACGAATGGAACCATGCAGAGAACAAAAAACAAATTAAGTATCAAGCAATAACTTGTACTGATCAACGTAAAATGATGCTCGGGACCTGACCTGTAACAGTATTTTCTAACGTGCTTAGCACTGGCCTAGGTAACAGCATGCCTAAACGTAAAACCAGTTTCAATGATGTGTGAAGGGTGGAGTTTCCACTCATTGAACGGCCGGACTAATTTAGACAGCAGCATTTAGACAACTAGACAAACTCTTTTATGCTTTAATTCAGAAATGGGCAACCTGCGGCCCGCCGAAGCATGTGCTAATAGCCAATTGGTTCCGAAACCTGTTTTTTTTTGCGATCAAGTTCAAACCCAATAAACACACAAACTGCTTTGAATGCTATTTTCCAGGCTGAAGATCTTGTTTTTCTAGTCATCTTTTAATTCAGAGACCTCTTTTTCACGCGACAGACCCTTTTTTAGTATTACTCCTGCCATAAAGTGTTTTTTTTTCTAAAAACTGCGGCCCGCTGGAAGCCTATATTTATAATTTGTGGCCCAGTATCACCAGAAAGTTGCCCACCCCTGCTTTAATTAAACAGATTATTGCGAAAAGTTTTGTTATTTTATTCATTTTGTAGTATAAACTCATCTGCATTTTTCAACTTTTTGTGTAGTTTCTTAACTTGCATTTTTTCATGCGTATTTTTTCAACTTTTTTGGTTTTTCAGGGAGACGCCCATGGCTACAGCTATTGGGAACTAATGTGAATTTCGCCTGTTTAGCTCGACACCTCCGAACGTTTGCACAGTGCACACGTATAATCTGTTGCACGAGCGATCGAGAATGCGAAACAGTTCCGTAGGCCTACCTCATAATTGTAGCTAGGCTAACAGCTGCAGTTAGGTTACATCATTTACACCATATTTTCCTACTTTCATGGCTTTGAAAGTTGACATACATAATTTCATAAGGCCAATGTTCGTTTTGCACGGATCAAAAACCTGAGGACAATTCATCTTCTTCTTTCCACGATCGCTAGGCCTACCTGTTTGAATTATCACGTTAAAATTATGATTAAACAATTCCCCTGATGGCCCATTAGCTTATGCCCTCTATAGTTGGGTATGGGACAAGGTAATAAGTTAACTAAGTATCAACGATTACAAACATTTCGAAATTTCAAAATCGTGAATAATACAATTATACATTGTCGCAAAAGCATAGGTCTCTCTTCTCCTGTGTTTGTACCCACCAGTCGCCACAATCACTGCACGTAAAAATCCCCATGTTACATAACTGTTGTCATGGTCATGAAGAGCAGTTTTTTTCAAATCTTTGTGCTTCAGAATAAGATTTGTGTAAACGTGTGGTTATGCTGTTTTTGTTGCATAAGGCATAATTGTTTTTGCATTGCAATCTCGTTAACTACTCCTTCGCAGACTTGAACTTTAGCAATGGAAGTTTATGAGCACGGAACTTGAAGAAATTGAAACTAAGCCAAAAACTTTCAAAATCAATGTAACTGCCTGTTACTTTGAAAGCCTGTCACAAATTTTAAATTTTATTTGATGTTACATTGATTTTGAAAGTTTTTGGCTTAGTTTCAATTTCTTCAAGTTCCGTGCTCATAAACTTCCATTGCTAAAGTTCAAGTCTGCGAAGGAGTAGTTTACGAGATTGCAATGCAAAAACAATTATGCCTTATGCAACAAAAACAGCATAACCACACGTTTACACAAATCTTATTCTGAAGCACAAAGATTTGAAAAAAACTGCTCTTCATGACCATGACAACAGTTATGTAACATGGGGAATTTTACGTGCAGTGATTGTGGCGACTGGTGGGTACAAACACAGGAGAAGAGAGACCTATGCTTTTGCGACAATGTATAATTGCATTATTCACGATTTTGAAATTTCGAAATGTTTGTAATCGTTGATACTTAGTTAACTTATTACCCTGTCCCATACCCAACTATAGAGGGCTCAAGCTAATGGGCCATCAGGGGAATAGTTTAATCATCATTTTAACGTGATAATTCAAACAGGTAGGCCTAGTGATCGTGGAAAGAAAAAGATGAATTGTCCTCAGGTTTTTGGTCCGTTCAAAACGAACATTGGCCTTATGAAATTATGCATGTCAACTTTTCAAAGCCATGAAAGTAGGAAAATATGGTGTAAATGATGTAACCTAACTGCAGCTGTTAGCCTAGCTACAATTATAAGGTAGGCCTACGGAACTGTTTCGCATTCTCGATCGCTCGCGCAACAGATTATACGTGTGCACTGTGCAAACGTTCGGAGGTGTCGAGCTAAACAGGCGAAATTCACATTAGTTCCCAATAGCTGTAGCCTAACAAAAACCCGAAGTTGTGAGCTTTTTTCTTGTTGATATCTACATTGAGTTTTGTGCATCACTTACAGTAAAAGTTATGTGCACTGACATTGAGTTTAGTTAATTAGTTAAAAGTTTTGCCGATCGGTTTAAAGTTTTGTCAATCGCGAAAAAGACTTGTGAATTGCGAAAAAGACTTGTCGATAGGTTTAGAGTTTTGACGATCGCGAAAAAGTTTTGTGCATCGCGAAAAAGATTTGTCGACTGCGAAAACGTTTTGTCGATCGTGAAAAAGATTTGTGCATCGCGATAAAGATTCGTCGACTGCGAAAAGATTTGTCGATCGCGAAAGCGATTTGTGCATTGCGAAAAAGATTTGTCAATCGGTTTAAAATTTCGTCAATCGTGAAAACGATTTGTGCATCGCGAAAAAGATATGTCGACTACAAAAAAGTTTTGTCGATCGTAAAAAAGTTTTGTGCATCGCGAAAAAGATTTGTCGATCGCGAAAAATATTTGTGCATCGCGAACACGATTTGTCGATTGCGAAAAAGATTTGTCGACTGCGAAAAAGTTTTGTTGATCGTGAGAAAGATTTGTGCATTTCGAAAAAGATTCGTCGATTGCGAAAAAGATTTCTGCATCGCGAAAAAATTTGTCGATCATGAAAAAGATTTGTCGATGGTGAAAAAGTTTTGTACTTAGTGAAAAAGATTTATCGATCGGGTTTTAACTCATTTTTGTGTTTTGCACTTATGGGCTAGCGTATGACAAAAAAAACTAACACAAAAAGCAATTTGTGCATAAAAATTGATTGCTTTCGACAATTGTGATTCGCTGCACGAATAAAGTGAAAATTAATTTTTTAGTGTAGCAAAACCAGCAATCACGTGACCTCAAGGTGTATTCGATGCATCAGCGGAGCTTACGACAGAGTGAGAAAAGACGAACATGCAGGACGAACAGCTAAGAAAATTAATTACAATGCTTATTACGAAACATGAATCATGATCAAAAAATTGCTCAAAAAATAAAAGTCAAGAAACTAAACTTTTCAGCGAGTTTTATTAAACGCAAAACTTTAAGCTTTTCGCGTGTGAGACTAAAAGCCTTTCGAAAATAGTTGATGGTTAATAATAGAATTAATGACAGGTTTGTATCAATGGATTTCAACCGGGTTCCACCAGCACAGTCCAGAGGCTCCGCACGTTCACAATATAGAGCTGGGTTCCGGTAAATTAGATTCAAGTAAATACACAGGAGTTCGTCGAATGTTTCATTGGATTCCGCTCCTCTACTGTATATTAGGAAGTTTCGACAAAAAAAACGACAATAATTGTCTGAAATGGTGTGAATGGTGAATATAGTCAAGTCATGGCGAAAAAATTCCAAGAAAAATTTCATGGCGAAAAAAGATACGTTCTTGGCAAAATAACTTCAAAATTTTCTACTTTCCCACACTTTTACCATCGTTTTAGCGCGAATATGTACGAAGTTATTTGCGTGCACAATGAGCAGACATAACGGGTCCCCCAAGTTTCAAATAAGCCCAGGCAGAATAGGGTCAAAATGGGAAGCTGCGTATACTAGTTTTAAACGTATTGGTTCGACCTAGACTTAGAATCAAACCCGAATCTACTGCTTCAGAGGCAGACGGTCCATTCACTGGGCCAGGGGTGACCAATCCGAGGCTCACGAACCGCATATGCGGCTCTTAGCCCAGTTTCATGGGGCTCTTTTTCACATGCTTTTCTTCTATCAACATCCTGGTTCTGTAATTATGTTGCGTTCGGCAGCGCATACCGTGCATTATCACGTCATAAATAATCGCTTTGTGAAGAGAATTACCACGAGACGTGTAACGAGTGGCGGGGTCCAGCTAACCAGCTTTGCGCCTAGTCGACACAGCTTCGAAGTCCACAAACATCGCAGCGTTTGTGACACTGTGTCCGTTTTGACCGGCCCAGGCAGCGAACCCCAGACCGCCCGCACCGATAGCGATGTCGTCACCAACTGAGCTAACCGGCCGGGTATATTACTATTCCAGCTAAGCTAAAGTATGTGTATCAATATGAGGTTTGGTGATGCGATCATTATTCCTTGTGTATGATATGACTCTTTGCTGAAGCACAGAAAGAAATGTGGCTCTTAGCATCTGAATAGTTGGCCACCCCTGCACTAGGCCGTCTGTGCTGATCATAAATGTCAGTCTACACGGAAATGTAGCCGATTGTATGCCCACAAAATTGTTTGACGAGGAATTCATTATTCCGAAAATAATACGGGTGTTAATAAACCCGTCGTAATATTTAGTACGCAGGCAGTAAGCTAAATGAGCGCACTAAGCAAACTTTAATACGGCTGCGCTGCTTTTTGGCCTCTGTATTAATATTAGTATTGCTTTATGGTAATGGCTGCGCTTGTTTCTCTTTTTATTTTGTTGTACTGTACAGGCTTTTGCTACAATTGGAAAAGAGGCTCCGTACAATAAGCCCAGAGACCTACCTATACTGTTAATATGCACCTGGCCATAATCGCGAAAAACCTCTTTCATTAAAAAAGAAACCGCGCACAGTTGTAACTTGATTTTATATTGGTTAAACAAATGCATCATGGAAGATGACGTAGCTGAGCATCGAACCTACGAAGCCCGATGCACCAACCATTCAGTCAACTCCATGTGCAATACAAAACAAGGTATAGAGGACAATCTCGCCATTTCTATGACGTCATTCTAATAGCTGAGAGCTCACGTGATCACTGGTAACGAAGCCAGTGCTTTCACAGCTGAACATTGCGTTGCACAATTTTATTTTGATACGATTTTTCCTAATGACAGTGAAAGATAAAATGCAAGTTAGTGACGTGTTTAAAATTTCCAATTGGGAACCCCTGTCCAACAAATGAAGATAAGCAGATTTGCGAAAAACCTTACATACACGTCAGTATTTTCGAGAATAACGAAAAACTATCATGAGTTTTAAATTTTGTTTTACCCGTGTACTAATGTCGATATTGAACTCCTATTTTGTGATGTTCTTTAAATTACCCTGAGTCAGCTTCAATATTGAATCAGTTTTGCAAATGAAAAATCCAACAAAAACATCTCTGCAGTTAGGTTAAAATTTTAGTCGGCGCTAACATTTTCGTAGATCACGCAAACGGTTATTTTATGCTTTCATTTGCGGGTAGAGTTGGTTTGAATTTCTATTCAACTAATAAGCATATATTGTAATAATTGTATACTGAGTTGATCTAGTTTTTTTTTCGGTCATTGACCGAAATTTTTTGGCGATGTTCAAATTTTTTTAGGCAGGGTCTAAAGCACCGGGCCGTTTTCCACAATCAAAACGCTGCTGCACTGCACTGCTTGTTTGTTTCTATAATGACGTCGCTGTCACGTGGGATCGGTTTTCCCGCGCTGCAGCAGACTGCTTGTTTGTTTCTATAAATGACTGCCGGTGCTCTATACACTTTCATTTTTAGGCTAGTTCTGTCATAGAGACTGAAAAAAATTTTGAATATTTTTCGCATTTTTTGGTTTTATAATATGTTTGAAACTTCTTCACAAATACGACGCAAATTAGGACACCAAAATTTTTTAAAATTATGACGCCAAAAGCTAAATTGTGATGTAGAAAGTCGTTGGTCCTTTGAAGCGACTTAAACTGGACACGTGACCAGGATGCTTAATCGTTTGCTCGCAATAATTTCAGGTGGCGCTGTCATTGAATAAAAATAATAATAAATTTACGTGAGCTTTAGAGCAGTGGTCAGCAAACACCTGGCCGCGGCCCGGTACCGGTCTGCTAGAGGTTCGGTACCGGGCCGCGTACTTTTCCAGACCAAATGCTTTAGAGTTTAAGATTCAATGCCCGAAAACAATTTTTTATTTTGTGAAACGCATGACTTTATTTTTAGAACCGCGAATGTATGCTGTTTTCCGTAATCATATGTAACAGTGATGTAGGTCTCGAGACCGATTTTTTGCGGTCTTGGTCTTGGTCTCGGTCTGGCACTTAGGCTGTTGGTCTTGGTTTCGACATGGTGCGGTATTGGTCACGTGCTTTCAAAGTTGGTCTCGAGACCGATCATTTTTGGTTTTTGATATACAGTGTAATTGTTGTTTTTGCAGTGTCAACACAGTGCACAATAAAATTGCACCCGCACAGGCCACAGCAGCATGCTCATAAAACAATCTCACAAGTTTTTAAGCAGGATCGAAACAAGCGAAATTTTATCTGTCTCTGTCTCTTTGCGCTGCATGAGTTAGGATATTGCACGTCAACGTATCAATACCCTTAAATAAAATCCAAGCGATAGCAAAGGTGTAAATGAAAAATCGCCGTCGAAGTGATACAAAAATGGAGCAATATCAATTGATCAAATAGGTGTAAAAATTGTTTCGCCAAGATCAAACAAAAATTCTTATTTTGAAAATTCTTATTTGACGGGGTCCTGCTGTTTTTGGCGAAAGAATTGTCACACCTATTTGATATTGCTCCATTTTTGTTTCACTTCGACGGCGATGATCCGTCTACACCAGAGGTGGGCAATACTGTTCACATGAAGGGCCGCATTTGACAAACTTTTGAAAAATTATGAAGCCGAGGGCCGCACGTTCGCAGATGTCCTATTTTCACCACTAAACATTGGTGAAAAGCAAATAAGAAAAAAAGGACTTCACGTCCGTAGATGTCCTATATTTTACTACCACCCAGCGCGGAGCAAAAGTAAAAGGCCTACGGGTTGTTTCACGATAGGTGTTTAGATTTCTGTAAGTGCCCGCGGGCCGCATAAAACGGTCTCGAGGGCCGCACTTTGTCCACCCCAAGAGATGGCCATTCATCGAGATAATTTATCGGCGATAATTTATTACCGATTATCGTTATCGCTCAAAATAGTTTTGATTTATCGCTTACCGATATCGCTTTTGTAATTATTTCCTCATCGCCGATAAATTATCGCGATAAACGATTCTTTATGCACACAGTGATCAAAGTTACTAAGTTAGTGAGTTAGCGCTATGGAAAATATACACGGTGTTCCTAAAGTGCTGTTGCAATTTGAAAACATCTCTTTTTGTTTTATTTAATGCCACGGCAGAGTCCATAAACTGCTCTCTATTCCTTGAAAAATCTAGAAACACATTTTTGCAACGTGACTTACAAAAAACTTTCTCAGAACCATTAAAAATTTACCGCCACATTTATCGGAAAAATTTATCGGCGATAATTTATCTATAAATTTATCGGCGATTAACAATATCGCTTTAAAAAATTGAGATTTATCGGTATCGCCCAGGGCTTCTTTGAATTATCGCTATCGCTTTACTACCGAAAGGTTTATCGTGGCCATCTCTGTCCACCCCTGGTCTACACCTTTGATATTGCTTGGCTTTTAATTAAAAATATTGATACGTTGACGTGCAATAACCAAATTCATGCAGCGCGAAGAGACTGGAGGAACAGACAAAAAGCCGATAGAGCTATCACTCACAAACTTTTTTGTTGCTCTTTTTCATGATTCAGGTTCTTGCATTACAGAACGAAGTAAACGAATTTCAATTTTTAAAAACTCCGTGTAGGTATTCGTGCAAAACACGAAACTGACGAAAGCGTCGCTGAGGTCGAGTAGCGTTACGGAGATTATTTTTTTAGGCATAAGCAATTGCATCATTTATTTTAAGTTTTTTGAGACTCCGTAGATTTCAGAAATTCGTCAACTATAAAAAAGAAATTTTTTTGAAGTAGGCCTATTACAGTTTTATTTGTAGAGAATGCAGCCGACGGTTCGAAATTACAGCAGAAGATACAGCCGACGGTTCAAAAGTTTCGGAGTTTCCAAGATTTTTGCTAATTATATGCCAGCAAAAGACAACTAGGAAACCTAGAAACGTCAAAAGCAACACCGAGGGCACAGCTCACGAAACATTTGAATGAAGTGGCAACAATAACCGTGCCTTCAAATGGTTTTGAATTTTGGAAACACAGAAATGGTGAATTCCCCTGCTCTTTTTAAACTATCCAAGCACACACTTTGTACACCAGCTTTTTCGGCTCCGGTAGAAAGAAGTTTTAGCACAAGCGGGTTGATAATGCAACCACAGAGAGCAAGGCTTTTTCAAAAATGTTAGAAGTCCACGTTTCCTTAAAATGCAATTGTAATTTTTTGGAAAAATAAAGAATATATTGATTGGGTAGGATTAAACTTGGTGATATACTGTAGATTTATCTTTAGAGACCGAATAATTGTCGGTCTCGGTCTTGGTCTCGATTACTCCTGGTCTTGGTCTCGAACCACAGGTCTCGAAAAACGACCGGTCTTAGTCTAGGTCTTGGTCTCAAAAAAAGTTTCCGGTCTTGATCTCGGTCTTGGTCTCGAAGCAAGTGCTCTCGACTACAACACTGATATGTAATGTTAGTTTAAACATGTATTTTGAACAACTCGAAGATCGAAGAATTTACTCAAAATCAGTAAAAAAATTCAAATGTGCATCTTACGGCAAGTAAGATATTCAACTGTTGAATGCAATTTTATAATAACTTATATGGAATGCGACGTGTGCATCGATAAAATTTCGGTTTTCATGAATCATGGAGTTTAATATCGAAAATGACCGTTCCACAGATGCTGATGTAGGCTGGTACGGTATGTTAACAACTTGGCATACAATGCAGGAAAAATATCTGGTCTACTCATCCCCAGAATGGTTTTGTAAAAGTCTTCAAAAATGCTTCGTAAAAGTCAGCGCGAAAACTTAAAAATTCTCATTGCCCCTCTCAACGTAAAATTATCAAGTTTAAAGACTACAGGAATTGTATCTACGGTGGTACCGGGGTTTAATAATTTGTATTTCGCAACAAAAATCAATGGACATATTTTATGACCCAATAAAAGAAATATGATTTTATAACTCCTTAAATAGTATTCGTATCATCGCAGTTTTTTGCGATTATTGGTTTTATAAGTTTTTGCGTTACCAAAAAAATATGACTTTAATGACTTTTATCTCCCCTAATTATGACATAACAAGACAAAAGGGTAATAAATCTAATTAACTATTTTTGTTATGCGTGTTATAGCAATAATTGTTGTGGTTTTGTTGTGTTATAGCTCTGTTATAGGTTGATGAGGAAGATAAGTAAGAAAATAACGTCAGAAATATTGCGGCAAATTGAAGTCAGAATTAAAATATATTATTCCTACTGAAACTTGATACCTAAAATATTACAGTTTTAAAGTTTTAACGTAGATATTTTTTGTGTGAATGAGTGAAAAACAAACATCTTTGCTTAGACGGGGGCCATTTCTGCATCATAGCGCCTGGGTAACACAAAAACGTCGCAGCGGTGGCGAGCTGTTAGCGACGGTGTCCGATTTGCCCTGTCCGGGAATCGAACCGAAGACCTCCCGCGCCGATAGCGATGTCTTAAACCACTCTGCTAACCGTCCGCTCGTATTTCAACATTCAACTTAATGCAAAACTGCTTCCCTCCCCCACCAACATTTTCTCGATCCGCTGCTGGCCATTATTACAGGTAATGACATCAACTGTCTTCACTTCCCAAAATAATTAATTATTTGTTTTTACCGCACCTGGCTCCAGAATTTTCAGTGTCAGTGATCAGACGTATCTTGAATTAAAACTTCAATAAAGTTCAAGGAAGTGTTGGAAAATAATGTTTTTTAACTTAGTTAAAATATGACCGAAAAAAATCAAATCGACCGAAACAATTTGTACAAAATTAGCTAAAATCGGTCAAATGAACAAAAACAAAATTAAAAAAAAAAAACAGATGTTGATTTAAATATTATACGCTGTGTTTGAAATTTAAAGTCCAAAATCTTTTGCTAAAATCACTAAAACCACAGAGTAACCGCTACTTTTTTGAAAATTTATGAAGAAGCGATTGCCTGATTCTTGATTAGGTTTACTTTAAGCGTGGCTTGTTTACAGTATCAAATGCAAAGTTATGACCATAATTTTATTCTTTTATTGAAGTAGCTCAGCTTTTGCAATGGCTCACCGTAGCTTGCAATAAGCATTAACAAAACTGTCGACCTGGAATCAATAAAGCGTGAAATAAGCAGTGATGTAGGTCTCGAGATCAATTTTTTGCGGTCTTGGTCTCGAAATCAGGCTTATGATTTTGGTCTCGACATGGTGCGGTATCGGTCTCGTACTTTCAAAGTTGGTCTCGAGACAAAACATTTTTAGGTCTTTCATACACAATGTAATCATTGTTTTTGCAGTGTCAGCAAAGTGCACAATTGCACCTTCACAGGTCACAGCAGCATGCTCATAAAACATTCTCACAAGTCGTAAGAAGTGACATATTGAGTTTGTGCTGCATGTATTCGAACCTGTGTTTGTGTTTTCCGCGATCACGTGTTTCTGTAAGCTAATCTATAGTTCTAAACCAGGGGTGGGGAACCGGCAAAGCATAGCGGGCCGCATTGATTGCGTGATACTTTCAGCGGGCCACATTCACTCTCAATTTGAAAGTTTTGTCTTAAAAATACATTACGTGGCGAATTTATTAAGCATTCATGCTGAGTTGTTTTTTACCGCAAAAATCAGAGACTTTTACGCGTTTTTTATGCCACGTAAACAGTATGTAGTTGAATATGAAGCAGTTTTTAAGAAATGTTTACGTTTTCTATTCTACCAGTTTGTTGTACACTCAACAAAGTTCTGACGCGGTCCACATTCAAAACTTAAGTGGGCCGCGGGTTTCCCACCCTTGCTATACAGCGAAGCTAACGAAATTCAATACTGTAAAAATTTCCGCGTACCGTACATGCAAAACACGGAACTGACGAAAGCGTCGTTGAGGTCAAGTAGCGTTACGGCATCTATTCTCTTAGGCATAACAATTGCATTGTTTTTTGAGACTTTGCAGATTTCAGAAATTTGTCAATTATAAGAAAAGAGTTTTTTTGAAGTATTACAGTTTCATCAGTAGAGAATACAGCCGACGGTTCTAAAGTTTCGGAGGTTCCTAGTTTTTGCGAAATATACCAGTAAAAGACAACTATAAGAAACCAAGAAACGTCAAAAGTAACACCAATGGCACAGCTACCAAGATGTTTGAATGAAGTATGGCAACAATAACCGTGCCTTCAAATGTTTTTGAATTTTGGGAACAGGGAAGTGGTGAATTCCCTGCTCATTTCAAACCATTCAAACACACACTATGTATACCAGCTAGTTCGGCTCCGGTAGAAAGAATTTTTAGCACAAGCGGATTGATAATGCGACCACAGAGAGCAAGGCTCTCTTCGGAAAAGTTACAAATCCTCATTTAATTGAAATGTAATGGTTACTTTTTGGAAAAATAAATCGATTAAACTTGGTGACATAGATTTACGCGTATTTTTAGAGGCCGAATAATTGCCGGTCTCGGTCTTGGTCTCGATTATTCCTGGTCTCGGTCTCGAACCAAAGGTCTCGCAAAACAACCGGTCTTGGTCCCAAACAATTTTCCGGTCTCAATCTCGGTTTTGGTCTCGAAGCTAGTGGTCTCGACTACAACACTGGAGATAAGACTAGTCTTAAGGTTTCTGGTCTTTGAATTAGAAAGTCCATGATCACGCGGATGTTTGTGAACTTGTCTGCATTAGCACTAAATCCTTCGGTCAAATAAATAACGTGTATTTTATTGTTTGCTGCAGTTTATCTTTTTTACACTTAAAAACTTATCCAAACCTAATTCGCCAAAGTAATGTTGTAAATTTCGTGATATACATATCCAGCATAATTATGAACATTAATATGGCGGCTGTTTGCGTAGGTATAGGTTTATATGATGAAAATTTTCAAGAGTGTCCTGGAGGCATATTTATATAATGTACCTAACACCAGCAGTACCTTACATTCCTATTCTATTTGTTTGTCTTCACGAACCCGATTGTTAACCACACCTTTTTAAATCAAGACTATCATAAAGTTATATGTCAGCAAATATCAAATCATATTTTTTCAGATATTAGGCCAGGGCTACTCAACTACAATCAGGATCGGTCCATTTAGCAAGCTTCATTATATTCAAAGGTCCAGAAAAAATATTTATTTGGTTTGATTCCGGCAAAAAACAACTCTGCCAGCCGGTTGGCTGAGTGATTAAAGACATAGTCATCGGAGCAGGAGGATTAGGGTTGAATTTCCCGACCAACCAAATCGGACATACTGTAGGTACCCTGTAGGCCTACCAGTGCTGGTCGCTGCAAGTTTTTTTTTAAGTCCATAATCCACAACTCCGCAACCAAGCTTTAAAACTTACTTCACAACCGCAATTCCACTACTACATATTAAATTGCGGACTACTACCGCAAGTCCGCAATGGTGTTTTTAAAAGTCTTAATGCGAAACCGCAAGTCCGAAGTCCCAAGAATTTGTAGTCCGTATCCGCAATTCGCAACATTAAAATTTATCTAGTCCGAAATTTTTAAGCAAATATGTCTTAGACTTCGCAATGGTGTAGGTCTGAGGTATTAAAGCGGCAGCGTAGCCCTATGTAACTGGCTTTTGTATGTTTTCAGCTAGATTTCTTTGGAATGATTCTAGTGTAAAGTTTGCCGATGATGATAAAGATACAGTCTGATTAAGCCTGGTCTAAACTATCGGCTATTTTAACCAATCAAGGTTGTACGACCACAGATTCTAATGACGTCCTCCCTCACCACTACGCTAACCGGACGATTTTGGTTAAAATTATATCTTGGTAATATAATAGTTTCGCATCTCATCACCCTTCGTTCGCACCCAAGTAGAAGGTTACAATAGAACAAACAAAAGACTCGCGTATTTTGAAGTTTATTCTGTTGTGTTTATGATAAAGTGTTATCAGTTGAAAAGTATTTGATATGTCAAAACTTCATTGTGGTCCAGCTTCAGCATTCAGAAGGTCCGGATTTGGGCCGCGGTCCCAGTTGAGTAGCCATGTGATAGGCCATAAATAATTGCCCTATTAATAGTAAGCACTGCAAGCGCTTATTTTCCCGACAACGTTTCTGCAAAAAAGGGTTCGGGGTGTTGTAGAGTTAGGCATTCGGGGGAAATGGGAGCAAGTCCAGGGGGGATGGGGGAATGAATCCCCCCCCCCAATAGTCCGGCAGCATCCCCCCCTAATGTTTTTCATGGAAGTGGAAAATTCCCCATACGATGTATAGTAAACCTACCCGACCAAGACACATGATTGCTAATTATGCGGTTAGTGCAGCGCAGGGATCTTCAACCTATTTTGGACAATCGCCCCTTGTTGGAAAATGTGGGACGAAATCGTTCCTTGAGCGCATTGATGTATTTTTCCACTAAAATTAAGTGAAAAGTAAAACAAAGTTTTTACGTCCGCAGAGCTTCATTTTACCACTAAAATCAAGCGAAGAGCAAAAAATGGCCTTCACCAGTGGCACACCCAAGATTTAACAAAAAAGGGAGGCCACAACCGGGTGTGTGGGAGTAAAACTCCAGCCGCCAAATAATTTTTACGGCTCTCACATAAAAAAAAAATACTCATTTTAACACACTTTTTAACCGAAAAAAGGCATGCAGTGGGAGCAATCAATATGGACAATGCAAAAATATTTTCGCACCTTATGTCTAAAAGCAGAAGCTTGGCTAAAATAAACGAAAGGAGGCTGCAACCATTGTAAGTTCGAGAAGTTATGGACTGAAAGTTAGGTTTAAGCACCTTATTACAGGGCTAAAGGGGGCAGCCATGGCACCGTGCCCCCCCTGCGTGTGTCTATGGTCTTCACGTCAGCAGAGCTCCATTTTTCCACAAAAATCTGGTGAAGAACATCCGCAGATCTTTTTTCGGAAAATCATTGCATACGTTGTTGGCAATTCTGAAATTGTCCCCCTAACAAGCAAAATCGCCCCCCAATTTCAACAATCGTTACAATCGCCCCTCTCAAGGTCCAAATCGCCCCCGTTGAAGCACTATGGTGTAGCGCAAATCAGTTCTGTCGGCAGCATTTTTCCTTAATACGACGATTATTACCGATGAATAAGCTATGCTGCCCTTTATTATGCCAGATAATTACTGGTAATTTTTATTCGTGCCTTGTTGTGACAATTTAAGCAAGTTTCGTGATTTAGTGATTGAAAAGTTTAGGGAAAGTGTGCGAATTACGGTAATACACAGCAGAAGCATACACGCACGCAAAGGGGGTCACGGTGCCATGACCCCCTTTTTGGCCCTGAAAAAGGTACTACAACATGAATTTCAGTCCATGTCAAGTCAATATTGGCTGCAGCCCCCTTTCACTTATTCTTCTGCTTTTAGACAAAAGCTGCGATATTTTTGCGTTGTCCATAGTGATTGCACTCTCTGCATGGCCTTTTTCCATACAAAACAGTGCCAAAATGAGTGTTTTTTATGTCAAAATTGTAAAAATTTGTTGGCAGACCTCCAGTGCCTCCGGAGGCTGGTCGCTTCACCCCCAGACTCCCGATTATTGCCCCCCCCCGCCCTTGAATTGCCAATTTTTATCCCCCCATATATCGAAAATTGATCAATTTTGCTAAATCATCTCCCCCAATATCAAAAAATGGTCAATTTTGCCAAATCATCCCCCAATCCTCAACATAGATTTGCACTCCTGCGGGCGAGCTATATGATTCGGCTTGTGTTTCATTCCACCAATGCATACAGTGGATAATTAGTAACTCGCTATTTTTTATGTGCTTCAAAAATTATACTTTTTCAAAAATATTTCGTTTAAATTTGAAAAAATAAGGCGAGTGAAGCCATTTTTGTGACTGGATGCAGCTGAATTCGGACTAGAGTCAAACAAAGCGAAATTCAAGTTACTGACCGCTCAAGCGCAGTCATAGTGAAATCAGTTGGGGGAAACTATTATTAAATACTTAAGTTGCGCAGCAATTCGCGGAAAGCAGTTTTTACGTTATGAAAAAGTAAAATGAATCTCAGGAAAAGTAAAATAACCTAGTGATAAAAATAGTTTCAAAACTTAGGAAAATGCGAAAGTAATAACTAACCCTAAGATGTGCCAAGTATCAAGCTTGCACAGCTAAAAAATTCGAATGCAATTTACAAATCTGATTTAAGTTTGGAGAAAATAAAACGTCAACGACACTGTTTTGTTTTTGATGGGTTTGCGCCCTCATGCGTTTATATGCAAATTTAACTACCGTACGTTAGCTCAGTTGTTAAGCGCTCAGACTATCGGTGCCGAAGGTTTGGGGTTCGATTCTCGGACCGCTCATATCGGTCATATCAGTGTCGCCAACGACTCGCCACCGCTGCGACGATACTTCGGAGCTGTGTAGCTCAGACGCTAAGCTGCGGAGATGGTCCCCGCCACTCGTTACACGCTTCGGCGTAATACCGCGAGTATAATGAAGGTTTGATTTTGAATATTACTTAACACTAGTGGAAGCTTGTTAATGGCATGACAACGATGTTGTTGCAGCGGTTGCTCATAAAATCATGCACTTACAGGTTTGTTTAACTTTTTCACAGCTTCCGACAACGCTGTGATTCCGGTCAGTGTAAGATCGTCGTCGTTGTGGCTTCCAATATAAAGATTTTCCACATTATGAATGGATGACGTCATTTGCACGAAGCCGTCATCACCCATGTTGCAGCCAAACATGTCAAGTACTTTCATCTGCAAATTACAACAAAAACTGGTTATAGATGATGAACATCAAAATTAATACCAGTAAAAAAGCGCGTTTAGCGACACGCGACAGGCGGCACAGCGACACGCGATTTCGCACCTTGTTTGTTTAATTTTACTGTTCACCAATCACGCGAAAACCTGCAAAATCCTTCAACATTTACTTACATTATAATTTTAGTCGCGTGCTGCGTATCGGTAAACGCGCCTTATGGAAGAAAAATAAAACCACAGTGAATCTCAAAACTCTAACTCCATTAGTCTTTTATTAGCTTTTAGTTTATGACGATATAATTACATTACTTATTTTTGGGTTACGCTATAACTTGTAGTTAGGATGCTAAAAGCAGGGTGAAGCGTAGCGAAATTTATTTCCAAAAACTATCATTAATTTTTCCAAACCCAACGCAAAAAAACTTTCTAGTTTGACGTCACAATTTGACTGCTTTGACGCCATAATATGACGGAGTTGAAATGGATTTTTTTGATTATTTCAAAACCTAGAAAGTTTTGTTAAAAATTGTTTTCTGCCTTGGGTTTAGAAAAACTAATGCTATTTTTTGAAAATAAATTTCGCTAGGCTTCACCCAGCCTTTTTTACCCCACCTTACCAAAAATGAAAATAAACTATAGCATCTCAAAATGTAGGTATAATAACTACTGTAAATTGAAACATTATTTCCACAGTTCCGCTCTTTCAATGCTCTACTACTCAATAGTTTATCCCCAAATTTTATACGAAATTATACTTTGGGGTTCAACGTATACATCGCACCTTAATAAGCTGCAATTGCTACAAAACAAAGCTGTGCATGCGATTTGTTCGTTAAATTGGCGCGAGCATGTGACACCGTGTTTTGATCGTCTAAAGCAGGGGCGTGCAAACTGCGGCCCGCGTTGGAAAATTGTGCGGCCCGCGAATGGTTGCGGTTTTTAGATAGACTGCGGCCCGCGAACGTTTCGCAAGTTTTTTAAGGTGTGCGATAAAATTAATGTCACAAATGAAGCGTTTGAAACACAATACTGTCGTGCAAATCAAAAACATGGTAGGTTAAGTCCACTTTTTTGATTTTTTGTACTCAAGAAAAAAGAAACGATGATGCACCTTCCCACTAACTTTGGGAAGAAAAAGCCACAAGCAAAAACAAATGGCCTACAACAGTCAAAAGTGCCTGTTTTCCAAGCTTTATTTTCGCATTTAAACGAAACAAAGCGCAGTAGGCTACATAGCTGTTAACGGGCGAAAGGTGTTGTGCCCGACCTGAACCCGATTTTTTTAGCCCGAAGTCGAATCCCAATTTATCGACCAATCTGAGACCGATTTAAACCCGAAATCAAAAATATCATAGCAAATTTTAAGATCTTGTAATAAAAAAAAAAAAAAACCAGGTTTACCCATTCACAGTCGCACTAGTTACGGACAGCAATGATTATTACAGTCAAGAATACGGAATTAAGCCCGACAATTTTTCAAAATCCAAGCTCGACCCGACCCGAAAAGCCCGAGCCCGATTGACAACTATGGCGCAGTAGGTCCGTTGACTTACTGAAAAATGAATTTTCTTCTTCATGCCAACTTACTGTTTGCTAAACGGTAAAAAAATCTGATTTAAAAATTTGCACCAAAATGAAGCGTAAGTATTTAGTATTTTGCAAAAAATTGAGCAAAATCCGTTGAGATTTTTGTTTTAATTTGTAAAAGTTAGCTTACGCTACAAGCCCTTTTCTAGAAAATTTGAATCTTCATTATCCTCGTGGTATTACGACGAAGCTTGTAAAGAGTGGCGGGTACCCATCTCCACGGTTGAGCGCTTGGAAAACACAGCTTCAAACTCCGAAGAAGCGTTGACGTCGCTTTGTTCAGTTTATCCGGCTCGAGGATCGAACCCGAAACCTTCCGCGCAGACGGCAATGTCTTTTACCACTGCGCCAAATTCTCAAAACTTTCTCTTTGGACTTTGTGTGGTTTGCCAAAGCTGGAGTAATTTTCTTCACAGCGGCAGGACGTTTTGACAGCATACAGTAGATTCAGCTTTCGTTATCAGCATAGATTCAGCTGTCATGAACTCATGATCCCTTACTGCTTACTCTTACTGCGTAGGTTTTTTACTGCTATGTTAGCATACACTGCTGATGATGACAGCTAAAGTTATGTTGTCAAACATCCAGTTACTGCTATGAAAAAAATTACTATGAAGATAATTAAGGTGCGGCCCGCAGAATATTGCGCTTGTTGCTATTTGGCCCGGTTTCAAAAAAGTTTGCACACCCCTGGTCTAAAGCATTCTAAAAGTAAGAGATGTCACGGTCAAAATGAAAATAGCGAAATTTGTTCACCAATCTGTTAACCGCTCCCTTCCACAATATTTTCAAATCTGTTTTCGCAAGGTTTCATTGGCACACAAACGTTCTACTAGGTCTTCCTTTATAGTGATAATTTAGCAATCCCTCTGTTTCTAACAAGCCGTAGGCAAAAGTTCATCAAGTATCAGGGGTCAAAGGTTTGGAATTCGATACCAACTGCTATTCAACGTATAAAAGATTACGCAAACATATCGCGAGCAAATATTGGTTGCATATAAATATTAAGCTACTAGATTCTTCGGTAGTTCTTTCTCTTAATTAGTCACATGCTAAAAAAATAAAAAACGATGTGGCGATCTTATTGCTGCTGCTAATAAGCGAATTGAATGTGAGCATCATTCTGCTCATGAAAGCAATCAAAAGGTAGTCGTTTGACTAGAAGACTTCACGTCTTTTCACGGTTTCCTGATATTGCAAGTAAATGAGCTTTAGTTGTACAGTATGTTTACAATAAATCTATTGTATTTTTTTTAAAGTTTTTCTGAGTGCTTGATAGTTGTAATATAAAAATAAACTTGTCTGCCTGTCTGTCTGTTTGAATTCTAGTTATTACAGTTTTGAACTACCTAACATACTGCTGATGATGACAGCTGAATCCATGTACTCGAAACGTCGAGTTTTGAGATTTACTGTAGCTTTACTTTTCCACCTTAAGCTATTTTCGTCCCATATTACCGGTATGTATGATTGTGATGAGTGAGCGGCAATTATTGCGAGCTGGTAATAGTGGGCATGAACTTATTCCTACTCCAAAGTAAGGTAAATAAAACTTTAGCTGCGATTCATCATTGTATGTAGTGTTAAATTGCATATTTATCCTCCTACCACGAAAAAGTGATCAAACTGATATGAAAAGCTCGCTTAGGATTTACCGGCCTCCTGTCTACCTCAGCAACATAAGGGAAACAGCAAGATGGGAGTGCAACTTGCTGGCTTGTTCTCCGCATTGTCCCTTTGATGCTGAGCCTCAAATAGGGAAGCTGTGAATAGCAATTTTACAGTCATTGGTTTGAGCGACTTGGAATCAAACCCAAGTTTTCAGCTCCAGAGGCAGACGCTCTTCCCACTCGGCCGTCTGAGCGGTTAAAGTAAAATGGTATAAATACATGTCGTTGAAATAATTATACCATGGTCAACTTTTTTCAGAAATGATGCAATAAAATTTTCAATTTATACAACGCGACTGCGTCGTCAAACTTTAAGAAAAAAACAGCTTAAAAATTGCAGTCGTATATCAGAATCCAAACGCATTATGCTGTACACGTCAGAGTCTCAGAGATGGAAACAGGTTGGGTCGAGATTCTTCAACCGGCCGGTCAAGCCGGTCAAAAAAACGGTCAAATTCTCCTTTTTTGCAACTGAAATACACCTAAACACCAAATTTTCAAATTGTATTGAACTGAAAATTCAACAGTAATTGAGGGAGACTGCGAAGTGAGCTTGCGCTCTTCGAGTCAGCAGCCACCTGTTACATATGTCAAATGCGATCGGCTCCAGCCGCGAATCGAACCCGTCTCGTAGGATCTGTCACCTGCGCGCGGTGCCGCTAGGCCACGTCGCTGACAAACCGAAATATACATACCGATATGTGTTTCTCAAATATTTTATGAAAAACGGCATTAACAGATCACACTATGTGAAAACAAAAGTTTGTTTTCTGTTTACTTTCATTCAAATTCTTTTTTTATCGAATGAAATTTTACGTGTTCGATACATCTATATAGTGACAAAGTTAGCGTAAACTACAGTTTGTCATTATTACTGAACGCCGAACGTAAACCTTCAGTAAAGAAAAAGGTCGACCTGGCCGGTCAGTGACTGGTCAACCGGCGTAGATTTTGAATTTTACCGGTCGGGTCGGGTCGGGTCGGGTCGAGAACATCTTGACCGGTTCCATCTCTGGTACACGTATTGATGTTGAAAAGTTAATGCAAAACCTTGATTGTGATTTTTTGCAGTTTTGAGAAAACTTAGTATTTAAAGCGTTTACATGAAAAAGTAAAACTAACTGTTCAATTAAAAGCTTGGTATGATCAAAATTTTCGTTTGTTTTTAAAATTCTTGAATGAACTACGGCATCAAAATTTTTCAAATGTTTCTCGTTTTGAAGTAATATCACAAGCGAGTTTTTGCGTTAACAAACTCTGATCAGTGTTCATTTGAACCAAAATACAAGGTTTCTCGTTATAATCTTGTAAAAACATAATATTACTTTAGCATTTAGAAAGCATTGCCGACGTCATTAAGCAACGTCAGGAAAAAAAGAACATGACATCATGCTGTATTGACGTTTTTGGCTATATGACGTCATAAAATGTAGGCAGCGTCTAAAGCACAGGCCCTGTTTCTATAATCAAAACGCTGTTGTACCGGACTGCTTGTTTGTTTCTTTACATGACGTTGGTGTCGCGCTAGTATGACGTTATGAGCAGTAACTTTAAACATGGAATTAGGGGTATTAGAGTACAGTTAGGGGGGAAGATTAGGGATAGGGTTAGAGACCTTAAGTTAATGTAACTTAATAGGGATTGGTTTGCACAAAGAGCAATTTCAAAAGAAAAAGGCCGCCGGTGCTCTAGACCAGGGGTCGGCAACCCCTGGCACGCGTGCCAAAGGTGGCACGCTGGAAGGTTTTGCATGGCACGCGAAGCGATTCCATGCGCTCGCAAATTTTAAGCTCTTAAGATTTAACAAATTTACTTTTGAATCTATGAGCGAGTTTCAGTGCAGTGGGTTCAAAAGTCACTCAATCATTGAGGTATTTCTTGGTAGATAGGACATCTACCGACGTGAAGACCTATTTTTTTTTGGTCTGCACTGATATTTTCAGAGGAAAATAGGGCAACCGTGTGGCACGCGGAGAAGTTTCTATCTTGGCACAATCAAAAAATGGCGCGCTGCGCTTAAAAGGTTGCCGACCCCTGCTATAGACAAATTTGAGTTGCAGTAAAAATCGATACGTGGAAAAGAATCACATCGATATTTCAAAAAATTAACTGTAACTTTTCAGAAAAAAATATATTTCCCAAGTAGCCCTAAGTTACATATTAAATTTTCTATGATTGTTTCAAAGCATTCCATTTTTAGTAGATTGCTGCGAGAAATTTACTGCGATGTAAGGGCGGCCGAATACGAGTTTCACACCAAACATTGGTGGACCAGGAGAGCTATGAGGTTCATGACCATTTTTGATTTTGTCAAAGCAAAAAGGCATCACAAGTAGTTTAATCGAAGCCATCACAATACAGAAAAATGATACAAGCACTAAAGAAACGTAAATTCACTCAGCAATATTCACTTAACGCAGGGGTGGCCAACCTGTGGCGCATGCGCGATACGTGGCGCATTGGCTACTTAGAAGTAGCGCATTGCACCTTTTTGATGACAAGCCACTTCTACTCACTAATTTTTTTTTATTTGCCCTCCACCGATATTTTTCTGTGGAAAACTGAACATCTGAGGGCGTGAAGATATTTTTATATTTTTTGCTCTCCACCAACATTGTCAGTGGAAAACAGGACGTCGGAGGGCATAGGCGCACGCAGGGGAGCCACGGTGCCATGCCCCCCTTTGGCCCTGTAATAAGGTGCTAAAACCTAACTTTCAGTCTATAATTTCTCAAACTAATAATGGTTGTAGCCTCCTTTCACTTATTTCAGCCAAGCTTCTGCTTTTAGACATAAGCTACGAAAATATTTTTGTTTTGTCCGTAGTGACTGCACGCCCTTTTTCGACAACGAAACTGTGCTAAAATGAGGGTTTTTTATGTGAAAACCGGAAAAATTCGTTGGCGGCTGGGGTTTCACCCCCAGATCCCCGGTTGTGGCCTCCTTTGCCAAATCCTGGGTGCGCCCCTGCCTGAGGGCGTGAAGTGAAGATTTTTTTTTGTTCTTCATCGATATTGCACACCCTTGTTTTAAAGAAATAGATGCTTGATGTGGCGCATCTAAATTAAGGGTGAAAAATATATGCGCATGAAATCAAAAGATTGGTGAAAAATATAGGCGCATGAAATCGCATGAAATCAAAACTTAACTCGTTTCACCCTCAACTGGAGATCATCGGAAATGGAGTAATTGCGAATAGTAGTTTTGTTACATTCACAATTACTCCATTTCTGATGAAGTCCAATATCAGCAAAACGCTTTAAGTGGATATTGCTGAGTGAATTTACGTTTCTTGGTATCGTTTTTCAGTATTATGATGGCTTCGATTAAATTACTTGTGATGTCTTTTTGTTTTGTCAATTTCATTTTCGTTTCTCACCTCGCGGTTGACGGATGGCCTATTGCCTACTTTCGGGTGCTTCTCTGATTTTTGATTTGATTTTTGTAGCAACCAGTTACCATTGAATGAAATGAATGCCAACACTCTAGGTCAAGCTTGCACAATTTGAAAAGTTATTTGGACCATATTGACAGCAGAACACTTGGCAAGGGTTACAGGAGAATTATTTTTGCATTAATTAACGAAATATCAGGTTGTTTCGGGCGCTTGTTAACCACTAGGATGAGGTTTTGCCATGACTATCTAGAACTTGTTTTATTTTGAAACTAATTTATATTTTACCATTTTTATTTCAGGCTCCCCACCAGCCTTGCTGATGAGCGCTAAGCTGAGTAACTGTGCACGGATACCACTGTTTGAGTCTGTTTTAGTCTGACCAAGTATCAAACCCAGCCTTCCAACTGCAAAAGCTCCATGTATTGAAATCACTTCCGGTTTATTGTAGTTGAATCACATTTTGTCGTACCAGAAAATTAATGCAAACTTATGAATCAAAGCCAAATTTTCATATTACTCGCCGTATTACGCCATAGCGTGTAACAAAAGGCGGGGCCCGTTTCCGTGATTTTGTTTTGATTTTCATTTTGCTTTGATTCATGACAAACATTAGTTCTGTTTGTAGGTTTGAAATAGGCAGCTAAATTTAGCTTCAAATTAAGCGTCTTGTCATGACAGATGTTTCATGGGCTCAAGTAAATCAAGTTCAAGTAAATACACAGGAGTTCCACGAGTTACTCGAATGCTTCATTGGATTCCGCTCCAAAATCTTCATTATCACGGGTGGCTGCTGACTCGAAGAGCGCAAGCTCACTTCGCAGTCTCCCTTAATTACTGTTAACGGGTGGCTGCTGACTCGAAGAGCGCAAGCTCACTTCGCAGTCTCCCTCAATTAATGTTGAACCTTCAGTTCAATATGATTTGAAAATTACCTCAGTAATTTAATTTAATTTATACCCGCCGCATCACGCCGAAGCGTGTAACGAGTTGCGGCTTAACGCCTGGGCAACACAGCTCCGAAGAAACGTCGCAACGGTGGCGAGCCGTTGGCGACACTGTGTCGATTTGACCGGCCCGGGAATCAAACCCCGGACCTCCCGCACGGATAGCGTGCGCTTAGCAACTGAGCTAACGGCCGGTCTGGATTCCGCTCTTCTACTCTACAGTAGGAAGTTTCGACAAAAAAACAACAATATTTGTCTGAAATGCTCTGAATGGTGAATATAGTCAAGTCATGGCGAAAAAATTCCAAGAAAAATTCCATGACGAAAATATATAGGCTACTGGCAAAATATCAACAAAATTTTCTACTTTGCAGCTGACTCGAAGTTATTTAATTTAATTTATATTTGTGTTTCCCAAACTTTCGCCATCGTTTTAGCGCGAGTATGTACGAAGTTATTTGCGTGCAAAATGAGCGGACACAACCGGTCCCCCAAGTTTCAAAAAATAAACCGGCAGAATAGGGTCAAGATGGGATGCTGCGTATACTAATTATAAACGTATTGGTTCGACCTAGACTTAGAATCAAACCCGAGTCTACTGCTTCAGAGGCAGACGGACCATTCACAGGGCCAAGGGTGACCAACCCGAGGCTCACGAGCTGCATATGCGGCTCTTAGCTCAGTTTCATGGGGCTCTTTTTCACATGCTTTTCTTCTATCAACAGCCTGGTTCTGTAAATATGTTGCGTTTGGCAGCGCATACCGTGCATTACCACGTCATAAATAATCGCTTTGTGAAGAGAATTACCACGAGGCGTGTAACGAGTGGCGGGGTCCAGCTAACCAGCTTTGCGCCTAGTCGACACAGCTTCGAAGTCCACAAACATCGCAGCGATTGTGATACTGTGTCCGCTTTGACCGGCCCAGGCAGCGAACCCCAGACTGCCCGCACCGATAGCGATGTCGTTACCAACTGAGCTAACCGGCCGGTATACTACTATTCCAGCTAAGCTAAAGTATGTGTATCAATATGAGGTTTGGTGATGCGATCATTATTCCTTGTGTATGATATGACTCTTTGCTGAGGCACAGAAAGAAATGTGGCTCTTAGCACCTGAATAGTTGGCCACCCTGCACTAGGCCGTCTGTGCTGATCATAAATGTCAGTCTTCACGGAAATGTAGCCGATTGTATGCCCACAAAATTGTTTGACGAGGAATTCATTATTCCGAAAATAATACGGGGTGTTAATAAACCCATCGAAATATTTGGTACGCAGGCAGTAAGCTAAATGAGCGCACTGAGCAAACTTTAATACGGCTGCGCTGCTTTTCGGTCTCTGTATTAATATTAGTATTGCTTTATGGTTATGGCTGCGCTTTTTTCTTTTTTTATGTTGTTGTACCCTACAAGCTTTAGCTGCAATTGGAAAAGAGGCTCCGTACAATAAGTCCAGAGACCTACCTATAGTGTTAATATGCACCTGGCCATAATCGCGAAAAACCTTTTATTAAAAAAGAAACCGCGCACAACTGTAACTTGGTTTTATATTGGTTAAACAAATGCATCATGGAAGATGACGTAGCTGAGCATCGAACCTACGAAGCCCGATGCACCAACCATTCAGTCAACTCCGTGTACAATACAAAGCAAGGTATAGAGGACAATCTCGACATCTCTATGACGTCATTGTAATAACTGAGAGGTCACGTGATCACTGGTAGCGAAGCCAGTGCTTTCACAGTTGAACATTGCGTTGCACAATATTATTTTGATACGATTTTTCCTAATGACAGTGAAAGATAAAATGCAAGTTAGTGACGTGTTTAAAATTTCCAATTGGGAACCGCTGTCCAACATATGAAGATAAGCAGATTTGCGAAAAACCTTACATACACGTCAGTATTTTCGAGAATAACGAAAAACTATCATGAGTTTTAAATTTTGTTTTACCCGTGTACTAATGTCGATATTGAACTTCTATTTTGTGGTGTTCTTTAAAGTACCCAAGGATACGCCACGCACTGAGGACAGTATAAGTAAATATCACGTCAAGAATTTTAGAAAAATCGGAAATAAAGAGCACTGTAAAAAATTTTGGGTAATCGCATTGCCCAATTTTGGGCAAATGTATGTATTACCCAAAAAAAACGGTCAAAAACCCAATTTTTTTTGGGTATGATAAGCAAAAACCCAAAGTCGATTTTGGGTTCTGCATGACCCAAAGCACAACATTGGGTATAAACAATTGTGTCCCAAGTAAATTGGGTTAAAAACTGTATACCCAAGAATAAATTTTGGGTAATCGTTTTTGCAAATATTAATTTGGGTAATGTGGTAGCAAACCCAAATTAAATTTTTGGGTGAGTGTTATGACTATTGTTTTGGGTCAATGGATTTTAAACCCATTAATTTTTTTTGGGAAATAATTCCTGAAATAATAACTTGAGTATATTGTTTTTAAAGCCAAAAAAATTTTTGGGAAAATGTTAAATAACTTATTTTGGGAAAGTGAATTTTAAAACTAAGATCTTTGGGGAAAATTTTTAGATAATAGATTGGTTTTAAATTCAAAAAACGGGTTGCACTTTAAGCAATTCGTTAGTTTAGGAAACATTGAGTGCAAAACCCAATTGTTTCATATAGCACTCGATGAGTTTTCATACGGCCCGCGCTTGTTGCTGCTAAATGTATTATTTTTGGCCTACAAGCACATGTAAAGTTAGATAGCCTGTCCAATCTAACTGGAGGTTGCTTTTTTACGCTGTAAATGCGACAAGACTATCTGATTGAGACGACAAAAACCGGCGAGAAAAGTTTAAACCATTATTACGTCATAATTGCAACAGAAACCATTTTTGTTACGAAGAGCAGCAAAACACATAGAACCACAAAAGACTATTAGCCTTCGGGTACTTTACATTATAAAATTTGTTCCTCTTGGAGAAAACTTTGGCGCCCCTGGTCTAAGGCCAACCACCAAAAACCTTACATGCTTTATCTAAGTTGATCACTTGGTCTGTAGGATAATCGAGCCGTCTACAAATTTTCTGAGATTTATCTGCGTGTTTGGCAGATATTGGAGCTGGGCAAGCCATCTTAAATTTTTATAGCATTTATCTACGGGCATTGGTAAATGTTGCTACATTAGCAAAACGGAAAGCCGGAAGCCATAGTAGTCTGCGATTTATTGCTTTTCAAGGCCTTACCACGCGCATGCGCTTAAATTTTGCTTAGACGTAAATGCTAAGCATTATAAACTAGCATTTGTGTAGCTGTTTTGCTTGATGAGACAGAATGCGTCATCAAAAATCAAAATCAAATCTTCATTATACTCGCCGTATTACGCCGAGGCGTGTAACGAGTTGCGGGGCCCATCTCCGCGGCTTAGCGCCTGGGCTACACAGCTCCGAAGAAACGTCGCAACGGTGGCGAGCCGTTGGCGACACTGTGTCGATTTGACCGGCCCGGGAATCGAACCCAAGACCTCCCGCACCGATAGCGTGCGCTTTGCAACTGAGCTAACGGCCGGTTCAGAATGCGTCATCTACCCCAAATTGATATAGGCCTAGTTAAATTTTGCAGTATATTTCCACTTGAAATAAAACCGATGACAACCCCAATTTCACAAGTCATTTAATAAGCCATCGTTGTCTTTTTTCTCACTACTTATGCTATAGCAATTTTAAGTTACATACCTGTGTCTAGTCATTTTAATTTCAAGTTCAACATTATTATGATAGACAGTTGCGCAAGCGGCTAACCTTCACTCTACCGCATAAACCAAACAACCTAAGCTTTCAACTTGCAGTATACCATTGTTTGTCAGCGTAATTTATTAATTTTGCTGGCAGACTTTAATAATAATTAAATGTGCATGATGTAATTCATCATTCTAATAAAATAGCACTTTTCAGAAATTAATTAAATTTTACTTTACGCTTCAATAAACTTTACGGTTTAGTGATCAGCGCAATCAGTGAGCGCCAAAATAATCGAAATTCGAATTAATTGATGCGTCGGAACTGAAGCTGCTGCTTCTCGCTGGAGTAAAAAGCTAATTTAAAATCTAAAGGTTCCGGTAACGACTTAGGTAGGCTATGTAGACACAATGATTTTAAAATTATCTGCAGATTCATGTGTTCAACTTGCTGAAGTGAGCTATCATAGCATGCAGTATCTACAGATTTGGAAATGCTGCGAAGACCACAAGTAGGCCTACTAGTAGTCCGCAGGTCTTTTTATTACTAGCTACTAGACTTAAGACCTAGCTGCCTAGTCAGATGTCAGTAAGTTACTGGTTGCGCATGCTTCTTTTAGGTCTGCTAATGGCGGGATAGAAAATTAAAACAACTTGTTTTTTGACGAACTTTTAAATAATTTGAATTTGGAAAAGCTTATCAGAAGGTAAAAAAAAATTTCAAGGTCTACTGGTACTGACCCTTTTCAGTGATTCTTAACTCCCAGAGTGCACTAGTACAGGTACGGAGGAATGGTAGAACTGGAGATTGGAGTGACTACAGTTCAAATTTAGAGTTGTTAAGCTGGGTTTACATAAGCTAAAAAAATAGTGCAAAACGGTGAGAAGCTGAGCTTTTATTTTATAGACCTAATGTCATGCAACTTGGCTTTGCTAGTTGAGCAAAGTGGAGCCAAGCTTCATTGCAAGCTTCAAAGAACAAACAAAGCTCAGCTCTGCTCCATTGACGTTTTTTTGTTCGTGTAAACCCACTATTAGTAGTTGCAAGTTGGACCATTAGAGGTTGGAGTTGATAAAAGTTTTGGGGAAACCTGAAGCTGAGTTGATCTGAGAAAAATGAGTCAATCTAAATGAGCCTCCATGTGGAGAAAACCGATTTGGAAATGACACTGCTGCCACTTCCCAATTTTATGTTAAAGTACCACAATACCCATTACACTGATACTGGTATGGATCTTGCTTATCCAAAGTGTTGACTGGATATATAAGCAATCAAATAGCTTGCAATGTACATTTATTGATGTAAAAACATAGTAAATTTCAGAATTAGAGAATGGGCCTAGCAGTCATGTTATATAGCTGATGCTTCATGCTGTTAATGTGATGTATGTACAACTACTGTGTCGAATTGTCATTGAAGTTTCTGATCATCAATTCATCATAACATGTATTTACCTTTGTGTGTGAAACCAAAACAGACATGCAACGAATCAAGGTAAGTGACTGATAAACAGTAAACATTATGCATGTTGTGTTGTAAATGCTAAGGCATTATGTAATGCTTCACACTAATAACTGATTGTATATGATACCCAGTTTTGTTAGGCATCCATGTGGCAGTGATAAACATTTAAATTGTTTTGTGAAACAGTCAAAAATGTGCCATCATATATTTAAAATATTGACAGAAGAGCAGTTCAAACTTTTTCTCGATATGCCATGCACATCAATACGAATATGAGTATGTTACCAATCAAGTGCATTGTGATTATTCTACTTCATACTGCTATTTATAAATTTTTGCCTACCTAAGGCGCTTTAACCAATAGGCCCTGTATGCAACTCATAGAAAGTGACACGTGATTATGTAGTGAGTGGTTTCATGATTTTACGTATGCAATAAGCAGTAAAATCAAAGAACTTGGTGCAAAAAATATGGCTTGACATGCACTGCATAGCTCCCTGCAGCTGTGTGTTAGAAACTTGTTATGATAGTATACTGCTCTTTCAGTTTTATTATGTAAAGTTAAAGCAGTGGTTATGACACATGGGCAACATGCATATAAAATAATTCACAGTGGATTATTTTTGCATCAACCTCTTTCATGAAAATCAGCAAACTTATTTTGTGACAATTACAGGTCAGCATAATTTGATGCTAGCCAAGCTGTTGCATGTTGTTTTCTGTGTCTTTGATAAAAAATTATTATTAAATCAAGTAATGTGGCGTTAATGAACTTTGTTGATTGGAAATTTGAAATAATGTTTAAAATTTGAAAAGGCTATAGACTGGCTAAATTTTTTGTAGCTGTTGTTCCTGTTACTAAAAATGATCAAACCTCAATTAGCAGTTTTTATCCAATGGTTATTATTGGGTAAAGAAATTAAAAATGTAATTCCACATAAGCAAGCCTGCTCCAAGCAAGTGGTTTATTGCTAAACGTTTTTGTGAAGTTTCAGAAATTGATTGTTTGGTACAGTTAAACATAAATGATAATTATTTAGTTGGGATGCAAAGGTGTGAACAACCTAAAGACTGCCATGGGAGCCCATGCTAAGGTTTTTATGTGCTTAACGCTAAGAAAGCATAAATTATAAAGCGCTGGAGTCCTTGAATGCTTGTCTGTTATTTAAGACAAACTCTATGGCATTGGAGCATTAAGATGGGTTTTCGAACTCAACTTCAATAAAAAGATTATAGCCAGTATATTTGCAATCATACTCACAAACGTTTCGGTAAAAACTTATACCATCATCAGTGTGAAACTACATAGGCACTAGGCTAGAATAACCAGCACAAGAAAGAAATTATTTTAAATACAGCATAACTATTACGTCATAAACAAAGTAGTTGGGATTTACGTAAAATATAACTAAAGGGGCAAATTAAACAATTACGTGCAACTGGAGTGACTAGATTAGTAGTAGGATTATTAAGTACAAACACTGTAGGATTAATTAAATCATAACTAAAAAAAGACGTTGAATATAAATGGAAATTAAACACGTTACTAATTGCGATTTAGGCCTACACGAATATTGTGCGAAGTGAGCTAAATGTTAAATAGGTAGATGGGGTTGGAAGAGTCATCAATATTTAATTGTGGTTGAAGATTTTGGATGAGTAGAGTTTCTTTGATGCGGAGTTTTCGGATGTTATTGCTGTGAGCTAGTATTTCGGGGGAATGAAAGTTCATCGTATGGTCTGGGTTATTTTTCAAGTGTTGGGACACATCAGTTTCATTCTTAGTTGAGTTTTTTGGCATATGGTCATTGATTCTAATCTTCAAATTTCTTTTGGTTTGTCCAATGTATGATTGTCCGCATGAGCAATTGAGTTTATACACTACTCCTGAGCTGTGTAGCAGTGTTTGACGGTCCTTGTACCTGAATTTTTGGCCAATAGTTGTTGTTTCGTGTACCATAACAAATTTTGATTTTTGGGAAAGTTTTTTGAATAGATATTGCCGAATTTCTTTTTCAATTTGATGAGACATGTCTCCGATATACGGTAGTTTTAAAATCGAGAATATGGGTCTTGTTTTGCTTTCAGAGTCTGGCTTTTCTTCGACTTCTGGAGTTTTTACTTTTTCATGCATTTTGTTGAAAAAAATTCGAATTTGCTGATTAAGAAATCCAGTCGGATAGCCGTTTTTCTCTAGCATGGTGGAAATAATTTTGAAATCTTCGTGGATAAGTGAATAGGAATTGCAAATTTTGTAAGCTCTGTGCAAGAGGTTCCTCACTAAATTAATCTTGTATTTCAGAGGCACAAAGCTTTGCCACTTGATGTAAAGTCCGGTATGAGTGGGTTTACGGTACGTTTTTAAGGCTAGTTTTCCATCTTGATTACTAATCCACATACATCCAAGAAAGCCAATTGGTTGTTCTTAGTTCATAGGTAAATTGTATGTTAGGGTGAATAGAATTAAGATGTTTGTAAAATTCGGTAATGTGGGCGCGTTTTTCAAAAGTAGCAAAGCACGCGTTTTTCAAAATTATCCACGAAGATTTCAAAATTATTTCCACCATGCTAGAGAAAAACGGCTATCCGACTGGATTTCTTAATCAGCAAATTCGAATTTTTTTCAACAAAATGCATGAAAAAGTAAAAACTCCAGAAGTCGAAGAAAAGCCAGACTCTGAAAGCAAAACAAGACCCATATTCTCGATTTTAAAACTACCGTATATCGGAGACATGTCTCATCAAATTGAAAAAGAAATTCGGCAATATCTATTCAAAAAACTTTCCCAAAAATCAAAATTTGTTATGGTACACGAAACAACAACTATTGGCCAAAAATTCAGGTACAAGGACCGTCAAACACTGCTACACAGCTCAGGAGTAGTGTATAAACTCAATTGCTCATGCGGACAATCATACATTGGACAAATCAAAAGAAATTTGAAGATTAGAATCAATGACCATATGCCAAAAAACTCAACTAAGAATGAAACTGATTTGTCCCAACACTTGAAAAATAACCCAGACCATACGATGAACTTTCATTCCCCCGAAATACTAGCTCACAGCAATAACATCCGAAAACTCCGCATCAAAGAAACTCTACTCATCCAAAATCTTCAACCACAATTAAATATTGATGACTCTTCCAACCCCATCTACCTATTTAACATTTAGCTCACTTCGCACAATATTCGTGTAGGCCTAAATCGCAATTAGTAACGTGTTTAATTTCCATTTATATTCAACGTCTTTTTTTAGTTATGATTTAATTAATCCTACAGTGTTTGTACTTAATAATCCTACTACTAATCTAGTCACTCCAGTTGCACGTAATTGTTTAATTTGCCCCTTTAGTTATATTTTACGTAAATCCCAACTACTTTGTTTATGACGTAATAGTTATGCTGTATTTAAAATAATTTCTTTCTTGTGCTGGCTATTCTAGCCTAGTGCCTATGTAGTTTCACACTGATGATGGTATAAGTTTTTACCGAAACGTTTGTGAGTATGATTGCAAATATACTGGCTATAATCTTTCTATGGCATTGGTTTACTTGCCTGTCTATAACGCGCAAAAGGTTTTCATCAACGCATAAAACTGTTCAGTTCCAAAAGACCTGTTCGCACTGTAGATAGGAGTAAATAATAATTTGGTTTGAAACGCTATATGTCTTGTTATTACCATATTGCTTCACGCTACAATAAAACCGAATTGTCTCTTTTGTTCTATATCTAAGACACCCCTTCACTCGAACTGCTGAAGATTTGACCTTAAATGAAAGCCTACCAAAGCAGATACGCGGGCTCTCCAGTTTGCTTTTTCTTACCCAGTCATTCCAAACTGTTTTTCATAGTTGAAATTTAACAAAAGCACTGCTGGACATAAGCCCAAGTTTAAACGGTTTCTCTCAAATACTGCAATTTATATAATCTGATGGAAATTTTCATTTTCATCATGCGCCTTTCTGGCTCATTATTTATATACAATATTTGGGCTTACAATTGCTCCATCTTTTTAGGGAATTCTGCGAAGAATGTGCATCGAAACACTAAATTCTGCAGACAGTTGATGCTATCTAATGCGTCCTGAATAGCACAAAAGGCTTGAATGAAAGCGAACGGAAAAAACAATTGAGACAAATGGTAAAATAAAAACTTCTCAGATGCATAATATGCGAAAACAGACGTTTTAGGGGGAAAACTTTGAACTGATAACTTGTCGAATTTATTCCAAAGAAGTGTGTTGCTGCTTACCGATTGTATAACATTTGCACTAAACATTGTTTGCCCGTCTTTGTTTCCTGTGTTCTATTCTAACGTATGGGTGTCATGTTTTTTTAGCCTATTTTGTTTGGTTAGTTTTTATGCAACATCATGACTGTGGCTGGTTGCTTATTGACATAATTTTGCTTCAGCGAAATATCTGACTGACATAACGTAAATATAATTAGGCATAGTCGAAACCTTCGTGACACAAGCTCTTGGTTATGGTTGAGAGCTACTGTAATTGCCTTTTAACATCTTGTTAAACTTGATTGCTGCTAACCTTGTTTTTGTGAGCGCACAATAGTTTGCACTTAAAGTGCACAGTAAATTGTTGATAATAACTGAAATTAATTAATTTTATGTATCATAATACTTCATTATTTTGTATCTTTGCAAAAGCATTATTTTGTATTGTCTCTGCGTATGCACTTCATTTTTTATTCTTTGAGTAGCATACTGTAACTGCTCCGTATCTATGATTGTTTATTTATTTACATACATTTGTGAGTTAAAAATGCTTGGGTTTGCATATGGTTGTGGCAGATTTCTATTTGTGCTTGCAGGAATTGGTTACTTGCAATTCTCATTTAAATTGAGGTCATAATCGCATAATATTTATATCGTTTGGATCAGTTTTATTTATAATCGCTTCATATGTGAACCTAAACATGTTCAAATAATCAATGCTGTTATTTGTTGAACATTTAATTTGTACCTATTTCTTTTGACAATATAAAGCATTATTGCAATATTTTGTTGTGCATTTCTTGTGAACCCTCCATTACTAAGTGATTATGACGACTGTTGTGATTACGAGTTAAGCAAAAACGCATTCACAAATATTAATCGGAAAACCCAAATCTGAAAATTGGGCTTTTTTCCTTAGCTAAAAGCTTTTGGGACAAAGCGCCCAAATTTTCAGCTTGGGTATTAATTACCCAATTTTCTTGATCTACAAGATTTAAGGTTAAACACCCAAATTAAAAATTTGGGTCGTTATTACCCAAGTTGACAAATTGGGTTTCTCAGCCTTCGAGCCCAAAATTTTCAATTAGGTTTAAAGACCCAAGTTTGTAGTTTGGGTCAAGTTACCCACTGTACTTGGGTTATGGATATTGGGTTAACAAACCCAACTTTGTAAATTGGGTCGTTATTACCCAAGTTGGCAAATTGGGTTTTTCAGCCTTCGAGCCCAAAATGATAACCCAAGTTTTTTGGGTCTACGTTACCCAATTTGATTTACAGTGTTGTTGGTCAAGTTTGACATTGATAAATTAACAAAATACGACCAACGAGGTCAAAAAGCGAGATAAAAACAACAAAACATATTGCTTGTGAACAGCAAAATTGCTTAAATACTTACGCAAACATTAATATTAAAAAATTTAAGCTTTTTTTTAAAAGAAATGCCGTTTTGAGTCAAAATTAACGATTTAACGAATCTAATTAACTTCCGTTAATTGGAGCTGAATTTAGCGAATTAACGTTAGCGGAGGTACATTAATGTGTTAACGAAATAATGGTTAACAAAGCTAACGCTTTGCATTAACTTGCCCATCTATGGCTAAAGTTTTATTCAACAAAAAAACTCAAGTTTTATGATATCCTCATTTCCTCAATCAATTTAAACAAAAGTACCATATGTGCCATTGGTGCAACATCGGGCTGAGCATCGGGTTAAATCGATTTCGATTAAATAGTTGTGTCGTTCGAACTTGTTCAGCGGTAGC